>JAOXOE010000632.1:23787987-23798998 GCA_028565055.1 Phoeniculus purpureus | reverse complement strand
AGCATTGCCTTCCTCTGCCTTTATATATATATATATATAAAAATATTTAAAAGGTCATTATGATAAAGATGAGGAAAAAAATCTTGACTCTCCATGCTACCTCATAGTTTGTGGCAACTTTGGTGGCTACAAAATCAATGTTCTCAAGATTTTTAGGAAGAAATGAAAAACTGTTAGCTTAAGTGGTCATTAAGCTAATGTTGTGCATCTTCTTCCACAAAGAAATGAATTGAAATAAACATGGCAGTGGGCTGAGTACAATAGTCCCACTGTGAATAAAACACCCAGAAAGGGTGTAATTGCTCTTGTTAGTTTATTTATGTTGATTGTGAGGAGAAGCTGCTCAGGTGGGATGAGGCAGAGCAGGAGGAGATGGAGAGATGAGAATCAGGCTTTGGGTTACATTCCTTCCCAGAGAGATGCTGTCTGGTACCTGCACAGCCAGCCCTATTTTCTCTCATGCAAGAGCATTTTCTGCAAGATTACTACAGCTTAAAAAAAACCCCCAGACTTTCTCAAAGAATAATCCTGCTAAGGTGCTCCTCGAGGGTGGGCTCTCTTCCTCCTCCCTGCACACACATGTGGGTACACTCACACACACACACACACACACACATGCACTTACCACCCCTGCCCTAACCCCTCAGTAGTCTCTGCATCCTTTCAACTGTCTCTGCTATCCTCTGCCCTCACCTGAATAGCATGGTCGATTAAGGGGAATTGATAGATCAAGGCAAAATGCCCAGCAGCTATAATTTTCCCATCCCACCCCAGGCAACATTTTTCCTATGTGAATGAAGCTGGGAAAAAAAGAAAAAAACAAAAAGGATTCTGACAATGGCCCCCAAAGATGACTTGAAGAAGCTGGTACATCCATCTGATTAAACTGCACAGACACCACCAGCTCAAGGGTTTTCCTAGATCTGAATCCTCTAGCACTTCCCTTCAGATTAAAAGATCCCATCCCAACACATCTTTTTGCACTGAGTGCAACAGTGGTGAGGAAAAAAAAAGCCAAGCTATCCCTTGGAACACTTTCTACCTCCTCCCACTTTATTCAGCTTTTATTCAGCTTCTGCCTGCACTGTAGGACCCCAAGGTCTGGTTTGGCCCCAGCCAGAGACAAGTCTCTGGGGTGGGCAAGGGAACCGTGGCTGCCCCCAGCTTTCCTGCAGCCTCACCAGCAGCCCTGCTCCCGCTGTGCTGAACGGCATTCTCCTGCTGCTTTCACATGTCACGAACAATTGCTCTCATCACTCATCATATTGAAGTTGTCAGGGCTCTCTGATGCCGATAATTTGTGTGAGTTGATCATACTTTGGTAAATCAACAGGTCATGACCCATGACCCATCTTCCTGGTGGCCGGCTGAGAGCCACCTACAAATCTTGTGACAGGGACAAGAGAGAGGCTGTGAATTACTCAAGTGCTCATGTCTATCAGCTGCCACCAGAGAAGCTGGTCCCCTCTGGCCTCTGCTGCTGGAGATGTGCTTTACCGCGAGCACAACCCCATCTGCCAGTCCATCTTAATTTCTTCACATCTGTTTGGGTGCATATGCATGTGTGTATGCATGAGAGGATGTTTTTAACTTTTTATTTTCACTGCAGTCACTCAGAACAAACTTTAGCCTCCTCCACATGTTTTAAATAAAGGATCCCAGCATGGGAGTTAAAAGGAATGCTACTCAAGATCATCCTCCATCTCCAATGAATTGCACTCACCCTAGATGCATGCAACGGTTAAACCTCCATGGCAGCTTTATGAGTTTCTTTTATAAAACTTTATTGACTCACATGTTCTCAAGTGGTGGCTCTGACTCTTTATTTTCATTTAGGTACAGTATGTATGATCAAGATGCCTTTGGTCATCTGCTTCCCTTTTTTTTTTCATTGTATAGGATTCCTGACTGATGCCTTCAAGTACTGTGCAAGGGAGGGTAACACAGGCATCTTTTATTACCCATAGTCTTCAATAACTCAGCAGATAAACAAGCCAGAGGAGAAGAAGAGAGACCTATGAACTTGAGCATGAAGGATACTGGATCAGCTGGAGGGAAGTCAGGAATGAAGCGGGTTTGACTTGGAAACTGCAAAGTTGTTGAAAGTCTTGTGCCCTGCAGAAAAGACTTGTCTGGCACAGGCAGAATTCTGTAGCAACGGGGAGTTACAGGCACAGCTGGCTTAAAAACTACCACTTCCTATAGAAAAAGGCAAGAAGAGTGTCTTTTTTTAGCATTGTCTTTGGCTGATTCTTCTCAAGCGTGTGCACCCAGAGCTAACTCCTCTGCTTTCAAGAGTGGTGCGGATACGGTAGGAAGAGGATGGATGGTGTGAATTTGTAATTCCGATTACAAAGGCAACAGCTGGCTCTCACTGCTTTGATTGCCAGGTGTTCATCTGATGCCACATGTTCATTTCTGTGTCTTTCATAAATAATCTGAACAAATGAAAGTGCCCATATTTCCCTCTCCTGCACCTGAATTTAAATGCAGTGATGTGCAAAATAAACATTACAAACTCAGCTGCGTGGGGAGCAAACAGAAAGCCCAGATAATCAGTAATGCAAAGAAAGGAACGAAGAGGCTGCCACTGCCCTACCCATTTTTCACAGTACTTTGCTGTCTTTTTCCCCCCCACTTGAGTTCTTTTGCTCCACCGTTGGCTACTCCCCTGCTGTGGAGCAGGCAGAACCTTGGCATGTGATATACTCCAACCATGAGCCTGGATCCACGTGCAATGATCCTCCAAAACATGCAGAAGCAAACTCCAAGTTTCCCTCAGCCAGCACTGGAGCTGCTGTGGGCACAGAAGCCGTTGAGAAATGGTTTCCCATCTGAAAATGCCATTTTCCTTTGTCACATTGCCGATCTTTTGTTGGTATTCTGTCTCTTTAGAATGAGATGTGGACTAACCAGAAGAAAATTGCTTTTCCATTTTATAATGGTGTGTAGAGAGTCCCAAGTGCCCTAAGGATCTTGAGTGTGTGCAGTGCAAGAGAGCTGCTTGCTGTTGCTCCAAGGGACTAAGGCTTTTTTCTGTGACAGAAGAAGGAGCAGATCAAGTATGTGGTGAAGCAGAACTGTTGATGAAATCCATCTGCCCTGCTCTGCAGCTGGTGTGATCTGGCTGAGGTCTCACATATAAGCCGTTTCAATCTGGTGAGTCCCATCAACCAATGCGTATGAACAAACACAAGCAGTCCTCTTGTGCAGTCCTTTTTGGCACACATGGCTGTGAAAAACTCCTTCCAGCCTGCAATTTCCCAGTTACAGACATGGCAAAGAACATTAGGGATTGGAAGGGACCTCAAAAGATCATCCAGTCCAATCCCTCTGCCACAGAAGGATCACCTAGACCAAGTCACACAGAAACATATCCAAGCAGATTTTAAATGTGTCCAGAGAAGGAGACTCCACAACCCCCCTTGGGATACGCCAGCCATACAATGCCCATGTCATGGCTACGCAGTTAGGTCTCTACCCTTTCAAGTGCATACAGCATCCTGCAGGCTTCTTGCTGTCCCAGACATCCCCCATAATCTCCTACACATGCAAACTGCTGTGTTCCCCCAACCACTGCAAAATACCTAGATCTATATCTGCCTTGCAGCTGCTGGTGAGACTGTGCAGAACTCACGTCCTTCCAGGATGGGGCTTGGGATGATGCCTACAGTTGCTGCATCCCAACATGTTACATCTACTGCGTGGACAGTAGTGCCCATCTTTACGAACAACAGCTGAAGCAGATCCAGCAGGATCTGTCTGAGCCCAGCCCCCAGATCAGAGCAGGATCACCTAGATCCTATGTAGTTGTATAGTTATATGTAGCATACGTAGTTACAGTCTGGGTTGCAAGTCATCAGTTGGAGCATATTTTCTGTCTTCCACCCTCCTTGTCTCCTTTACAGCTTTTAGGAAAGCAAGAGTTTTCTGAGATTTATGGGTTTTGTAAGACCTTATATACTGTTCTCTGCACTCCACAGTGACTTTTTGGACATCAGCCTGGGCTGGGGCGAGCGAGAGAAGCTCCAGTACTGCATAGCTGAGATCAGTGGAGGGTCACTCTCAAATGCAAGGTGGATGGACCAGGTCATCTGAGTCTCTGTTCACCTCCTGCTTCTCCCTGACTGGAAAAGAACACTTTCTTCCTGTCTTCACTCCTCCTTCAAACAAAAGCAGCAGTTCTTCCTGACAGCTGATGAAACAAAACCTGCTTCATCCCAAGCGAGCCATTTTCCCCACCTTGAAATTTCTCCCTTTATTGAACAGCTGGCCTAGGAGGGGTTTTCATATTCACCGGGGCTGGGTAAATCAATTAGCAGAGGTAGAAGGACAGACTTTATGGGGCTACAGGTCAGGACTGGGATTTGAGACTGAAGTTCAATTCTCAGCTCTGCAGCAGACAACTTCACTCACCTTGGTGAGGGTATTTATAGCCTCTTCACATGACATCTGTAAAAGATGAGGATAACACTCCCCTCTTACTCCTGTTTCCTCTCTTGTTGGAGCAGAGACCATCTCTTGCTGTGCTTGCAGTCTCTAGCACTATAAACTGGCCCAATTTGGGTTGAGAGCTGTAAATGCTAAAACTTAGCAGATGCTTATTCACATGAGGTGGATCAGGAGCCCAAACACTGATGCGTCTGTGGTCAGATCCTTTCTCCACAGGAAAGCTCTTCGGCACTGATTGTTACCTGTTCCCTTTGCAATGTCACTACACAACCAGGTGGCCACGTGGTCTAGTGAGAATTTGTATTAATTCTCAGTAATCGTCCCAGTTCTCATACTTCCTAACTACACACCCTGGGCAGGTGATTTAACTTCTTTATTTCCATAGCTTATCCTTCTGTTGGAGGAAAATAAGAAACTTATGTTAATTTTCTTCTTATTATTCTTATAATGGTAACTGACCCAAGTGAACTAAGACAGAACAGCACAAACCCCCAGATCTCCCAGAAAAAATCAGAATATCGAATGCTGTCTCTGATATTCTGAACATATTAGACACGTTTTTACTGTCACTCTGAAAAACTTCTAAACATGTAGCCTGGCAATAAAATTAGAGGCTAAGAAAGGAGAGAATTCTTCACTTCTAGGGACATGAAGAATGTTTGCCTTGGATGCATGACCCCCTCTGATGTTTCACGAGCAGGTTTAATTTGATTAGCAAATAACAACTCTAGACTCTAATATTATTAACCTTTGGCTGTTTTCAAGGAAACAGTATTTTCTCGACACTTTCTGTGAGCCTTGCACAAATGATGTCACCTTTATGAATCATGAGCTTACCCACATGCAACAAGGCATGAACCAAAGAATCGGGAAGCAAAGCCTTAATGTACCTCATGGTGTTTGGTGCCTAAGTCCTGTCGACGATCCATTCTGCATTTGTAAGGAACCTCTCATGAAGTATTTATACTAATGATAATGAAAGTCAAACAATGGGAAAGGTGGTCCTTCTTGCTGTAGGGACTATTCTTGGGAAGCAATGTAACTCAAAAGCTTTACAGACTGAATTAGGTGTAATCCTTACGGGATCACTAGCAGCTCATAAATAACTTTTAATGAGATTTCCAGCAAGTAAAATCACACATGGGAGGGGAAAAACAGAGAGAGTGAGGGAAAGAGAGGGGGGAAAAATGCAAGAGAGAATCTCAATGAAAAATTAAAATGCTCATGCTATCCCCCTGTTGTTTCATATGTACACACAAAATGAAGGCAGGGATGGTTCAGTAAGGCTTTATTAGTACCCCAAATATTTAATTAACTGATAGAAAAAAGGTAAAGACTTGCTAAAGGTCACTACAAATACAGTGACACTGACCACTAATCTGTGGAAACTTACAGAGCTAAATCTAAAGCATGTTCCAGAGTTAAGCGGGGAAATAAATCAAGGTTTGCAAATGTCATTTAAGTTTTCACCTGTCCCAAGTTTCAAAATTATTGGCTTCCCAATGAAAAGCATATGTTGCGCCCCTTGCCTAGGGAATAGTAATGAAGTGAGGCAGACACTCTCCAGTTCTACACTACCATCTCTCCCCTCTTTATTTCCCATCGAGTAAAAATAATTACTGTATACTTGAGGGAGCATTTCTCTCAGTCTGCCGATAAGTGCTGCCATCTTGGCTCTTCATGAGCCGCTCTTCTTCCTTGTGGGACTGTGATTTGATTTATGAGAAAATAGTTGGCAAATTGCGATGTCCATCTTGATGGATGACATCATTTGGGCCATTTTGCTGATCATGTATGACTAACTTTTTTTTTAGTGCTGTTGCAATTGATCAAGTGCTGCAGCACAGCTGAGTTACAGAAAGACGCGGAGTGGGGAGGAGAGGGTCGGGGGGGGCAAGGGGAGGAAGGAGGTGACAATTGCCTGTGTGTAGGAACTGAATGGCATTCACAGAGCAGAATCCCCTCTTTTTTTGGTTCAGCTTTAATCTAATTGAAGAGGAATATAAATTTTATAGGTTGAAAATAACGCGCTGTATATACAACAACAGGATTAAATGTAAATACCTCAGCCCACCACATTAAAATTAAAGGGGAAAAAATAGAAAAAAGAATAAACCCTGGGTATCGTGTTTTATGCTGAACCCTCTATGCCTAATCCCTTTGGCACTTGAGTTATATTACCACTCATTACAGTTAACTGCTACCGTATATTATATAGGAAAAGAGGTAGACGTATGTCCTCTAGATCAGATTTGACATCCCAGGCATTACGTGATTTATAGATGCCTACTTCAAATTTAAAGACATCTTGATCACACTAGGTTCTTGCTTTGTAAGTTGAGATCGCTGCAATTCTTGGAGTCCCTAAAGCAGTCCCTAAAAGATGACCAAATCCGCTCGCAATGAGTTGATCGGACAGCAGTCCTCAATACTGATTGATCTGCAGGTTGGTCAGCTGGTAGCTGTGATTATCTTAGACTATTGCCAGCCAGGCATCTCTGCATGGAATATTGCAGAAGTGAACATGTCCTGATGAACTGTGGGGCTATTCGTTTGCACCTGGCTAGCACACAGAAATGGACACCCAGGCTTGACCACCAACCACTCTGGGTGGGAAAAGGAGCTTACAGCACATATGGAAAGGACAAGTTTGCTTTAATGCCTTTCCAGAAGTTCTCAGTAGACTTTGATTAGTTTTACAGTTATTCCAACTGCAAGTATGTGTGTGAAATCAATCTATCTACATACTCCAACGTTGTCTGACCTCCTCTAGTACCTAGAAGGACGTTACGGAGAAGAAAAAGCAGGTTCTTATATTGATAAGAGCTACTGCAGGAGGACCAGACATTAGTTGAAAGAAGAAACTTTTTTGGCATGAGTACAGTCAAATAGTGGGAAGTCCCATCCTTCAAACTTTTCGGGATACAACCAAAAGAAGTTCTAGGCAAACTAGTCCAACCTTATTGCTGATCCTTCTTTGAGCAGGACCTTGTGCTGGAGATAGCCTGAGGCTGTTTCCAGCCCCAGCTATCCTGTGACTCTAGACATCTGCTTTACAGAGAAGAGACTGAAAGCGGTCTGCACAGGCAGCAAACAGGGAGTCATGCAACCAGCCCTGCAGTTCCCTTAACCAGTCTCCACTTGATCCAAGCTGTTTCTCAGAGCAGTGCTTTCATATTTGAGAGATCTTGGTAAGAAGGTGCTGACACTTTGTTTGGACGTACATGTTTCAAACATTTAAGGATATTGCAGGCAGCAGTGCTCAAGCCAGAGCCTGAAGCTGGATGGTGCTTTATACTCAGCTGAGTGTACTGGAGAATGGCCAACTTCAAGGAGGGTCTTGCCTGCAGCAAGGAGGGATGAGGCCTCAAACTTCAGCTTACAAAGGTCAATATACCAAGAGAGGGAATTCATGGAGAAGCTATGAAACGTCCTTCTGTGCCAAATGAAGTATTTGAACCTAAATTATAACTACTTGAAGCCAGCTACAGTCCTCAAAATGTTCATTAGTCAAGCAAAGAGACTGCTCCTCAACAAATAGAGGATAATCAATGGAGCTAATGATTAAGAAAAAATGAAGTACATGATAAATTTTTCAAGAACTTGTATCTTCAAAATTACATTTCAGACCAACGCATTCAGAAGCTGGATTGTACTAACACTGCTATTACACAGCTTGTGTATTTCTCTTTTAAAACATTTTATCCAGCTGCTGCCTTAGATTTAAAAGCACTCTCTTGTCTATCCTGAAGGCATATTTGTAGATTGGATTTTCCAGTGTTGTATCTTCCAAGGGAATTTTCTTAAAATGTTGGACAAGCTATGAAAATCTAGGGTCCAAGATGTTTTGCTCTTCCAGAGGCTGCTCTGGACTTTTGGTTGACTCTAGGGCAAACATTTACCTGTAGACTTCAATAGACAGTTGATAAAACTGTCTCCATCATGTCTAGGTGTCCTTCTGAGGATGAGCCTATAGAACATATCCATTATTCAATATTTCCAGCAGGTTGGGCTTGCCAAAAGGAGTTGGAAAAAATTTTTGTTTTCTAACTGGGGAATAAAAAAAGCGTTCAGGAGAATCAGAAATTAGTGGTTTTCTTTCTCTCGGTATTTCTGTTCTCAATATATCAATAGCGGGGTTTTTTCTCAAGGATTTCTTGTTTTGCTTTCAACTAGTTCTCCTATTTGTCTTATGAACGTACTTGGGGGGAGAGGTTTTTGTTTTGGCTTTTTTGTTGTTGTTGTTTCGTGGTTTAGTTTTGAGGTTTTTAACTTGGTTTTTGCATTTTGGTGCAAGGGGCAATACATTAAAATTTACAAGGTTGAAGTTTTCTCTGCATTTCCTAAATGCATACATCTGCTTCTCTCATTAGCTAACTGCTGCTCACTGATGGACTCCGCGCACTTTTAATTCATGGTGAAACACTTTCTGCACATTTCAGCGTTTCATTGTTTTATTGAGTGGTCACAGCGCTCTACCAAGGCTGATTTTTATCAGTCGCTGCACTTCTTCAGCCGACTTTATCATGTCGAAATTATAATTTTCAAAGGAATTTCCTTTCTCCCCCTTCTCTCTCCTAGCTGTAGTCTAATGTGCATAACTTTATTGCTATCTGAATCCTGCCAAAAGCACGCTTTTATGATACCCGTTATCCAGCATGTCCTGTAGAAGTGTGGGACATGGAGAGAACAGAGTGTTTCATATAAACTGCTTTCCTATTAACCGTTACAATAATAATCTTGAAGTATAGTGTTTCATCTCAAGATAGCTCTCCCTCAAAAGCCTCCAGGTTGGTAAATTAAAGCTGAGAATCTCCTGGTTTGGTAGGAATGGGTGTATTGACTGAGGCTAGCCCTGAGGTCACCCTGACACAGTTATGGGAAAAAACTTGGAGAGGATGAGCCTCCACCCCAACTGTTGCTCCAATGTTGAAAGGTTCAAAGCATTTCCTAGTAGATCACAGCAGTCTGACAGCACTGGCCTTGATTACAGCTTCCAGAGAGAACCAGCAATGCAGGTCTTGAAATAATAAGGTTCGGACAGAGGACATCATTAGTAAGTCTGTTACAACTGCATGGGCTTTGGAGCTCACCGAGGCACCTGAGGCCACTCATCTGTGACTACTGAGGGACCAGCCTGGGGATGGGCAGACCCTCCTCTCTCCATCCTCTGGACTACTCCCTGGTGTCCATCAGCCACTCC
The DNA here is from genome assembly GCA_028565055.1 of Phoeniculus purpureus. NCBI lineage: Eukaryota > Metazoa > Chordata > Aves > Bucerotiformes > Phoeniculidae > Phoeniculus > Phoeniculus purpureus. The sequence goes on along the minus strand of JAOXOE010000632.1, from coordinate 23,789,343 downwards.
AGCTGTTATGACATGATGTCCACATGTTCCACAGATTTCCAGGCTTGCTGAGTTCCTGCTGGAATTGCCTCCCTGATGCAGCCCACCCCAGCTGTCAGGAGCTCAGGTCAGCCAGCCTGACCTTTGCCCAGAAATCATCTGCCTGTTCCTCTCCTGCCTTGCTGTGTGGGAGACACTGCAAGGAGCCTTCCTACCTGCCTAGTCCCAGGGGCTGTTTTCTTTCCCGAAAGCACAGCCTGGAAGTCAGACCGCCTGGACTGGATCCAGACATCTGGCAAGGCCAAGTTTTTGCCCCAGATGAATTTTAAATTTTGTGGATTTTTCTTCCTTAAACATGAGGTAGAAGGTCTTTATGTAAATACTTCAGGAAAAAAAAATGCAAGTCAATAGTGCTTCCACAGAGAAGGGAATCCCATCCTGCAATGTGTGAAGGACAAAAGGGTTTATCAAAATGCCTGAGCAATAGCTTGGTTTTCAGAAGAGCTTTGCCTCTAGGCAGTCCCCGTTCAACTTATGTAGGTCTCTCCTTCATTTACACCAGCAGTAATTTGTTCCCAGGTTTCACATATTTCTTTAAAATGTCGTATTGGTTTCTCAAATCCATTGATTGTGCTGAGGCAGAGCAACAGAAAGGCACAGGTACCCTGTTTCCTCATGGGCACAGCTACGCTCACTTCTAGGCTCACTAGGACTATGGTCGCACTCATTTTTCTTCCGGCTGTTGCGTGTCCTGCAACCCTCTGTCTTTATCAGAGCCTGTTGCTTGCACCATTAAAATACTCCCTGAAGGCCAGTGGTTTCAAGGAGCACTTAGGGCACGCGTGATCCTTGACCTGGGCAGGATTTTCTCTCTGAGACAGATCCTATCCTGCTCATCTTAAATGCCAATACAGTCCCACTCCAACGATATTTCATTCCCAGCTATTGCTTTTCTCCAATAGATTCCTCAGCCTTGTACAAATAAAAGCATAAACACAAACAGAGCACATTCATCCTCGTGGGACCTGCACGTGAACAAGGGCAGGAATCAATAAGGAGAAATCATTACTATGCCAATACATGGCCCAGGAAGGAGGGCACCCGGGGATGCTTTGACTCCCTGGTTCCCATCCCACCCTCCTGCCTTTGTGCTCTCTTTGTTCCTTCCAGAGATGGTCTATAGTGCTGCCTGTTTGCTAGTGCCTGGACTCCCATGATGCAGGAGTCTGCAAGATCACATTGCAGGAGGAGGCAGGATATGTTGTCTGGACAGATTCCAGTTTGTATAGTCCCGTTTTTTTCTCTGTTGCCGCAGCACAGAAGTTTGTGGGGGTTATTTAGGGCAGGTGCTGTTCAAGTTCATCGGCTAGCCTATCT
>JAOXOE010000632.1:23745503-23787887 GCA_028565055.1 Phoeniculus purpureus | reverse complement strand
CAATAAACTGTTTGTTTAGCCTCTCACAGATTATTCATTTCTTGGCACGGAACTCTCAGCTCCAAAGAATTAACATTTGGATTGTATTTACTGGCTAGCAAAGTGCCAGCAATACAGCTGGGATTCGTTGCACAAACTATTTTGATGGGGGAATCAATGACAAGCTGAGAAGAGGAGGATCAAACAGTGAACCCTTTTGCAATTGTTGTTTGAAAACATCATCTTGGTGATAGCTGGAGTTTCTAAAACAGGGGCAACTGGCAAACGGGGTGGAGTAGCCTTCTCCTGGGTCCTCTTGCTGACTCCCACACGCAACAACCTGACCCAGTCGTGGTCCTAGAATAGATTAGTCACAGGATATTTAGCTTTAAACCCAAGATATATAATTTTTTTACAGGAGAGGAGACTCTCTGGATGTTTATTGCTAGTTTGCTGGAATTTCTTTTTTGGTCAGAGAGGGATTTGAAAACCAAATACATTTCCTGTTGGAGGCCGAGGGCTGTGAGCTGCAAGAAGAAGCATAGCCTTTGGCTTGGTTCAGCAGTAAATAATCACTTGTGTTCCAAAAAGTCATTCACATTGGCAAGAGCTCCCAGCACCTGCAGATAGAAGCGCCCGGGGCAAGTCCAAGCACTTCATTTAGACTGTCCCTTATTACGATCAATCAGACCCCATTCCTCTTAGCCACAGGAAATTCTAGGCTTAACCCACATGCATTTTAAAATTAAAAAGGTGGAAAGACGTGCAGTTAAAAACACAGAAAAAGAGATATGGGAACAGAGAAGGGGGTTTTATATGTTCACACCAGAAACTTTATTTTTCCCACTTCAGCCCTCCCTATGAAATACAAGCACTCAGAACCTTCATCTTAGCAATATTTTGATCCTTGGAGAAGTCTAGTGGTTTGCCTTCACCCTCATTCTACTTGTGTGTCTCTGTGTCAGCTTTTTTTCTGTGATACAAGCACACATAGAGGAAATTGCACATCTTTGTCTTCCTATTATTTTCTGTTAGGGTTTTAGTGCTGGCTGGGTTAACCAGTTTGGAACATTCTCTGAGCACAAGTGGTGTCAGAGCCTGACAGGCAGCATGTTTGTCCTTAGCTCTCTGGCCAAAAAGTTGACTGGCAGAACTATCCTCTCCTGGGGCAAAACCAGTGCAAATAGCAAAAGAAAAATCACCAACAATCTAAAGTGCTTTACCTCCCAAACCTACAGCAGCACACTGAATGACTTCTCTTCAACGGACCTTGTATCTGGACCTCACAGCAAATCAGTGAGATGTGAGGATGCAGCCTACTGCACGAGCAGGGTTGGGGGGTCATGTCTGGCTACACTCAGATTACGCTTTCGTTTCCTCACATCCGAACGGAGTTCAGTTTCACACAATGTCTTTCCTAGCCCAGGTGTCACAAAACAACAAGTGCTGCCAGCAGTCACTTTGGGCTCTGATACAGCTCCTTGTAGCCTCTTATTTGTCACCAGAAGAGACAACATTTTTAAGGCAACAGGGTGAATTGCTTGCATGGAAAGCCCTGGAGTCTTCAACATTGCAAATCTGAATCCTTTTCCTCTTAACCACAGTGTTTCAGAATAAAAGTAATGTGGGCCACTTTCTGTCCCTCATGGAGGTTTTACTGGAATAGGAGCTTTCAGCTCCAGCTGTGTCAGGGACATTTGGAGCATCCTGGTGCTATTTTTACCACTACTAGGAACATTGAGTTCAGGCTTGCACTGTCACCAGCCAAAGACGAGCTGGTAGTGCCTTTAGGAGAACGACTTGAAGCAGCTATCTTAACACTGTGGTGTCCCTAAGTACCAAAATAACCATGGATGTAGGAACATCCTAGGCTGAAGCAGGGATCCATGACTCACCGAGATCACAGTGTTAGGTTGCTTTGCTGTGCTAAGGCAGTTTACAGCACAATAAAATAGCATCTGCTCCAACCCCTTTGGAGATACTAAAAGTCTTTAGCCCCAGGTCTCCAGTCTCGCTTAATCCGCTGCTGGATTTCACACTAATACAGATCTGTCACCACAAGGACTCGTTTGTGCATGCACTGTACCACAGCAAAAGTTCACTTCAACAGGCCATTGCCATTCACAATTAGACTGGAGCAAATCTCAGTCTCTGTTTGAAACGCAATGAAACTGCTGGAAAGGCAGTGCTAGGTCCCGCTTGGGCAGACTCCACAGGTTCTTCTTCAACCAAAGCTGGGTAGGCAGAGGCTGCCACCACCCCTGCTGCTCAACACCATCCATCAAAGCAACACCTGGAGAACAGCCCTGTATCAGCTCCAGCTGCCAGGACAAGAGAAGCTATCATCTGCCTCTCGACAATACAAAGGTCTTCTTTCCTTCTCCTTCACTAAGTAAACTGTTACAGACCATGACCCCTGGAAAACATAACAAGAGTGGAGGAATTTACAGTTGCATGTTACAGGTCAAGGCATCGAGTGTTTCACAACCTTGTGATCCCAGCCAAAACTCCTCTGTCTGTCTGCTCTGTGCCGGGAAGCCTTGAGGACTGAAACAGTGTGAGCCTGAAACAAACTAAGCAGAAATGGCTGAGGAGTGCTTGGGAGTTTCCTCCTCCTCTCTGCTCAAACCACTCCACAGGTTAAAGCCAGGATTTTCAGATGACATGGACACCTTCCCGTTGGAGTGGATGCAAGGAGCCTAAAGCTTGGGACATAGCAGCCTTGTGTTGGCAGTTTGAACATGATGCGAGGCAGTGTTAACATGCAGGCTTTAACCGACATCGACAAACCCTAAAAAAAGAGGTTTGCTTAGAACAACTAGTGTGAACAAACTGTCATCTTTTTGCTTAGTAGGGTGACAGTATTTCATTTAAATGCCTCCAGAGCATTTGGAAGAAAGGATTTCTGTGCTAACGAATGGCCATTGTATGCAAGCATTACCGAGTCTCCTCTCAAGTGACCTAGAAAGATGAGGTATTAACCAGTATTGTGAGAGCAAAACTGTGAATGCAAACCTCCCCTTGAAGTAATAAAACCTTCTTAACTTTCCACACAGTGTAAAAAGGAAAAATCTTTAACCTCTCGATTAAAACACATCTATATGTATATATCTGTCTCTTGAGTAAGTCCTACTCACTGGTCCTCTAGATTTCAAAGCAGTGCTGCTATATATTCTTGTCAAACCATTGTGATAGTCCTCTACTGACACTGAACATTTAAACCATGTCTACCTCTGGATTTCAGAATGAGAATTGGACTCAAACCCTCTACATGAGAAGATACCAGCCTTTCCATGGGTGTGAAGCATGAAGACTCTTGGAATGATGCGCTTAACATGCATGGTTCACCCTTTGCCTGTCTCATCACTATCACTCAGCCTTCCCTCTCACACTATGAGCCCATGCAGGGCCATCACCGTGGTTGGGAAACAGTCCCAGCACATGGTCTGGGCAGCTCATTACTGACACGAGGTAATGGGAACTTGGTTGTATGTCTGACATGCTTCTAATAATGCAGTGGGAGGGTGACTAGAGGGGCCATGGTCGCGGATGAGCAATTTCACAGTGATTAGCCATGGCGACACAAGTCATATTAATGTCTCTGGACAAGCAGGTCTGACCCATACATTTACTCTTCTCCTGCCTGCCATGGCCTAGAGCACAGCACATTGAAGTTCCCATGAAATCTATCTGATCACAGGAAATATACATTTTTCTGCAGCATTCAATACTGGCTCAAGCCTCCATTTGGCTGCAGCCAAATGAGAAGACTTTGCTGCCATAAAGCAGGGGAAGCAGAGCCTGTTCACACAGAGTCTGCAGGAACATTTGCCAAAGTCCTCAGAGGAAATATGCTGGCAACATCCCAAAGGCAGAAAATAACTCCATGCTGTACCTGCTTCCCACCTTCCCCTGCAGACACTTCCTCACACACACGCAGCTGGAAGCGGAGGGGAAGATTTAAAGAAAACTGACACCTCTTGCAAACTAGAGAGGCAATGTCAGGTTCTGGAACATCTCGTTTAACTCCCTAATGTGGCTTCAGTTCTGCAAATTTTGCATGAATTATCCATCAAAGACTAATAACTGTGAAAGGTGGTGGGATGATCACCATGCAGTGGGAAGCCTTTCTTTCCAGACCGTAAGCTACTGAGGCTGTGTGGCTGCTCTGTTCCCAGTGTCACAGAATAGCCCCTATGAGTCTCCACCTTGCTCTGCTTCCATCACAAGACAACAATTATTTCCAGTTGTGCCAGTCGTTTGCATCATGTAACACACCTTGATGCTAACAGTCTAAATGGGATTGAAATACATGGGCCATTAAGCAGCCACTGGGGAGCAAACACATTCACCCTTCAGCTGCTCAGCTGTCCTGATCTACTGAGCCTGCATCCTGCCAGGAGTCTATGACATAGGACAACACAGAGGCCAACATCAGCAAGCAAGGACAGTGCTGAGTGTCCAGTGCTCCAGGCATGGCTTGCACACAGTGTTTACAATAAGAAGATGTGTACAAAGGCTTTGGACATCTTTGGGTACCTTCTGTTTTGGAATCTCAAGTTAGAGAAAGGAGTGAGGTGCTCATCGCCTGAGAAATCACTAGAACATACCTGGGGTTATTTCCTAACTGTAAGATCAACTTACTTTCTTCCTCAGTACTTGTTTCAGGTCGCCTCAAGATCAAGATTTCCTCTCAAACTCCTTGCTCCAAACCTTTTAATGTGAGATGTAACCCAAAACCCAAGACAAAAAGTGACAGCCAGAAGCAACCTCCTGGATGGTGAAAGGTGTTATATTGATATCCTCACCTAACAGGAAAGTGAAATATTTCATGCTCCCTTTTGGATCTGATCCTTGCTCTGTTTCTCTTCCTTTATAAACCACTGCCTCATAGGGTAGAGGCCAGAAGAAGAATACCAATTGTCTTTCACAGACCAGAGACCTATTCAGAAAAGCTGCCCTATTCTGCACAAGTCCAAATGTTTTTTCAAATGCTTCTGGCAGAATAATATTTCAGAATCCTTCCAGGACTGCTCTTTATCTGGTGAGGTGGCTCTGTATAGACTTAGGGGAGGAAAGGCTGCTGTTACACTTTCTTCATTTAGTTTCTTTTCTTTCTTGTGACTTTTCTGTAAGTAAAAAAAAAAAAGGAGTTAAAAAGAGCCAAGAGTGTGCTGTAATGCAGCCACAGGTCTACTGCTTTACAGCTTTCTGAAGGACTTCCTCTTCCAGCCCATCTTGGACTGCCGTTGGAAGTGCCTCCATGGCTCTTCAAAGAGTTTTGGCGAACAGAGTTTCTTTTCTCTCTAATAGAAAACAGCAAAATAGTTTCTTTAACCAATCTATGCAGCAAGTTTTAATATATAATTCTTTCCTTTAGATAAACAGAGCAGTTTGCTTCAGTTTGCTTTCTTTTCTCCTTTTTCTTTGTTTTTAAAGAAAATCTGAGGACGCAATTTCTTGCAGTATATTGCAAGCAAGGTCTGTCACAGACCCTAGATGTCCATATGATAATTCCATAGAACAAATAACACAAGTGTCTGATGTTGTGGTAAGAGATTTTCAAAGGAATCCAGATTATTTGGTTTTAATCTCAACACAGACTAAAAATGCAGTTTTAGGATGGATTTTCAGTCAATTCAGGGCAGTCTGCTACTGAAAGAAGCAATAGCATCATTCCTGCTCCTGCTGTTTTCCTCAAGAATGGCTGATGCTAGTGATTAGAGACTGATTCCTCAAAATAAAATACGGCTTTCTGACGGATCAATAATCTGCAAAACAGCAGCCACATTTCCCGCTATGTGGTTGTGCATATGGGTGGCCCTCAGGTGGATGGCCATGAGGCCAGGAGCTGCCAGAGGAGTGGTCACCCCTGCAGCGATAGCACGGCAGAGTCACACCTTGCACATCTACTCTGCACATTGTGTCTGACATTTTCAGCCTAAGCAGCTGATGTGTCTATAAACATATTTTTTCCAGCCTTGCAGATTTTATTTGGTGGTGGTGGTCTTTATAGGGCAGGCCAGCAGTGTTGTGAGACTGCCGTGTGGAGAGAAAAGCAAGGAGACCTTCCCACTAGAGAAGAGCAAGGAGAAGCTCTTCCCACCAGGAAAGATTCTCCTCTTTGGTTTAGAGTGCACAGAGGCCAACGTGAGTCTTTCTCCAGATTCCGGGGAGCTTTGGATCAGGCCCAAGGTGCATCATTATCCCATGACAGAATAAAGACCCATACTCATCTTTATGAGTGAAAACTATTCTTTTTCTCCAGTGAAAGGCTGAGATCTGAACACAGCTGCTATTTTGCTCTGTGCAGTGAATCACTTCTGATTCTTAAGCACTGAAACAGTGACATGCACTTCCCCCTCCTAACATGGGGACCTTTCTCCATTATTGTACCATGAGAAGAATATAGTAATTCATGCTGTCTTTATTTTTTTAAGCTTTATTAGTGCTGGGACTCCTTTCCCTTCAGGCGAAAAAAGCAAGCAACTGGGGCAGAGAAAAATGCTGATATTATCTTAAAATATGAAATTTCTAAGAAGGGGAGATCTCCAGAAGTACTGGGGTATTCAAATATCTCAGTGACTTTTTATGAAATGAAGGAGATATGAGCGAATTCCCCCCTCCCCCCTTCTTATTAGTTGTTAGACTGTGGTAACTTTAGCTCTAAAGATGAGTTGGGTGTTTTGCTATCAGACCTGGTGGTGCAGGAGAGCCTGAATCCCTTCCCCTAATTTTGGCAGAAGCCAGGGATTTGAGAGCAACTACTTGACAATTCCTAACATCACATTGCAAGACAGGTGTGGAAACTGTAAGGCATTTAGGAGAAATGAACAGGAGTGATCAGAGGAATAGGAGATATAGGGAGAGACAAAAAGAATGAGGATCATTCAGTCTAGAGAGAAGGAGCTTTAATGGAAACAGCCACAGAAAAATGAGGCTAAAGGGGATCTTTGGAGGGCATCCAATCCATTCCTCTTCCCTGAAACAATCTCAGCAATATCTAAATAACTCCTGATAAACATTGCTTTGGCCAGTTTATAGAGTTCTCCACCAGTGCACAGTCCACAAGCTCCCAAGGCATCCTGACTTACTGCTTCATGAGAGTCACTGCTAAAATATTTTCTTATCAGCTTATTTTGAATCATTCTTTCTTCAGTTTAAGGCCATGGCCAATTCCTAAACGAAATCAAAACTGTTTGTGTTCACTACTTCTGTGTTAAAGGAAGTAAGATGACACATCTTTGTCTTGACAAACCCACACCAGCTGCATGTCCCTTCCTTCTCCCAGGTGCTTCCAAACAACTAAATTACTTGATATTTCCTGGAACTGAAAATATAAATGAGCTGGTCTGTAATTCCCATGTTCCTCTGGTTTCCTTTCCTCTGTATGAAGGTAGGCACCGCGTTTGCCTTTTTCTAGTTTTCTGGTATCTTGCTTAGCTTTTGCTGGCTTCTCAAAGATAACCACAGGTGTCTAAGATCATTTCAGTCCACTTTCAAAATACTCCAGGATGAAGTTCATCAGGTTCAGCCAATTATAAAACACAAAGCTTATCTAATTTTCTCACTTCTTTCCTTATTGTGTGCTGAACTCCTATCCTTTCTCAATTCAATTTCCAATCCTGTTAGCCTCCTGCTCTGAACTGATCTTTTAAATGAACACTGATACCACAAAAAGGCTTTAAACACTTCACCCCCTTGGTATCATCTGGTGCTACCTTTCTCTTTTCATCTTGTGATAAATGTATTTGTAGGACAATTTCTTGGTCCTCAGTCTTCTTATATGTAAAATAGATCTGCAAAGAGAAAAGGAACATGCTATTCCTCACAGCCACCAAGGGCAGGACAAGAAATAATGAGCTTCAAGTGAAGGCTAGACATTAGGAAAAATATTTCACCTGTTAGAACAGCAAAGACCAGGGACATGTTATGTGGGGAGCCAGACGAATTTTATGACATTGGCAGTCTTTAAGCACAGGTTACACAACTAATTTGTAGCCTTTTCCAGTTTGTGAAATCCCAGCATTGCTCCTCACAGGGCTCCACGTACTGCTGGTTTAGCCCAGTGTTAATAGGATTTCTGCTGTTCAGATCTGGCTTGAGACACGCCTCGTCCAAGATGTGCTCGACAAAAACATAGAAGTCTATCAGCTACACATTAGGAATCCATGGATTAGCCAAACAGTTGCCAGGGCCTGTGTCAGTGTTCCTGCCTATCTGCTTTTCCACAGTTCAGCGATCCTCAAATTCCCAGGTACTACAGCTGTATCCTCTACATTTGTGACGTCTCAGAGTGAGACGAGTGTCGTTCTTTGCAGCACCATTGCTTCCCTTCCCTGAACAGTAGTCCCCAGACTGTCTGTACTTTTTAACAAACTTGATAATTGTTTCATCTCCCTTACAGACCAGTTAATTAGTGACTGTTAATGTCTAGTCCATTACATGCACATTATATTGCTGCAGGTAATGAATGTAAAGAAGCTGAGACATATCTCCTGAACCACCTTCTCCTCCTCCAGTCTCCAGATCATTCTCCTTTCCTTAAATGTCATCCATCTGTATAAAAAGGAGAACTGAATTGATGTTTGGATAATTTGCATATGTAAATCTGAAATAAAGAGAAACCCTCATGACTGCTGCATAGAAGCTTCTGTTAAATGTTATAAATTGCAATGCTTTCTTCCCCAAGCTAAAATAAAATGTGCTCTGGAGGGTATATTTCTGAAGGGCTTGTGACTAACCTGATTAGTCACCCTAAATTGTGATAGATGGAAGGAAAAAGCAGTTGTCAAACAAGGAGGAAATTCCAATAGAAGAGTAAATTTAAGGATGACAGTGATGATAAATTCTTACAAACCTTAGAAAAGATCAGTCTTTTGTGGTCAATCAGTCAATGGTCCTCTCATAAGGACAACTGAGTGTTCACTATATAATGGGCTGTTGTTTGGATAACTGTAGGAATGTGGTGATAGGAAGGAAATCTCTTGTCCAGGCTGATCTGAGTTTATTCTAAGGTTCTAAACCTTGTAACTAATTTTTTTTTGCTGCTATTCCCACTCCTTGTTGCTCCTGCAATTAAACTTGAGACTACTAGGCCAGGAGGATGTACTGCAGGAGAAGGTAACACTGATGACTAGATGACTTTAGATTAAATCCAGGCATAAATTTCAAGTAGTTAGTGATGGAAAAGCTCAGGAACGTTCTGCTTCATTTTTGTCACTAATGGCCTCAAAACACAAATCAGATGGTTTTCTAGTATGTATGTTTTATTTGCAACAGCAACTAGATCTGTGAAGAACAGACAAGATGATCATTTCTGGGTTGGTTATTGCTGCATGCTTTCTTCCTTTCTGAAACAATCTTATATTCAATGTGAGAAGGTAACCCATTTTCTGTTCTTCTCTGAACAAACCTGATTATCTAGAACCACCTTAGCAGGACGTGGAAGAGGAGAACTAAAATATTTCCCCTTGTCTGTCCAGAAATGGCTGCCTATCTTTATTTGGCTGAAAACTAAAGGGAACAGAAATAAATATCATTAACATTCTTTAGTATTTTATATTTTCAAGTATAGCCCAGACTTGACCATTCCAGCCATTTCTGAAGATCAGCATCACATGGTGAATACAAGGGACTGATATTACTGCAGTTGATAGCAATATATTAATTTAACAAATGCAGGAGTGCATGTAGAATCCATCTTTTTTGTTTTGTGATTAATTTGTTTGCTTTAGCATTTAAATTCTGAACATTAGTATTCAGTGTATGCACAGTAATTGCAAATAGGAGCTTCCGTTATGGAATAGAACAGCATTGTGCCACATGTTACCAAAAGGCAATCCATGCATTCCATGGCTGTCATTCATCTCAACACTAAACCTTAATGGGTCTGGTTAGATCCTGGCAATTAATTATGTAAAATTTGATAATGTTTGAAGTTTTCTTCAGTCATGGGTCTTTCCCTCAACAGTAGTAAGGTGGTAATTTCTGATAAATTCTAACTAAAGATGGTAAATTCTGATCAATGAGATCAGAAGTAGAGAAGTAGATCAATGGCGTGACTTCACCATTGCACGATAAATGAGCTTTATTTTGAGCAAGTCATGATTTCTTTTTTGGGAGATGTAAAGATTTCATACTGTAGAATTGAAATTGTAGCAAGCTGGTACATGAAGGATGCTGTTCTTGGGCTTGGGGTTTGTGTTTCACAGTGCTTAAATGCCTCGACCACCTTGTGTTTCCTCAATTGCTTTTTTTACCCTGATTTGGGACAAAACGTATTATCCTATAATCATCCTATATTATAAAACTGCTGCAGGAAGTAAAGAACACAAACGTTTCAGACACTTATCACAACAGACAGAATACTTCAAGCATCTCTATGTTGGTTAGCAACACCACTACAGCCCCCCAAAAAGTTTCTCTGTCTCCTTGCTGACTTCAACTGAAGCAAACAGCAGACCAAATAGCTGACAAGAAAAGCCTCAGTTTATGAGACTTCAAGCAAACAATGCATTTTAGGAGGTGTGCCTACACTCAGTTACACTTTCTGATAAGCTCATTATATTTTTGGCCATTTGCTGGACACACTGAGAACTCTGAGGGGTTCTTTCAACTAAACTTGGCTCTCGGCTATATGGGGTAATTGATCTGCTCCTGCTACTGCATGTGCATTTTTGAACAGAGAATTAAACCAGCATGAATTTCACTCCATCCAAGATTTGGCAATATCCTTCCAGAATAGTAGATTAAATCATTATTTCCCAGACTTCCTGCTAGATGTATCCTTCTCCAATAAAAGCTTTTTTATTGTCTATTGCCTTAGCTCATTTCCACTAAGAAAATGTCTCTTTTGTCTAATCATAAATCTTCCACGACTGTAGTGTGAGGAGCTATGTATGCACAGATAGACTGTAGGAGAGGTTTTTGTCAAGTTAAATGTGACAACACTAAACACAAACTATACAACAGGACCTATGGGATTCCCTCTTATTTTCCAGGACCAGTAGTGATGTCTTTTCCCAAGCAAAATTCCCACTGAACCAAAGAAGATCAAAGAAAGCCGATGGCAACATCAGGTGCAGGAATGGCCATTCTAGGTAAAATCTCATTGCAGATCTTATCTGTACGAATGTGTGCAGTTCTGACCATCACCATGTCCTTTCTGTTTCTGATCTGAATGGACTGGCAAAATTGCCTATGATGTTTGCTTAAGGAGGAGGAAAGACCAACAGGAAAGACCAGCCAAGTCTTCAGGAACAATAAAATCCCAATCTTCTAAAGACAAGGGGTATTAAAAGAGCAGAGGGAAGCTCATGAGCTTAAAACGAAGTCCTTTCCATCAGCATTTGGCCTGCAAGCTCTTGTTATTTGGTGTCTAGCAGGGTAAGCCGTCAGCGCTGATGGGTTTCTTTATGTCTTGTTCTCCTATACAGATACACACTCTTCCACTAAATAGCTGGCAGTGAAGTTTTTGAACCCCATTTCTAATACCTGTGCAGCAGCAATAGGCCCGTGTTTTGGCTGAATTCCTGTTGTTTCTGCCAACTGGTCCACAACTGACTTCTTTCAGCTACTTGAGAGGACTGGTGGTGGTTACACTCTGCTGCTACAATGAAGTGTGATTTAACTAATGATAATATAAAGTATTTCCTCATCTAGTCAGACTTTCCATTACTTCAAAGGTGTGACAAAATTTGGACACCGAAGTCATCTAGAATTTATTGACCAGTCTAGAGCCAGGCACAGCAGAAGGCATCACTCCAGCTCCTCATGTACCTTGCTGGTTTTTAAATTAACTGTGGCCACTTTGGAAGATGACCAGAGGATCACTGCACAAATTTAAATGGAAGCTTCTGCTCCCCGTGTCAGGCCCTCTGAGAGGATGCTCTATCCACAGCTCTTCTCTGCATGGCAGTGGGAATTCAACTCACAAACATGCCAACTGCAACTGGAACTCTGGCCATGATGGGAGAAGGGCAATAGATGTGATGTGCATGTTTAACTGGGGAAACTAAGCCAACTCATGTTTTGATTTAAACACTCCTTCTTTAGAGTCTGTTAATCACAGAATCATTGAGGTTGGAAGAGACCTTCAAGATCCTCAAGGCCAACCATCAACCCAATACCACCATGCCCACTAAACCATGTTTCCTAGTGCCAAATCTACATGTTTTTTGAACACCCCCAGAGACAGCAATTCCACCACTCACTGGGCAGCACATCATCTCTACTGAGGCTGAAGCACATCCCTGTTTTTATCAGTACAGCATGGATTAGGAATGGATCTGTCCTCTCTTCTTCCAAAGTTAACAGGAAACTGGTGTAAATGTGCTGGGACAAGTGAAATTTTATGTACATTAGAGTTTTGCAGTTAAGCTCAGCATTGGATCTTTAGTGCGAACAAATTTTAGGACAACAGAAAGTCCCTCCTGGGGAGAGGAGAGTAGCTAAGAAGTTTGGAACACCTCTTCCAGGAGTGAGCATTGGTTAAGTCTTGGGTAAATTAGACCACTAGCATAGGATCTCGAGCTTTTCTAGCAATAAGCCCAAGCTTATTTAGAAATGGAAATGGGAACTGTCTTTAAACCAAACAAATCCACTGGATCCTGGGGCAAGTAGAGTTGGGAGAGAAGATTTACTTCTGGTCTCTGAAATTGACAATGTGCCGTGAAACTATATAATGAAATGAGAGAAAAGATGCATTTTCCCTATTACTGCTGACACACAATTAATATAAAATAGGGAGGCCGTTTGGTGTTGGTTCGAAGTGATCCATCCCTACCGACACAATGAGAGCTAATGAACTAAATCTGAAAGCATCAGCATAAGATTTTGACAAATGCATTGTTTGCCTATTGAGAGGGTAGAAAATGATTATAAATGACAAGCTGGGCTTGTTTTCAGGCATGGACACTCCAGGAGCAGAGGCATTATGGCCTCAGTTGGCTGTTCGCTGTGTAAATGATTTCACACTTCTGCTACTGAATCAGTTGGGTGTTTCGCCATTTAAGAATTGCTGAAATAAAATATCTGCTGCTCCATAGTCAAAGCATGTTCTTGGCTCCTAGGGAGGAGGAAGAGTTTAAACATACGGGCTTTGTATTTAAAAATGAAGTGTTGGTCTCAATATAGTGGTCTCTCTTAATGCAGAATTCACAGGGACAGTGAAAAATTTAAGCAAATTATTGATAAGCACGGTGGCAATACAGAATATTGTAGTATGAAACTGAAAAAAGAATCAAAACCTGAATTTGTATGTCATGTCTTTTTGTTTTGGAGGAAAATGAGAAGATGTTTATTTAGGTATTTTGGCTAAAGGGAAAGTCCAGAGACCAAACTAAGGCTAAGACTCTAGCACAATCTACAGATCGTATGATAGTAAAATGTAAATTAAATTCTGAAATCTCTTATTCCAGCATCTCCCCCAAAGACAATAATGACTAAGTAGAAATCTCACAATCTAACTTTGCTTCTCGTCTCTCTTGTCTGCCAGTTTTTTATGCAGAGACTCTGTAGCAGCTTAAATTCCCCAATGAGGTAGAAAATGTTATAGAAGGAGCAGGAATGAGAAGAGTTTTGGCTGATTTGCTGCTCCCCATTGCTTAGTTCTGAACATATCTGTGCCATTATAAACATAATGAATAATAAATCCAAGCTCATTTTTAGGGCTGCATCCACTGCAAGTATAAATACACAAAGGAAAGGATTTCTCCTTAGAAAGTAAGTGAGAGGGAGTTCTATGTAATTCTTATGAGACTTAATGAAATGCTGAAGATGAAACAATTCCTATTTTGCCTTCATGGAAGCAGATTTAAGTGGAATGGTACTTTTCATTCCTCTTTACAGAAGGAGGTTCAGAGCACCAGCAGGTGGGCAGGTTTAAATCAGCAAAGTGCAAACCTCACAAAGACTGGTGTCTAGGCTCAGTACAGGGAAGCCACATGAAGTTTGGATACTCTTACAAAGCTCTGAACCACCTGTGATGAAGCATGGTGTTCTACAGGCTTGCCCAACTTCCACACTCCCAAGGGCTGGATTTAAGTTTTGGGACTCCTCTGGGTTATGTTGACTTGGCAAAGTCAATCTCCAGGTAATAACCCTGAACATAGAGTTGCACGCATCACTCCAGCAGCATGGGAAGGCTGTGGGGCCAGCAGCAGCCTATCTGCTACCAAACACCTCACTATTCCCCATCAGGCTCACCAAAGAGTGAATAAAGTCTAAGTGCATGTAATGTGGTGGAGTCCAATCAACTGCACCCAGTATGATGCTCACCCAGCAGTGCCATAAATGTCAAGCACTAAAAATCTGTCATGCAGATTAAAAGTGTTTATTTTTTTTCTCTCTTGTAAGGGAAAAACAATCCCTTGAGTACAGATAACATGACAAGCGCCTAAATCCCATGGGAGTCTGTCTGCCTTATTATCCCCAAAATCTTTTGCAAAGTTTACCACCAGTAGTGTATATGACCTCCTTGTACTGGCACCCATCACTGTATTTTCCTTATGGTCTCGATGTACTCTTCTAAATAAGATTATAGCATTTTTTCCCAATTTTTTTTTTTTTTTTGAAAGGAAACAACACAGAGAAAAAACCTGAGAAGAGCAGATCCACCTTTCCTGCACCCTGGTCCTGACTTCTGCTCAGCCCTTCTGCCCACAGATTTCCTAACAGCAGTTTTGCTATCTGCTTATCAAGGATGTGTGCCATCCACATTTACTCTTCCCTAACTTTTCATCAGGGAATGACCTTCTAAAATTTCTGTACCTGTTTGCTCAGGGTTTGGTTAAATAGAAACAGGCAAGGCTTTACAATCAATTTAGCAGAGGTTTGAGTTTCTGGAGAGAAGGAAGTCCACTCGAGTGATCCAGTGCTGACTACCACATGGTTTAGCACAGTAGTACAAACTTTCTGAAAGAACATTCCTAACTAGTAATGCACTGAGCAAGACACAGTAAAACAGGCCTGGAGAAGAGGTATTCTGATCCTCCAGCAGCTCCTCTAAATCAGGGTGCTAAGTTACATGAGAAACATCCTTATTTACACTTGCTGCTTCAGAATTCATGTTTCTGGAAAGCTTGGTATCTTTTCTTCTCTGAACCAGCACACAGTAACATCCAACATGCAAGATAAAACACTGGCTTTTCTCAGCTTTGGATAGTCCAAGTCCAAATGAAATTACCAGTATGTCATTTATGGGAGAATTAGAAGAATAATTTACTGAAAAGGTTTGTCAGGTCTTTACACATTCCAGAAATCCAGGAAAATTGGTACGAATTTTCCTCCTCCCTGTAGCATGTTCTCAAAGCCCTGGTGTCACCCAGGAAAGCAGAGGTGGAAACCCCTTGGCTTGACCCTCAGACCTAATCCTACAGTCCCCAGGCCAAACTCTGTCCTGACAAAGATAAAATAGAAGGAAGAATTTTTTCTATACACTTCAGGCTGTTTCCTACTGCAGTCTATTGTCTCAGGTTCTGACACAGAGTCCATTTTCTTACCCCCTCTTGCAGCCATGCAAATCAGGCAAAGCAAAGAGCACAATGGAACGTTAGCATCTTTTCAGATCAGCAGTTCTGAGCCCCCTTGAGAAATCCATAAAGCCCTCCCTGGAGTATTTAGCAGATAATGCTCCCTCTTTCCGCCTGCAGTGTTTTGAAAAATGTAGCCCATAAAATGTGTCTGACATTGTGCAGCGAGCCCAGCTTCCCTGCAAACGCCACGGCCTCCTTGGGACGAACACGGTTCCCATTGTTAGCCCTGACTTGCTGAATGCAGCGAGGCCAGATGAGATTTCTATGCCCTGCACAGCAATAGCACATGACTTGGAAGAAAACTTCTTGAGGAAAGTATATTTGATCAGTCATAAAAACCTTCCTAGGGATGCATGCTGGACTCTGTGTGTGTGCATTATAGCTGGCACTGTTAACAACACCTATTGCTAAGCTGGCATGAGACTTTCCCATACAAGACCTGGGTTCAGTTGCTTATAACACACTTGATCAGACTTTAACAGCTTCAGCTCATTTCTTTTCCTGTGCAGAATAGTTGCTTCAGGAAGAGTATATATTGTAAATCTCTGCCAAGACGGACTGGTCCCTTTTTTAACATGAGTTTGCAGGAAAAGACATTACTTTTGCCCCTGTTAAATCTTATAGGGATTTTATTGAAAAACTCTTTTGTTTTACCTCATTGCTTTGGTATTTGTAGGGAAGGTTTCTGTTCTAGAGATATGCCTTTTTCAATATCGTTGTTAACCCTCTCTTTCTCCCCCTATGCTTGGGCCAAATTGTGAGCTTATTAAAATACAGCAATCACTTCAGATATGCTAGAGTTTGGCAAAGGATGTCTGTGAGGTTGGACAGGATTTTCCCAGTAAATACACAAATAAAGTGGAGGTATTTCTACATACAAAAGAAGAGAGCTGGGAAGCACAGAGTTCTGCTTTCTGCTTCCCAGGCAAGGACAGTGCCAAAAGGGGAGATGGACAGGTGGTTTGGGAAGAAAGTGTAATTTTGACTCAGAGCAGTCGTCCTCTGCTCCCTCTTTGTGGTGGAAGACATCCACTTCCAGAGGAGAGGGGTTTAGCTACCCCCCTCAAACACCTCTCCCTCACTTATCGCTGATTCTCAAACAGGAACATGACGATGTTCCTGGAAGATGAGCTCAGGATGGTCAGGGCTACCCTTTGCTTCACCTCTCATCCATTACTTCACTTCTCCCCTATCTCCAGCCCACAACCTTTATCAACAGTGGAACGAATCGCATGAGAAAGTTCAGGGGATGGCAGGAACATCTGGGCCACATACTGTACGTGCCACTGTAAGTTAACCTCTCACGCGCTGTCGGCTGCTGCCGGAAAGTATGTCAGGACTGCAGCTGTGTGCAGGGCTCACTTGCACCACAGAACCAGCGGGCAGGACTCACCTCAGGGTGGGAGCAAAAAGCAAGAGGCAGAAGGGAGTGGGAGACAGGAGGTGGGAGGAAGGCAAGGCAAGGCAAGGGATGATGCACTGCAGCCAGTCAATGCAACAAGTCCTTGGAGATACCTCCCTTGCACACTCTGCACAGAGCACACCGGCACTAGTCTTTGCAATACAGATTTGATTTAAACGAAGACAAAATGGGCAAGATGCAGTGGGAAACGGGAAGGAGGGAAAGGAAGGTGCAAAGGGAAAGAAACTCTCAGAGCACTGAGTTTTTGCAGGCTCACTCTGACCCACATAATCAGCAAGGCTCAAGCTGCCAGCAGGGGATTTAAACACTTATAGGGGGAGCTCAGCTGGGCGTCTCAAGGGAAGAAGGGTTGGGAAATACAGTTCTTTAAAAGAGGCAGACAGAGAAAAGAGCTGTTAAGCAGTGAGAGAGACATCTGTAGCATAGCTGTTCATTTTGGTTACTCTCTGCTCTGAGCTGGCAATGGGAATGAATGAGGAAATGTCTTTGGCATCCTGATTCTCTTGAGAAGAAGCAAAGAGAAGGGCTCAGTGAGCAAACATGAGTCAGACAGCTTGGGGTACCAGCAGCTCAAGTTCTGGGCTGATCTCTGGTATTAGCAGGAAAGGACCTCCCCAGCTCTGCAAACTGATGAAAGATGCTGTCCACAGGACAACGTCCCTGCCTTTTCCATGCCTATATGGGCCAATGTCTGATATACAGGGCCAGGAGGGATGCAGAGAGATAAAAACCAGGGCACAGCTCCTTAGGATGGTCTGTGAAACAAGGACACTCATGAAATGGTGGGCCATTGCAGCTTATCACTGGGATGAGAAATGGTCCGTCTTCCAACCAGCCAACTACCAGAAGATGAGAAGCCTTTCAGTGTCAGATCTCCTAATAAAACGGGCATGTGAATTTTGACAGTTGAGTGGTTGTTTGTTTGAAGATGAGATTGATGACCTAATGGATAAATAAGCCTGTAGATTGCTCTGAGCAAACGGACATGTCTGCAAAGAAGAGAAACCATGTGTATATATATATAAAATATACTTAGATATTCTATCATCCCTTTAAACAATCTTTAAAAATATACATCTTCATAAGAATACATGTTCATATATGGTATTTGGGATCCACTTTGCAAGTGGATGCAGGTGTAGGATCTTTGTGGCACTTCTCTGATGCAGCAGTAATGTACAGGTCTTCCATGCTCCAAACGCAAACGTTGCGACAGCACGAGACAAAGACAGCACCAGAAGAATTTACCCCCACACACGCACATGCACAATTAATTTCCTGCCTGCAAAGCAAATGAATGCTTTATTGCTTGTCCTTTCTGCAGCTCAAATAACTCCACAATGCTCATTAAACCTGACTTTTTCTACCTAGGGTGTTTTAAAGCAACAAAATGAAACTGCATAGTGACTGCAGTCTGCTAAAGGAGAACAACAGCTGCATTTGCAAACAGTAGCTGAGATACACAGTAGGTTTAGAGTGCACACACAGGCTGGGGCATCCCAAACTGCTTCCAGTCCTGCATTGTTTTCAGGGACGATGTGGGAGGCTTCTCTCTGCCCTGGCTGTGTTCGGGTCAGCTGCAGTCTGCTTTCTCTGAAGGGGTGCGTGGCTAACCCCCGGGGCTTGTGGAACACCCTGTAAACGTGACCTGCAGTGCTGCTGGTTTATTTTAAGCATACATCTTTAAAGACACATTTACAAAGTACAAATTTGCCTAAATATTTTTGCAAACAGCACTTCCACCTGCCTAAAGCACCGTGGTTCAGACCCCAGTGCTCTTTCCTGCACCAGCTGTGACCTAATCCAGGCTTTGCTGACTACCTTCTGGGTTCAGTTGCTCCCTACTGCTGTAAATGTGTTTTGCCTGTCAGGGGGGGTCAGGCAGTTTTCAT
Organism: Phoeniculus purpureus; assembly: GCA_028565055.1. Taxonomy (NCBI): domain Eukaryota; kingdom Metazoa; phylum Chordata; class Aves; order Bucerotiformes; family Phoeniculidae; genus Phoeniculus; species Phoeniculus purpureus. The sequence goes on along the minus strand of JAOXOE010000632.1, from coordinate 23,769,057 downwards.
GCCACAAGATGGGAAGTAATCCATTTAACAAAAGCAGCTCATTTTTATAGCTTCTGGAATCACTCCTTCGCAAAACCAATGGGGTGAAGAAGCAGGAGGGGGCACTCCTAGGACATTTTTCACACAGTGGACCTTTTCTTTCTATAGGGTTTTAGAAGTATATAAAGCTCCAAATTTTCCAACGCTGTGTATTCCAAAATATATTTAAATGTATTCTGTGCTAGTTGGGATTTAGATTTTTCTGTTTGCTTACGTTGTTTGCACTGGTGCCTACTGATGCAGTATGAATGCATCTGGTGTGGACCCCATTCTCCACCAGGAGACCCCCAAATGGCATCACCATGGCTTTGTCACTGGCAGCCCCTGCGCAGTCCCTTTTCAAGGCTTAGGTTATGTTGGCAATCATGCTGATTACATTATTTATATTACAATGCTAGAGGCAGTATGTCCCTTGGCCCCTGGCAGTGATACAGGAGACTGTTGGCACCAGGGTCACCCCACCATAGTTTGGTCCTAGTCTTCTGGTCCCCACTCTGCTGTCACTCAAGACTCTGAGCTGCTGCCATCCTTTTAGACCTCTTGGCACTCTTGACAGACTCAGTTGCTATAAGCACTGTGATGACTCACTTCAATGGGTATTCCTCCTTATTTTGTAAGATTGTTGATTGTTTTTTCTTTCCTGGATCCTTCTGCACAAACCAGCATGTCCATGTTGCTCAAAGCAGCTGGATTACAGCTTGCTGGTACTCACAGCCTGCACCTGGTGCAGAGCCAGCCCCGCTAATGCCTGACTGTGCATCACATGTGTGTCATTTGTGCTCAACTGCCCATGTTACTCACGTGGCAGCACGTGCTGCTGGTGGGTATTCTGATGCCCAGGACAATGTTTCTGGCTGAGCCAGCTGCTCTGGGGACAGGAGAAGGCTCTTCATGTTCCCTGAAGATGCCACAAAGTGCAAGGAGGTGGCAACTTACCTTGGGAGAGTGACACCAAATGACTTTTTATTGGTGAATTGTCACTGTGCTGGGCATGGAGACTACAGAAGAGATTTGGTTTAGTAGGTTTTATTGGTCTGATGAACTTTGTTGGAGATAAACACCAATCTCTGTTGCAGCAGCGGTGGTTGTGACGAGGACTGAAGGGACTGGTCCTGCGCAGAGGGGCCAGTGAGGGCACTCACTGTAACGCAGCATGACAGGCAGCTTACATCCAAGACATACATGTACAATAGATAGTACAAAATTAAGCTCTCATTAACTTTTGGGGCCTCGTAAGTATTTCCAGCTGGGGCAGGAAATAATCAGCAGAAGGTGAGGGGAATATATTCCTGATGGTGTAGACCAGATGGTGTCCATCTAGGGCTTCTCTTGGCTATACCTCACATGGCCATGACAGCACCCATACAAGTAGCTACAAGGAGACCCAGAGCATTAAGCTGAATCGATTAAACCAGGTAAAACACATATTGCCCCAATCTACAGTGAGAGATTTCCACTACTGTTCTTACCAGTGACTTTAAAATCTCTTACTCTGAAGCTGCATGATCTAGGACACGAGGCTTGGAATAACGCACTCTTGTTCTGGAATACAGGAACACGCACAAGGAATTAATTAATCAGCAGTTAATCTGGAATGAGGCCATGTGTAGGAAACTCCCCTTTCCAGCACTGTGACAAATATGGGGGATAGGGAAGAAGAGTAAAGTATCTTTAATTCCCTTTTCCTCCTGCCCTATGTGTTCTGTAGCAGCTCTGTGCTGTCCTTCATTCAAGTGAAAGGGAGCTTTAACAGCAGCTGTTTCTTCCAGTACCCAAAGCACTCTGCAGAGACTGTAATCACACTGCCTGGTGATCTGGGAAGGAGGAGGAGGGCCAGGGGGGTATTGTGGAAATCCCTGTGCTCTGTAGGGAGGTTGCAGGGCTGCCTTTGCAAGGGGGCATTTTCTACTGCTGGAGTGCTCCAAGGAGGGACCAGCAAAACCAAGAGCTACCTCTGACTTTCCAGCCGGGCAGTGGTTGGCTGCCTGTTGCTTGAAATGGCCACTGAAGCGTGTGCCTGGCCCAGGAACAAGCCAGTTGCTAGAGGAAGAGCTTTTTTCCAGTGTCTGAGGCATGCTGAGTTCATCTGCTCTGGATGGTTGTGCTTGGGAGGCTCGTTTTATTCCTTCTCTGCCCTGCTTTGGAAGAGTCCCAGGAAGAAAGAGAACTGCTGGTGTACAGGCAGCCGCTCTATCTCTGTTTACAAGTCGAGGGGGGGCTTTTGTGCAAAACTACCTACCTCCCTGCAAGGGAAGTCTGCTCCTACAATGGGAACCTAACAGACTGCATCTGGTTTGTCTTAGTCTAAAGCATTCCTTTCTGGTGCTAACTGGGAACAATTTCGCTGGTATTTCCAATTGAAATGAGCTTTTTAACTTCTATATTGATGATTTAAGTTGGTCTCAGGCAGGGGATCTGCATTTTACCAACAAGCCGAGCCAAATCTTGATGTTTTTACAAGGTTTTGCTGAGACCAAATCTGTTTGTTTTTCTGAAGCACTGTTGTTTTACTCAAACATGGATTTCAGTGTGATGCCACAGAGGGTACCTGGTAACGGCTGATGCTGCAAAAATTGGTATTTCAGTCAACTGGAAGAGGTTAAGGAAGGATCCTGGAAAGTCCTGCTTGAGGAAATAATTTAGATGCATGCACAGCTAAGTGCAACACAAAGAGCAGAACTTTTAGGGTCAATTACAAGAACAACTAAACAAAAGACCCAGTCTCATGTCTCACATTGAATCTCATACTCCGGAAAACACACAAGTAACAAAGCAGGATTTCTCCTTTAATTTTTCCTTCCCCTGTTCGTTTTTCCAACCATCAGTGATTATGCCTTGTCCATCCAGAGTCCTGTGTCTACTAGCACCCCGAGATACTCCCCTCCATGTCTGCATCTAATCCCCTTTTCTGACCCATATCTTATCTGCTGCCTCTACCTTAGCAGAGCACCACGTCTTCTTAGAGCCTCTCTGCAGAATCAGGCCCCTCCCAGGGAGGAAATGCTGGACTTGGAGCTGAACTGAGGCAAAGTATGAGTTGGAAATTATAGCCACTTAGTGAACTTTGCTCTTGACTATGAGTTCAATAAACTTAAAGTCAGGAAAGCCAGTAAGCTTTTGCAAGTGAGTGTCTAAGAACACAAGCCTATTGGTATGTGACAGACAAGGAGTGGGCACAGCAAAAGGAGGACTAACTGGTGGCTAGGGCACAGCTGAGCTAAAATTGAATCCAGCTCTCCTAACTTCATTCCCAGGCTTAGAGTGATCTGTGATGCATCAGTCTGAGTAAAAAAGGGATATAGTAGGCTTGTAAGAATAAATACGTCAAAGGCTTGGATGTGCTGAGGGACAGGTAACTTAGAAAAATAATGTGATGTTAAAAGGAATGATGAAAGCTCATGTGCAGGAGCGGAACAAGAGAAGAAAATGGGCAGCAGAGGCATGAGGAGTAAAGAGAAAGGAAAGGCCTTCCATTAAGTGTCCTTCATAGCCTGAAACTTGCAACACTAGGCTCCTTCCCTGAGCAGGATCTGATGACACTCCGAAAAGTGTCCACTTGTTTATTATTAAGGATCCCTGTGTCCAGAGCTTGGAAACACTATTCCTCAGAATCAGAGGACCCAAATGGTTTAAAGGGCTTCCTTCTACCTGCTCTGCAACACTTCTCAGGTCCTGTGAATATCTTTATCAATGACCTGGATTAGGGAATTGAGTGCGCCCTCAACAAATTTGCAGATGACACCGACTTGGGTGGAAATACTGATCTGTTTGAGGTTATGGAGGCTTTACAGAGAGATCTGGACAGGGTGGATCAATGACCTAAGACCAGTTGTATGAGGCTGAACATGACCAAGTGTCTTGTTTCATAACTATGCAATACTAGAGGCTTGGGGAAGACTAAGTGGAAAGATGCCTGACATAAAAAGACTTGAGTGTATTGTTAAATACCTGTCTGAGTTAGCCAGCAGTGTGCCCAGGTGGCCAAGGTGGCAAATGGCATCCTGGCTTGTATCAGAAATATTGTGGCCAGCAGGAGTAGGGAAGTCTCCTATGCTTGGCACCGGTGAGGCCACACCTCGAGTACTGGGTTCAGCTCTGGACCTATGAATACGTGCAAGACATTAAGGTGCTGGAGCAGATCCAAAGAATCTGATTGAGAGTCTGGAGAACAAATCTTGTGAAGAGTGACCTGGAGAAAAGGAGGCTCAGGGGGGGAGACCTTATCATGCTCTACAACTACATGAAAGGAGGCTGTAGTGTGGTGGGAGTTGGTTTCTTCTCTCAACTTACAAGGGACAGAACAAGAGGAAACAGCCTCAAGTTGTGCCAGGGGAGGTGTAGATTGGATATTACAATACATTTCATCACCAGAAGTGTTGTCAGGTATTGCAGCAGCCTGCCCAGGGAAGTGTTTGAGTCACCATCCCTGGAAGGTATTTAAAAGATGTATAGACATGGCACTTAGGGACATGGCAGTGCTGGGTCAATGGTTGAACTCAGTAAACTGAAAGGTCTTTTCCAACCTGAATGGTTGTGTGTACTTTACATTTATTGCCTCCTTGCTTTAAGGTTGATTTTCTTACACAGGGAGCACAGCTGCTGCTCTGCTGCTGTCTGCCCTGTCTTCAGTGCAGATTGTTTCCAGTTGGGATCTCTGCTTCAAACTGGTGGGCCCAAAGGGTCATGTTCCCCCCAAGTCTTGCACTGAGACCTCGCTCCAATGAATTCTGCAGCTGTACCAGAAAGTCCCTGGGTCCTGCCTAATTCACTACCCACATGTGCAGAGGGAGAAAAAAAAAAGAACCACTTCCCTTTGCCAAAAGAATTAAATAAGTCATAGGCATCAATCACTCCCTAACATGCACAGTTTTATTCTCAAACAGCTTCATTTAGAGGGTTTTAATATAGAACAGCCTGACAGAAACAATGCCTCCTAAATAGCTGTATGGGACTCTTTAGTCGATAGTACATAGAGTAAATATTTATTATAACGTAACACGGGTTCTGTTTGTTTCTGTTTGTTTTTGCTTTTTATACTTTGCATTTGATGTGAGTGGGAGACACACCAAATATTGTAAATATTTATAAAGTATTCAGATTTGATATTATTTGCTCAGGTACAAATGGCTCCAGTTACTAGACTGTCACAAATGAGAAAACCACAAAAACGGAGCAGCACTCAATGAAAACGCAGAGGAAACATGACATAACCACAGCTACGGACTGCGGTAAACATTCCTCACAAGGGCAAACTAAATAAAGGTGCAAATACCTTTTTAAAGAGCGGTTTGGGCAGGTATTTTAGAGACATCAGTTTAGTGACAGGGCTTTTTGTTCCTCACCTTCTAAGCGTCACAAAAATATCTTAAGTCTAAACTTATATGCAGTTAGCTTTTGGCTAGTTAGTTTTTAAAGAAAACCTCAACCTGGTGAGTGTAGATGGATGGATAAGATGAGGTGGGGTTCTTTTTTAAAGACATTCAGTCTTGCTTTACAAAATAAACATCCCTTTAGATAAGTCACCTGAAGAGTCATTAATTTTGTTGTTTGCTTAAGGCAGACAATCAGAAGGGGCATGGACCTGCTGTCATTCTCAAGTCACTTATGGAGGCATTACAAGACCTGTCCTGCTTAGGGAGCCATACATGGTTACCTTAGCAATTTAATTCATCTCTGATGTCCATAAATCTTACACCATTTCAGGTGAAACCTCTTCAGGTTAGGGATGAATCAGAGGATCTGGTACCAAGCTCTTCTGTGCAGTGCTGGTTTGGCCATGCCAGGAGACCCCCACTTCCACCTTCACGTTGGGGCAAGCCCAACTCTGGTGACTTCTGGTCTTGCACCCTCTGCACCCCTCACCGATCACGCTTGGTATATCATTTATTTCTGTGGAATAAAAAAATACTCTGGATAAAGCATGATGAGGTAAACATCAGAGACAAACAGAGAAAACATCTGGAATATGTTTTTCTCTCCAGCTGATTCATCATTGCAAAATGTACTGTAGGCTGAACTGGTAGCCCAAACAGGACTAGATTTTGATAATTTTTTTTTTCTCTTATGTTGCAGTTCCTTTTTCTAATAAACTTTCCTATTTCCTCTATCTAGAAACTCTCCTCTTGTTTTGCAGTTCTCTCCATGACGTACTGACAGCGATGTATTATTGGTACGGCCTGTAGTTCAAGGTCGTTGGCATTCCTTCTCGCAACAGCAGCCCTTACAAGGTCCAAAAAAGATGTTTATAACAGCATTAAAACCACCTGTGAGCGATCATTTAGGTGCCACATTTAAATTAACGATAAGTAATCTACACCTTCCCAAAATCCTGACTGGTGGGTGGGTTTGCTTCTCCCCTTCCAAACTATGGGTTAGGTACTAAAAATAAAGTGGAATAACACTCAGGTGCTAAACAGATTATGACTCACAGCTGGAGGCAAAGAAATTGCAAGTCTATCCCAATTACACTAATTTAATTGGGTGTTAAAAAAATCCTGGGTTCCCAACAGTAGTAGCCAAGGCGAGGTTGTAGGTTGTAGACATCCAACAGGCAAGGGAGCCATCTCTTTTTAGTTTTTTCTTAAGGTTTTTCTGCCACTGGGAGAAATGCCTGCCCGGGCAAGAGTTCTTTCATCTGAAATTAGTACTTTACAGTCATGTTTCTCTAAGCAACAGAGCAATGCCTTCATGTGGGAGGTGAACTCACAGCTCTGTTTGACACCAGCGCCGCTGCTACCACTGTGGGCAGAGGCTCCATGATAGAAGAGAGCGCATCAGGTTACCTGCAGTTTATTTGCTCCATGCCCTGGGTTCTTGATGCTGGAACCAATTCCCAGTATAAGGAATCACAGAATCATAGAATCTTTAGGGATTGGAAGGAACCTCGAAAGATCATCTAGTCCAATTCCCCTGCCACAGCCAGATCACCTAGACCAAGTCACATAGGAACACATCCAGACGGGTCTTAAACGTCTCCAGTGAAGGAGACTCCACAACTCCCTTGGGCTGTTTTATCATGCTTTGCTACCTTTTGGCATAGCGACATTGATGCTCTCTTGTCCTGCTCAGAAAATGAAAGCACTAGGAAGGGTCCTAGTACCCAAAGTGGGCATGCTCACCAATGCTGGAAATCATATATGCTGCTCCCCAGACCACCCTACAAGTCTGCCTCAGGCAATGATACTTGTCGCAGGGGCTGTGAGGACCTTTAAACTCATCCAGCATGTGGGCGCTCTGTGGTGGTGTGGCCGGAGACCGCAGTGTGTAATCCTGCTGGCCTGGGGAGCTCAGGAGCAGAGAGCTAAAGGCAGGATGTACTCTCCTGCTGGGTGGAAGAAAAGGGAATTACTTCCTCCCTGGGAATACCCTCCTGAGGCTTTTTCCTTCCCCTTTGGTAAAGATGAAAGAAACGTGGTCCACCTCCTGTGCAGAAGAGTTCCCATTCCTCCCCAGCCCTCCTTTCCCTCTCCTTCCGCTCAGCCTCCCGAAAGCAAAGAGCCTCTGCTGAGAGGAGTCAATAAGTAAATAGCAAAGGCTATGGCAGGGGGGACTGTGCTTTTTCCAGGCACCTGGAGTGAGGCTGTTGAAGGGATCAGCCGGGAACCACAGTAGCAATCCATGGGGAAACACCTCATTGCCAGCACCCCTCCTTGCAGAGCAGCCTGTCTATAACGGGGCATTACCCAGGCAGCCCCCACAAGCATCACCCACCTCGGGTTTGGAGGGAGAGAGTGCATTCAAGGGATTTCCTCTCAAAAAGTAATAAGCAGAGGTTGGGCATAATGGGTTCGGCACTCGGGAGTGAGTTTCTCTTTGCCTTTGGTTCTTGCCGATTGAGGCTCCTCATCGCCTGCAAGATCATGGCTGTGCCGCTGCCTTGTAGCCGCAGCATACTTTTAAATGGTCTTCTGTCTGTGATCTGTACTTCCAAGGGAAGCCTTCCCTCACCAGCTGAAGTTGTACCCTGTGTTGTGACAATTTCCATTGTGCCAGATGCTTCTCCTTCACTCTGAGGTTTAGATTAGTGAAAGAGAACAACCCAAAATACATGAATTCTTTCAGAATATAAATAGCAGCAATCAAACTTTCTGCATCACTATCTAAAGGGAATAAATAGCTTCAAGCTAAATATTTTCAAAACCTGCAAATAAGAATTACTTTAAGAAAAAATAAAAATAAAAAACAACCCCAAACCAAACCATGACGCAGCCGATGCAGAGATTCTCATAACAAATGGTTTTTAAAGGGGCTTTCAGTAAAGAAAGTGAATTGTAGAGCTCATGGAGACCTATAAATCTACCTCCCAAAGCTGGCAGCTTGTCCTTCATGCCAGCGTGTGGCATCTCAGAGGGCCTCCACGCAGTCCCCTCCCGCACTTTGAGCTTACAGGCAGCTTTTTCTCTTTGACTCTTTATCTCTCTCAATTTCCCTTGATTAATTCCCTTGAGATTTGGCTTGCGGACCACAGCCGCGGTCCCCCAGCCCAGGAGCATCATGATGCACCTTCCTCGCCCTCTCCGCAGTGGTCCCTCGCCGCATCCCGGCCAGGCCGGGAGACGGAAGGTGGCAGTGCAGCATTATCCAGCAGCAGCAGCTCCGCCCGCACTCGGGGAGAGCCGACGGTGTCTGCCGAGATAAAGTACCGCACTTAGCGTGTGTTTATAATTCCTGAGGTCTGGGCTAACAAGTTTAACCGTTTTTCTTTTTTTTAAAGCCCTTTTTTTGATTGTTTTTTAATGCGCAGATCAAGCTAAAATTAAGGGAAAAGCAGGCGAATCATTTCAGGAAACAAGAACAAGAAATACAAATATAGATGTGGTCTGGTTTATGCTCACACAGAAAACCTAAACAAACAAGGAACCTCTTGCCGATGAGAGCTGGAAATGTAAGAATTCCAGCATATTGTCATATTTGTTCGCATATCCCTACACTTGTGATATTTTTTCTGAACAACCATCCTAAGGATTATTTTTAAATAGGAATAAAGATTTTTCTGTAGGCTACTTTCACATTGATGTATTTAAAAATATACATTTTCCTTCCACATTTTTCTTTATTTGCAAAGCTTATTCCAGTCTGTGTTACGACGTTTTTTCCTTTTTTTTCACAATTAAGGCACAGTGAACATTTAAGGGGAATGAAGAAAAAATACCCTTGACTCCGTTTACTTCCTACTGTGAGCCAATTAAATCCATGACCCACCAGAAAGCAGAACGATTTTTCATTTAACTTCCTAAAACTAAAATAACTCAAACATTAAAACAAAATACTTACCCTTCATCAAAAAAACCCCAAATAAAACTAGGGGCTTGCTTTGTGCTTGTTTTACATCATTTGATATTCAGAAAATCTGCTTTAGAAAAAACTCTGTGAGTCATTGACTTTCTAAACTTAAAACATATATATATATATGTATATAGACACACACATATTTATATTATAATTGATTTCCCACATTTTCCGTTATTTGATCTATGACATATCGTGAGGATAATAATTTAGGGGCCGGTTCCATTAGTCTTTCCTCAGAGACACACTATTCTTCAACATTTATTTTTTTGCCTGAGCCTGAGGTATTCACCAGGCTGACTGATTCAGGGACAGAGGAATTGGGGTCAGCCTCAGCATCCCTGGAACATTGAGCCCACTGACTTGGTGGGGTCCCTGAGTCTGCCTGGGCGTTACAAGCTGGATTCTGCACTCTCTCCCCAGGCAAGGCTCCCGCCAAAGACACTGGGTCATTTATAGCAGCCACAGCAATTTGACCTGAGAGAAGGGACTGGGCTCTGACTTGGGACCTCTGTGTTCAGTGAGTTAAAGCCTCAGCTGGAGAAAACGCTCACAGCTTTCCCAACCTGCCGCAGGAGCTGGATCCAAGTTCCTAAAAAAACATACAGCAAAGCTTAGCATTAAAGATACCCTCTGGAACATTTAAGAATAAAAAGGGGAAGGTATTAAACATAGCTTTAAAGTCAATTGTAAGCTTACATTAAAATGCTTCACGGAGAGGGGGAAAAAAGAGAAATAGAAGGGTTGTAATTGTGGGTATTTCTCCAAAGCTTAAAGTAAGTTGCTTTTGCACCCTCTTGGCTGGAGACATTATTTGTTTTAGGCTTTTTGCGTGCTTTCTTGAAAATATACAGGCTGCAGAAGGGAGGAGAAAACATCAAGAAATATCACGAGTGTGTGCAGTGGGGGGTGGGGGGAGGGAAGGCTGGCAATAAAATAGATCCCCCACTAAATGCATATTCTTCTATTTATGTATTTGATAATGAGACCGAAATGCCCTTGGCGCTCCGTAAACAACAGCTCCATAACCAGGAGGGAAGGGCAGAATAATGCACAGATACGTTTCTGATTATAAACCGTTTCAAGCGCTGTTTAACGTGTCAGCCTTTTAGGTGATTAGGGGGTTTTGTTGTATTTTAAACTGTTGTTTACCATTCTTAAGCAATGTTGCTGTCTTACCTAATTGCTGTTTTGCAGGTTTACAGGGAGCTTATCCCTTGTGAAGCTCCTCTCCGGCAGAAGCTCCCTAGAAGAGAAGTGGTGTAACTGTAACACCCATAAGAAAATGTTTAGCTTCATGTCGATAGAGAGAAATGTTTACATAAATGTGTTTCACAGCTTAAGGCTTATTGTAGGGGTTACTGACCACAACCTTTTGTCAACACAGTCCCGAGCTTCACAACTTTTGGAAAAGGAGATAGGAAAGGTTCACATTCATAATACAGGCAGATTGTTCCATGTTGCTTTTCAATGTGCTTTTGTGCATTTTAAAACATCATTCCCTCATGATAACAAACAGTGTTTGTGCATAAGGTTTGCAGTGTCAGATGGTATAACTCTGTCGTATGATTTAAAATTAAACAATGTAATTGCCATTTGGCAACCGATATTTAAAGCTGAAATAACTATTTCTTCAGACATTATTTAGACTGTATTTAAAAATGCGAATGAAAGCTGTATTTTTCCTGTACATTCATTTCAAAACTTTGAAGACGGAGTTTTTCTTCTTCTCTTTTTTTTTTTTAACAAAGCAGAAATCAAACTATTTCTGTCTAAGAAAAATGGGTTTATGATCTCTCAAAAAACAAGCTTTTCTGTGGCTGTGCAAGAGTACTGCTGCACTGAGACTGAGAGCGGAGGGCTGCCGGAGAAGATGGAATGTCTTCAGTTTGATTTTAAAACCGAGTTTCATCCCATATTCTGATCGCTGGCTACGGAGATGAGAGCAGGGAACGACTGCTAACCACTGGGAACAAGCACTTCCTCCGTGATCCAACCCAATGTGTTTAACAGTTTCTAAAATGAATGTCAACAACTTTAAAAAGCCCAGTTCACTTGTATGACACGATGCATATAGGCATCTGGCTGCTTTGACTGTGGCTCATTACCAAAAGTTGCCACAGCTTTATCTTGGTCCTCCTCTGATTATTCCATTAATTAACAAGTCATCATTATCTGTTACAACCAGTTTTTCCAGGATTATGGGTACGTTGAGTTTTACATATTTATTTTTAGCAGCCCATCACATCTAAGGGAAGACAGATAAGCAGGATACATACTTTCTCCTTCTAGCTGCAATCCTTTTCTGAAGCTCAGGCTATAGAAAACAAAGGCATTTTATTTCCATGAATCTAGTGTAGCCAAACCAGGAGTTAGAAGGACATTTTGCTTCAAAATACCTGCATGAATTTTGAAACTGATTTTCAACTGGATGTATAGAAATGCCCATTCTCCTGTTCTCATGGTTTGGTTTAACTCATCAGAGTTTTACTCTTTCTTTGTTAAAATGTCATTTTTCCTGTGTGTTCCTGAGAAGTCTTTTAGAATTAATAAATACAAATTCTTCACTGTGGTGTGAGAGAGAACTTTTTCTTCCCCTGTTCTTGAGTCATTTCAATCCATAGAGCATATAAGCAGAGCAAAAGCCAGCAGAGAGACGGTCTCTGGCAGCGAAGGCAGCGCTCCCGACCCTGCATCGCTCTGCAGTGCACACACAGGCTCCAGCCGCAGCACAGCTCCCCAAACTAAAACCACATTACTTCCAGCGCTCATCTCACATGGTAATTTGGGATAGACAAACACTACTAAAAACAACTCATTAAGGGCTGAGAGGGAAACAATTTTTATAGGGGGTACAGAAAAGACAATAAAGAGATGTTCTTACAATTCTTCTAGATGCTTGAAGACAGCGACATTTTCATTTTATTTTGTTAACCTTTTCTCCAATGTTCAGAATTTTCCAACCCAAGCAGACAATTTTATTCCTATTTTATATTTTTTTTACTGCCTCATGATGCCTGTAAAGGTTGAGTTTCTTGGATTTCATAATAATAAAAATATCAGCCAGATACATCAGCACTGTGGAAGTTTTACAAAATTCCTTTAATAATGGATTAAAATCCTCTGATGCAGACATTCAAATCAAGCAAGTTAAATTATGTCAAGCAATGTCCTTTGCATGCTAACTTACCTAATGGGAAAATCTTAGCACACTCTCACTAAAAAGGTCTCGTCTCAAGGAACTTCACTTGCTAAGTGCAGTGAGAAATAACCTCCACCAAGTACTTTACGTGAATAGTGTCTCTTCTCCCTCCTAATAGCACGTTTATGCCAAGCTGGCACAAAGCACTGCTATCCCTTAAAACACCGTGGAGCTGTTGGCTTTCCAGTGAGTGTGTGAAGCATAAGGCTGTGTTAGCATGAATGCATTTAATTGCGTGAAGAGGGTATTTCCCAGTGTTTGCTTAAACCTTAGAAAAACAGTCCTTTGCTTGTCGATTGTCACTGAAGATCATAGTAGAGAATGAACAGCAAGCAAAAGCACAAAAGAGAAGTATCACTGGCAGAGGGTGGGTTCAACACTAGAATGTTAGGAAAAATGCTGATGATGTGCTCTTGTGGTTTAATTTTTTATTCCCTGAGATGTTCTACTTGTTTTTACCTGTCAGTCTGAGACCAGAGGCCCTAGAAGCCTTCAAGCCATGAGTGGGAAGAAGGAGATCCTGCTGGTCATCAATATGGCATTGGTGAGCCAACACCTGACATTGCAGCTTGGATGGGTTTCGGAACTGGGGTGCTGCCTGCTGGGGCCAGAGGAGCCGGGCTTTGTGTCAGTGGTCCCTGCTGGGTTGCTACAGGGTGCCCATGGCACCTGACCCTACAAGTCAGGCACCTAGAAGCCAGTTCACTTCTGAGAATTCCATGGCTCACATAACTGGAACAAGCTGCCGAGGGGGTTGTGGAGTCTCCTTCTCTGGAGACATTTAAAACCCACCTCTGCAACTTGGTCTAGGTGATCCTGCTGTGGCAGGGGGATTGGACTAGATGATCTTTCGAGGTCCCTTCCAATCCCTAATGTTCTGTGATTCTGTGACTCCTCGCTTCTCACCCCCAGAGCTATGACAAGAACAGCATGTGGTCCCTGTGTCAGTCCTGGCAGGATTTGTCCCGCTGCAACAACACCGTGTTGATGGGTCAGGGCACAGCAAAGGCCATGCCAGACCCAGTCTGCATTCAGGCTACCCCAGATCCAGGGGAGGGGGGCAAAAGGGATGGCTGTGCACTGAGCCAGGGAGAGAAATGCGGGCTCCTGCAGCCGCTGCCTCGCATGCGCCAAGTAGGAGACGCTTTTCCCCTTTTCATTACATGGGTTTCTTAATAAAAACTGAAAGAGCTTTTTTTTCCAGAAAATGAACCCCAAGGGCCCAATCAGTGAAATACATTAACCTTTCAACTGTCAGCCCCCCCTCCTCTGAAATTAAGCAATACCAGCCCTTGAAACGGCTAAATTACCTTCTTATTTTTTAATTGTGGGATGATGGTCCAACAAAAAAGGAGCAACTCAGGACTAGTAAATATTCAATGAAGAAATTTATTGTAGTTCTTATAAAGGGAATACCCACAGCTTTCTTCACATGGACTTAAATCAGGCAGAAACTAGAGCGATAGGCATAAAATGAAATAACAGATGCATTATTTCTAGTGGGATTTACATCACCATTTGGTCTAATTATTCCTGATATTTCACCCATCATATTAGAAGCTTCTTCAGGGAAAGAAATAACAGTTTGTCTCCTTGAGAACAGAGAACAAAGTGTCTCTTTGCTCTCAAGAAGCTCAGCTATCATTATGAAGAGAAAGAATCTGTCCATTATCAAGAAATCCCACTAGAAATCTTGAATATGTTACCAAATAATTCCTGAGCACACTAAAAATACCAGCAAATGAAGAGAGCGGAAACTGTGGGACCTTGGAAAATAAATAAATAAATAAGTGAGGGAACGCGGATGGTCCATGACCCACTCATTTTTTTTCTTGCCGGATGGCATTAACCCAAACCCCAAACTGTGCCTGGCATGTACAGTTAATCTAAACAAGACAGCCACCAGTGCATTATACTCCTCTTTCAGCAAGACACACTTTCAGCTGTATCTGTGGCCCTGGATTAGCTGGTGGGAATGCATTTGCATACATTTGCACGGTGAGTAATTCACCGTGAGTGATTATGTATGGGACCCACTCACGGGACAACTGAACTTTTTTAGATTGGGTTTCATGAAGGCTGGATGGTAAGCCTCAGAAGGAATTTAATACGGACCCCAGACCACGCACAGCTTTCAAGAATATAATTTCTGAGGACATACATAAGAGTTCTTTGTTCTGGATCTTGTATTTAGTGCTGCAGTATCCAGCAAAAAGCATTTTAAATGAGCACATGGAGCCATGGGGTTCAGGTGCACTAATTTGGCAACTTCCTAAACAGGATCTTGCTGGGTCAACCTGTGAACTGGGAATATCCCCAGGTCTGAAGGAAAGAGCAAACGGTTCCCAGCATCCTGCCATGATCCTGCACCTCCATAGGCAGTCATGCTTTGAAAAATGAAAGAAAATAAAACCCTAGCACGCAGAGATAAGAGAGCTCAAAATATCAGTTTTGTGAAGAACATATTTCGCCTTTTCCTAAAATAAAGGAACTTCTCCAAGTCTTTCTGAAGGTCTTTTTCAGTCCCTAAACACAGGCATACACTGTTCAGTCACTGCCACAGGGGATGTTGATGTTGAACGCATTTGACCTTGTATGTAGATGCTGTTTAATTCATCTTTGTTGCTTGTGAAAATCATTGGTCCTTGAAAGTGAGTTCTTAAGTTTAGTGGCAGTGGCAAGATTTAATACTGGTACGTGGTGCTGAGCATCTGGGAACCTCTGCCAGTTAATCAGGGGTAAAGTATGCAACAGCAGGTCTGTTTTGGTGTGCGTGAGTGGGGCTCTGCCCCAGTGAGGGGCTTCATGGCAACATGCTGTTATGTTATGAAGAATTAAATACTCCCTCAGATAGTTCATACAGTTCCTGTTGAAACCAGTAACAAATCTGTTCTGATCTGTGAGAGAACATAGTGTGGAGCTTGGATGTGGACTTTCTGTGGTTACTGTGGTCTTACAAAGCATCTGCAAAGTATTGAGTATCTGAAGGAACTAGCTGCCCTTGCCTTCCGTGGAAAGCAATTGCAAGTGGGATGCATGCCCTAAAGATGTGATGTTAGTGAAAGCTGAGCATAGTCCCAGATTGCAAAATCAGGCCAGAATGATGAAAACATTTGTATATGTGCTACCCTTTTATTTTCTTTGGCGTGCTCTTAGTAACCTCTGACCTTTTCTTTCCCCAT
The DNA here is from genome assembly GCA_028565055.1 of Phoeniculus purpureus. Lineage (NCBI taxonomy): Eukaryota > Metazoa > Chordata > Aves > Bucerotiformes > Phoeniculidae > Phoeniculus > Phoeniculus purpureus. The sequence continues at coordinate 23,753,346 of JAOXOE010000632.1, read as the reverse complement.
GTAGAGCTGCTCTTTGTCTGAATGGAAACAGAATGTGAAAATGATGACAAAGGGATTTCTGAAACAAACACAATAGCTGAAAAACAAAAGCAAATTAACTTTCACTGGAATCTAGTACCCTATCAAAATCTCATATGCGTATGAAAACAGCAAGTTTCAGCAATATTAGAAATATACAATACTTTATATAAATGTTTTATACTAAGAAAGTCGATAAGCTGAGAAATATTCCTGCACTTGCATGGGGTGAAAAGGAGCCATGGGATACACGGGAGCACTGCCCATTTTGCTCAGGTAGCAAAGGAGCAGCCCCAGGCTAAGCTGTGTTTCTGGGAAGTGATGTCATTGCTACCAAAAATCTTTTGCTGGGTTGATGAATGTGAACAGGAATTATTAGCAGGCCACAGGAGCTGCGGCAGTATGAACACAAAGCTGGTTCCCAAGGTCTCTCCAAACTTCTACCTGCCATGCGCTCTTCAAGAGACAGCTTTAGAAAAAGGAAAGTTGAAGTGTTCATTTGGAAGTACAGGACATTATCCTATGGAGATCAGTGGTATTTTCCTGTGGGTAATGCACAGAGAAGCATTGTCTGCAGTGATGGGCATGGGGAAACCCACGGGATTTACCCTTCTGGGTGCACTGCCTTGCTGGCAGTCACAGTTCACCACCTGCCAAGTAAAAACTCAACACCTACAGGCATGAAACCTCTTATCAGGCCATCAAGGTGACGATTCTCCTCTTTACTCACAAGGAAATATAATGCTTTTCTTCTTCAGAAGGTCCAAAACCAACTTGTCCTAGTGCTGTCTTAGCCACCCCTCTCCCTTCCCTTGCACCTTCCCCTCCCTTGTCTACCTCTTTTTAAAGGAGTGGGTCTAATACGTCTACTTTCTCTAGAAAGATTCTCTTACCACAGAGTGTTTTTGAAGTTGACCTGAATCAACTGGATCCTTCCATCTCCCATCCTTTCTTGAGAATAGAATGTGTTTAGCCGGACTCACCATTGAAGTATCAGCAGCTCCCTTGCTTGGTGATTCACTTTCTTGCAGATGAGGCGTTGGGCATGTTGGGCTCCTTGTCAGCAGTCGTCTGGTGGGTTTCTGCACTTGGTGAATGCGCTCAGAGTTCATTAATGTGTGTCTGAATCATCATCAATTTGAACAGCCTTCGCATTGTGTTTCACATGTTTTACTTGCTAGCTGAGTCTGTCTATAGTTAATATCCCAACATCAAGGGGTCAGAATCGCCTCATCTCACTTGTTCTGATGTGTTTCTTTCCTTGGGGTGTGTTGCTGGGTGAGTCTTGCTTCTTTTTTCATTTGACCCATTTAAAAGATTTTACTTTCTTGCTTCCAGGACATGTTAGGAAAAAAAATCAAGGGATGATATTACGCAGATCAATGTGGACTACTGCCAGACCTCTATCCCCAAATACAGTCATTGTTGCTCTCACTAAGATATTGTACAGAAAGAACATAGTACTTTTTAAATATATTTTTTGAGAAGTGAACTAATGTGTGCAACACAGTTACTAAAACCTCTTAATTTTGTCGTTGGAGAGAGCTCACATATGCATACCCCTGTCAGCACTGGCTCTCACTTCTGATTTAAAAAACATAGTATTTAAGAATGAATAAGGAATCTAATGGTATATCTGCATATTTAGAATTCAATGTGCATTTTAAAAAATCTACCCCGAGTTCCAGATGCTCTGGGAAATATTAAAAGTACAATCCATTAAAAAAAGAAAGGCTCTGCAGAGTTTAAGACCAAAACAAAATAGAATAAAAATAGCCATTTGCTTGGATCCCAGTCACTTTTCATGAACTACAGATAGTCAGAATCAAAGGCATGAGCTGTGGAGGAGTCTTTCTCAAATTAGAGACAACTGTCATAAGCAGAACGAGCAGTAGGTCAGCAACAAATTTTGCTCCAAAATCATTGACAATCTCTAAGTCAGGGCACGTGTGCACCATCTCTTGAGGAAACGGAGGAGCAAAACTTTACCGTAAGTGCATTAGCTCCAGCCAAGAAAGGGAGGTGCAGTTGTCAGATGCAGGCTGATTCCTTTAACTAACATGCTTCTGTTTCTATCTTTTAAAAGCCAGAGGAGCTTGGTAAAAACAGAAAGATTTCCTTCAGTGGGACATTTGTTACTTTCTGGACGGGGTGAAGGGATTTCATTTGACATCTTGAAAATAAGGTCCTGAGGTTAAAGGGTTTTAATATGGATGCAAAAACGTAGGCTGAATTTCCAGCAGAACTGTCTGTGCTGGGGAATTAGTATCTACAGCACACAGTGGAAAGCTGAGCACTTTTGATGCTGTTTTCACTCATCACATGCAGCCTTGAGACATTCCCATAGTTGTGTGTCCATGTCTAGTGTCAGTATGGGCTGAAGAACAGCATGGAAAGCATCCTTCCCAGCCAGCCCTGCAATCCATGCCAGGAAGCAAAGCTGGTGTGGCATTCCAGCAGTTGCAGCAGTGATTCCTCTTTCCCTTCTTCATTGTGGTGAAATAGTCACAGCAAGAAACTCAGAGCCACGTAAGGCCTCACAACTCCATCTTTTCAGTAATGGTGTCTGCCCTAATTACATCATTTTAAGATGAAAAATAGCAATGTCTCGACAGCCTACCACTTCCTATTGAAAGCACATATAGTACATTAAGGAGGACTTTGGTCACCACATCTTCAATTTTTCAGAAAGCAGCTCAACCACCCCTAACTAGTATTTAAACAATAGTGTTTTCAAAGTCCTACATGTTAACCTAGACCACCTCCTCCAATTTACAGCAAAGGTAACAAAACAGAAGCCAACAGTCAGCCCTGCAGAAGCTCCCACATGAAACAATAAGATTTTGGGTTTGTGCGTCAATCAAAATTTGCCTCCAGCACAAATTCTTCCACCTCTAAGCAGACAGTCATGCTGTATCGAAGCAGAGGGAATATACCACCTCTGACGTACCACACTCACTTACTGGAGCCCTTTGGCAGTAGTTTACCAGACTCCTGCTCTCGACTGTGCTGCTGAGAACAAGCAACTCAATGCAAAATGAATTTAACCCAAAAAACAAAATGACTCAGGAGGGGAGGATGACTGTATCCATAAAGCAATAGTATAGATAGAAATATAATGGTTAGGTAGTGTGGAGTGAAAGGATAAGTACAGCTCCTGAATGGATCCTTCAGGAACAAGTAGTTTGTGAGATAAGGTATCACAGAATCACACAACATTAGGGATTGGAAGGGACCTCTAAAGATTGTCTAGTCCAAACCCCCTCCCACAGCAGGACCACCCCGACCAAGTCGCACAGGAACATAACCTGGCCCAAACTTGATCACCACCAGTATCACCCTTACAAAATCCTGTCTTCACTGCAAGCAAGGCAGCTGAGAATCAGGCTTGTTTGTATCTAAACTCCTCAAATTGTGTGGACAATGTTACTGGCTTAACTCAACCTTTCTCCTGGCCTCTCAAACACTTGTTAGTGCTTAGCCTGAGAACTGACAACAGCTCCTCAGGCTGCACATCCTCTGTCCATATTTGCAAGGCTCCCTGTGCTGTTTGTTCAACCCACGTTTTCCCTGTAAAGCTCCACAGTTCTGAAGATGTGACTGCAATCAAGCCTGCAGTGGAGTGTCTGTGCATTATTTACATTATTAGCACACAGTTACCTAAGACTTTGCACCAACCCCTTCCAGCAAAAAGACCTGACAGCAGAGAAACAGTAGAACTAAGGAAGCCCTGTTATTCCTTTGGCTGTTTCATGCTTAACTACCGTTCTGCCACAAGCTCAAAAACTAGCCTCTTCTGAAAGAGGGAGCTGACGTAGTGCCGGATGCACGGGTTCCCTGTTCAGATGTGCCCCAGTAAAAAACATCTCACTCTGGAAAAGGGAAGATTGTGGACATTCGTTTTCAGATACAACTATCAACATACAGATACTAGAAATGATTCTAAGCTGCACAGGCTTTCATGGTTACAGTGGAAGAAGATTAAGTCATGGAATGTTCCTTTTGATCACAACCCTGTTTCTGGGCAGCAAAGCTACATGACTACAGCTGGCAAATGGCTCCATCGCTCATGTCTCAAGGCTTTTCTCTTGCTGGGGTCTCATTAATGCAGAGTGAGAGCTGACTCTTCTCAAAGGGCTGCAAGCTTCCTAGTACCTTAGTCCCAAAGAGTAACTCTCTCTCTTTCTATACGGGAGCAGTGGGGCTCCCCTGCAATCCCCCACAGCTGTGTCCAGCCCAGATGTGAATCTGGCAGTGTGTCTGCTTCAAAAATAGTTCTTTTAGGGAAGAAGAGTGTTTCCACTGACAATACTGTGTTATGTGGGGTGCTGGAAATCCCAAAGGGAGGTCACTGGAGCTTAGATTGCTTCGCAACACATATCCCACTGACTTAATGACTGCAGATCGTTCCAGTTTCAGGCTTGAACATCCTTTTCCATCGCAGTACCACTGCGGGCCACGGCAGAGGGACAGCCAGCAGATTATGCAAAATCTTGTGTAATTTTAAAACACTGGATACTGTTTTATGTTTCTGCAGCTACACGTGCACTTAAGTGCCATAAAAGAGAGTCTTAGAAAAGTTCATGGAAGAAGTGATCAATCAAATCCTATCTGAGTTACCTCCAGGTCTCTGTTTTGCCCTGGTTCCTTTGTTAGGTTTCTCGCATTTGTATACAGACAACTCAGAAACTTTCCTAGGTGACCTTTGAATCTCTGCCTTTCTTCCTTTGTTCTGTTTCCTGACTTCTTCATTTAATGTTCTCTCTGCACCTTTTTTCCTTCTCTGTGGATCTCGCAATACCTGTATCATCACTTCAGATTTTCCCCCAGTTGTCCAAGTATTTACTACAGCAGCCTCTTCCTTTCTCATGGTCTCTGCTCCTGCTAAACAGCAGTCTTGGCCTTACCCTTCAATCTATTTCTTTAAACACTTTCTCTGTGGTGCTCTTGCTGGTGGCAGTTGTTGGTTTTCTGCTGAAATTAATTCCATCCTACCTCTACTGACATGTTCCAAAATAAGCCCTAAATGTCTAATGAAAGCAAAAACCTCATGCGTTAGGTCCTGCTCCAAAGCTGATGAGGTCAATGGAAAGACTCCATCAGCTTCCAAAGGTTTGGGCTGATTTATGCAACTTTTTGATCCTTTCTTGGGCACATGTGCACGGTTGCTATTTATAAACCATGGATTTCACGCTGAAAAATATTCTCACAACCTTAGAGAATTATGAAAAGGAAAAAAGAGAAGGGGGAATTTTTTAGGATTAAAATGAAATTATAAACCAAAAATAGAATGAGAGAATTAATCAAGAACTTAACATTGGATGCAAGTGGTTTTGTCTTGGAGGACAGACTAGATTCAGAAGATTTTAGCCCTGGGTATTTTATTTTCCAATTTTAATGACATTATTGATTTATTTTTCACACTCCTAAAGATTTGGAACCATCCTTAGCAAGTTCTGAAAGGAATATGATTTCTGATGAGCACTTTTGAAAAACTTCTAACATGAACTGGATATCTTGATGCCCTAAAATTAATGCACCCAAATCACTAACTGCTTTTGAATCTTTACACCAGTGCATTTTGCTCACTGCTTCAATACCAGTGCTGATGTTATGGAATTGAAAAATATTCTCATTATTGCAGTTTTCAAAACAGAAACATTTGAGAAAGTCAAAACCACTTCAGTCTGGAGTGACAAAGTCACTTGGCACCTGATTTCTGTCCAGCAGTTGTGGCTGACCCTTGGAATGGCTTTGGTTCGGGTTCATCATTTTGGTCTTTGCAAAAATGAAAGTCCAAAATCAATGAAACACAGCAGTTTGAGAGGATGAATCTCTTCTAAAACAGCCAGAGAAGACTTATCCCTGCTAACTACCTGGTAGAGGCAGTGAGTTTCATGATAGTAGTAGTGAAACACTCCTAATATCAAAAAAGAAAAAGAATGTAGTATCTAAGTTACTGCGGAAATTTTACTTGCAAAGTAGAAGTCTAGAAAGTCAAAGGAAACGTCGCCTTCTTGCAGTGTGGCCTTTCTGCCACCATCTTCTCCACTGACTACTTTCTAGTGACACCTGTACTATTATGTGATAAGAACGGAATCCTTCAGCTGTAATGAAGGCCCCGGAATAAATTCCTGTTTGGAGAGAAAAGGTGTTTAAGCAGACGGTATTGTAACCTCCTCAAGCTTTTCGGCAAAGATTCTTCAGGAACAGGACACCGTGCACCTAACGGAGCTTTCTTTCTTTTGTTCTTCTAAAATGTAGAACCAAATAACAGAAAACTCTTGTTGTATTTCTTGACAAAGACCCAAGCCTTTCTTTTATAATAGTCTGAGCCTTGCACAGCACATTTCAGCATGGATGTTGAATAGAGTCTTCGCGGTGGTATTGATTTTAAGGTTTGATTAGCAAGGTTTGATTTCAACATGTGTTTAATTTTATGTCTGTGAACAGTCATTGAACTCAGCACGAAAACTCATGGCTACAGTCTGGTGTGTATTTGTGAACATTTTTTAAGGGCCAAGGAAAGGGCAAACATCTCAAACAGTTTCGAAAGAGAGGCTCAGGCGCAGTAGAGAGTATTGCTATTACACTAAATAAGGGAAGAAGCAACTTCCACGAGCAAAAGTGGGAGAAGTTCCTCTGAAGTCAAAGATGGCAGGTTTATGAGTTTTGAGAACCTGTGCGGTCATCACAATATTACAGAATCACAGAATCACAGAACATTAGGGATTGGAAGTGACCTCGAAAGATCATCCAGTCCAATCCCTCTGCCAGAGCAGGATCACCTAGACCAAGTCACACAGGAATATATCCAGGTGGGTTTTAAACATCTCCAGAGAAGAAGAATCCACAACACCCCTGGGCAGCCCCTTCGAGTGCTCTGTCACCCTCACCATGAAGAAGTTCCTTCTCATACTGATGCGGAACCTCCTATGTTTCAGCTTACACCTATTACCCCTTGTTCTATCACTAGATGACATTGAGAAGAGCCCGGCTCCATCCTCCTGACACCCACCCTTCACATATTTATAAACATTAATGAGGTCACACCTCAGGCACATCTCCAAGCTAAATTGACCCAGCTCCCTCAGCCTCTCCTCATAAGGGAGGTGTTCTACTCCCTTCATCATCTTCGTGGCTCTGCGCTGGACACTCTCACGCAGCTCTGTGTCCTTAATACAATCATAGAATCATTAGGGATTGGAAGGGACCTCAAAAGATCATCTAGTCAAACCCCCCTGCCATGGGCAGGGACATCCCACCCTAGATCAGGCTGGCCAGAGCCTCATCCAGCCTGGCTCCAGGGACGGGGCCCCAACCACCTCCCTGAGCAACCCATTCCAGGCTCTCACCATTCTCATGGTGAAGAACTTCCTCCTCACATCCACTCTAAATCTACCCAGCTCCAGCTTTGGTCCATTCCCCCTAGCCCTGTCCCTACCTGATATCCTAAAAAGTCCCTCCCCAACTTTTTTGTAGGGTCCACAAGCACTCCCAAGTCCATCTCCTCAAAGCCACTCTCCAGACAGTCACTGCCAGCCTGTATTTGTGCTTAGGATTCCCTCAACCCAGATGCAGGACCTTACACTTGGTCTTGTTGAACTCCATCAGGTTGGCTTGTGCCCACCTCGCCAGCCTGTCCAGGTCCCTCTGGATGGCATCCCTGCCCTCCAGCGTGTCTGCTGTGCCACACAGCTTGATGTCATCAGCAAACTTGCTGAGAGTGCACTCAATGCACCCACTAGACTAGATACAGGCTTCCAACTAGACTCTGTCCCATTGACCACTACTCTCTGGCTTCTATCCTGCAGCCAGTTCACGA
>JAOXOE010000632.1:23671310-23743137 GCA_028565055.1 Phoeniculus purpureus | reverse complement strand
AGAGCCTCCTCTTCTCCAGACTCAACAGCCCCAACTCCCTCAGTCTGTCCTCATAGGAGAGGTGCTCCAGCCCTCTGCTCATCCTCGTGGCCCTATCATCATGAATGTGTTCATTTTCTCACATATACGTTTCCCCATCAGTTTGGTTCCCAGCAATCATCTGAACTGCAAAACACTCGTGTTCCAAACTGTCTCTAACAATCACCCTGATTTTCACGCATTTGTCTACCCTAGGCATAGGCCATGCACCTACTGAATGCAGTGCCCAGCAGTAAGCACCCAGCATGCTTTAATCAGCACTCCACCACAGAAATGCAGGCTTCTTTCCGAAGTCTTCCTTTGCAGAGAGGCCATCCAGGGATGTTTGCCAGCTTTAGTCTTAGCTCCGCCATAGATCCTCATAAGTGGCCTTCCACTTTCTGGTTGTCCACACGTTTTGAATATTTCATTTGATCCAAGCTGGTGTGTTGAGCTGTCTGTTTGCCATGGGCTCTCTTCAGCACCTTTGGAAGAGAGAACAGATGTATAGCACAGAGATAGTATCAGCCTGGAGGAGTTAAGTAATGGAGTCACCTGCTGCTCTGGACCACTACACACAGGCAAACAGCTCACTTCTAATTCTTTACCTGTTTCTGAGCAGGGTGAAACATCACAGAAATCCCAGTCCACTTTGTTGTTTTTTCTGATGTAGCACCAAGGTTTCTCATCCTCATCAGGATTCCTGAAAGGAACAGTTGAGAGCATCAGCCAGCAGCAATGGTGAAATCTCCATGAAAACAGCCAAGGAGATGAGGATGCTTAGAGAGCATCCTGATGCTCCCATATGAGAGCCAAACATTCAAAGAGACTCTTTCATAACATTTGACAAAGAAGATGCCTAAGAGAGTAGGGCTTCTGACATTTTAATACCCCACACCAATCCTAAACATAGGAAAAATGAGGGCTTGATTCAGGGAAATACGGGCTGCTTCTGGAAGCCTCACATCAGTGCAGTGACTTAGGGCATGCACCTCTAACTTCATGGTATTTTCTAGTCACGCAGTGTCTAGAAATAGTTGATCTTAACACCATCAGTTCACAGAATCACAGAAACATTCAGGTTGGAAAAGACACCTGGGATCATCGAGTCCAAACATCAACTCCATTCTACAAGCTCACCCCTAAACCTTATCCTTCAACACTACATCTAAGCATCTTTTAAACTCATCCAGGGATGGTGACTCAAGCACCACCCTGGGCAGCCCATTCCAGTGCCGGACCACTGTCTCCACCAAGAGTTTTTTCCTGATGTCTAATCTAAGCCTACCTTGTTGAAGCTTGAAACCATTCCCTCTGGTTCTGTCGCTAGTTACCTGTGAGAAGAGACCAGCACCAACATCTCTACAGTGTCCTTTCAGATAGCTGTAGAGAGCAATGGGGTCTCCCCTTCGCCTCCCCTTCCTAAAACTAAACAGCCCTAACTGTCTCAGCCTCTCCTCATAAGATTTATTCTCCAGGCCCTAAAGCTTGTCAAGTTCATGAGCAGTTTGCCCTCAGTACTCTCTGATATAGACATCTACACTTGTTTCTTCAAAATATTACCTGCAGAAGTTATGTTCACCGATGCCATAAGAATCAGCATCTTCCATAAAGGCATTAATAGGGTGACCCAAGAGAAAGTGGGAATTCCAGTGCAGGCAGGTCTTGCCATCGGCTACTTGGTTCACTCTTCCTCTGTACGTAGAGGAGTTCTCTTCATAACAGTCATCCAGCCCTGTAGAAAGACACTGCTGATATGAAAATGACTGCTGTCTTGCTCCGTGCCCAAAGTAGTCCCTCTTCTTTCCCTTCCTCGCCCTGTATTCATTTTATGGAGGATTAGAAGGACCTGCTGGGCCATTTAATGATGGCCCTTATCCTACACAGGCCAGAGAAGAGTAATGTCCCAACATTTGGCCAGACGGAAGTCTGATTAACTTACAATGGGGGGGGGGGGTGTGGTCACAGACAGCTGAACATGGGTCTTCACTACATCAACTTCCAAGTGTTTAAGGAAAGCCCAACATGCCTACACCACGGGATATGTGCAGCCTCTAGGAAATGTGTGTTCACACACCCTTTACCAGTGGCACCTTGCTGAAGCACATTTAGAAAACATCAGCATGGGAACCCTTGTGGAGTCCCTTCACCAACAGTGGCTGCAAAAGTCAGCCTCTTCCTCCGACACTCTCTCCAAGGAAGCAGTAACCCACTGACTGTGGCTGCAGCCAATATGCAGCCTCCTTGGCTGTCTGGAGGCCTCACCCGTGTGCTCTCACCCAGAGCTGTGACATACCAATCTCACAGAATTTCCCTCTGAAAGGTTCAGGGCACTCGCAGGTGAATTTTGATCTGATCCTGTGGCGTTTGCAGATACCTCCATTTTTACAAGGGTTTGGCCTGCAGGGTGAAGATGCTGTCAACAGGGAAAACACAGAACAGACTCATCGCTCTGCTGAGCATTACACAACCACGTCACATGCCCAACGGGAACTGGGAAGAGCTCCCACAGCCTGTTGGCTTTGAGTTCTTAGGAATTTCTGAAAAATGCTTATCATCAGAGGTTTTACCAGTGACTAAATCAAGCACAACTCATCACTGACCACCTCCATGGATACAGCAGACACAGGCTGGACCAGTAAGGCAGCACCAAACTCTGTGGTGGCTGCATGTAATTTCCCACCACTGACTGGTGATGGTAGAAGACCTTGCCACGCTGTCCCCATCATAATGCTGAGTCCTCACCTCGTTGGCAGTTGGGTGTTTTGTAGGGATGATTGCAGCTGCACTTAAAATAAGGTGGGGTTAATGTGATCAGACAGTCTCCCCCATGGCAACTCTTCCTCACACACATGTCCTCCACTGTGGAAAACAGAGACACGAGGTACTTCATCAGCATTTGTGCATGCACAAGAGCTATGCCCTTGCAGGGACTGTCAGAAGACACATCCTGATTCTCTGAGGAGGCTTTAATTTGTCTGGCATAGACCTCAGATTTTCCTTCTTATTTACAGCACCTATGGCAAAAGATCCGCAGGACCAGAGAGCAGTTCCCCACTGACCATCTTGCAGGGGCAGGGGAGCATCTTCTGCACACCTGAAGTCTGTTTTACCTCATATTGCTCTAGTCAGAGCACTGGAAGAGGAGCAGAGTATGACATGACTGTGTTGGGCTGTCAAAACCCTCAAGGCCAACAAAGAGTGGATTTATAAAGCCCTGTGTTTGTGTCCATTGGCAGAGCTCAAGCAGTAACACTAGTCGTTCAGATCAGGAGCTGTAAGTTAGTAAAAGAGCAGTTACCTTTCTCACAGGTATTCCCAGCATATGGCTCAGGGCAGAGACAGCTGAAGCTGCTTCCTCTCTTTTCACACCTCCCGTTGTTCCTGCAGGGGTTGGAGGAGCATGGGTCTGCTGGGGTAAGGATAGACATCTTGTAGATTTACTTTCAGCTTGTCAACCTCCATCACCTGCTTCTTCTTCTTACATTTTCTGCCTACAGAAGGCTGCCTTCCTGGGCACAGCATCCCACGTAACACCTACTGTGCTTATGCCTCAGCTCAGCAGCCACAGGAGCAGCTATGAATAGCTGAAGAGCTGATTGCAAGGCTGTGGCTTTGAGTTGGAGTTCCTCAGCTCTATTTGCCAAGTCTACCATGGAGCTGTAATGGGGCAAGTCCCTTCCTTTGCTCAGAGACAGACTTAACCCTACAGCAGTCGTAGAAGCAGATGCCTTAAGAGCCAGAACTGGCCCTGGGCATCAGCCTTTACACATTTAGTATGGAGGTGTCTGGATTTGGCACTGTTCTGGTCACAACAGGACACTAAATGTCCTGTGGAAAAGCCATCCATCACCGTACAACACCCCTGGGTGCCCGTTGGTCTAAGGGAAAGGCACTTGCTGAGTGTGCTCACACCACGCTCAACCTCTCCACTCCAGGCTTGCAACTGATACTGGGGACAGCCACAAATCAGCTCTGCATCCTTTGTACCAGGGGATAACCCAGGAAAGGTACAGACAGCCTCCCTGCCTCTCCTTGTGTTCCCTGAGCAATCTCAAGGACCCTTTCCTGCTTTCCAGAAGTTTGGCAAAGCAGAAGAAGAGCAGGAAAGAAAAGATAAGGCCCTGCAAGTGATAAAAACAAAAAGGAAAGAAAAAAACAAGAAACCTGCTTTACATTTGGTTCCCAGCATAAACACAGAACACACATCCCATGAAAACAGCAATTACATCTTACAGTGCCTGTAGACAAATAAGCCTGCGCTTTTTTGTAGTAGCAATCAGAAATGTTCTGCATGATCAGAATCCATCCTGTGAAACCCAGAGATAAAACACGGGCTCCTTACAAGAGAAACACAAAGGAGAACACTGCAAACAGTCCTCCTAACTCATCCCTTTGATGCAGGCATTTTGAGAGCAGGCTGGCAGACGGACCTGCCACGCTCATGCTGCAGGAGTGGGGCTGGGCGTTTACCCCTTTCACATCTACCTGCTCACCCCTCAGAGGTACCTTTTCCAGTATCACTGTAGCCAAAAAACGTCTCAAACCAGTCAGGGTCCTCCTCATTCTGCTGCTGGACCAAGGTGTCCTGCTCTGGTTGCATGTACTCATCGTAGTACTTGTATTCGTCAGCTTCGTCTGCAGGGAGAGGTGAGAAGAGGGTGGAATTAAAGAGGAGTTAAAACCGCTAGAAGGGAAGAAGGTATCAAGGAAGTTATTCCCTGGACTAGACAGTCCTTTTCTCCTGTATTTCATTTGGAATGTCAGCAGTTCAGAGCTTGGTCATCCTAAGGACAAAAAGTGCTCTTCAGCTCTCCCTTGACATGGGCAGGGCTCACCCAGCACGGCCACCATCACAGCCCGTCAGCTCCAGCTGCTGCTCCTGCAGGGTGCTGGGGCCCTGCTGCTCGGTTGGCTCCTGCAGTGGCAGCCAGGCCTCCCCAGAGGGGACGGCACTTTGGTGCTCTGCAGACATGGGCACGAGCCCTCCAGCAGCACCACAGCCAGGGCAGATGCTGATGGCAGAGCGGGTGCTGACGGAACTGAAGGTGTAGGTTCCTACAGGAAGAGTTTTCTTAGTCCTGCTGCTTCGAACACCAGCAGCGCTGCTGGTGTAGAGAGGCAAGACAGTGGGCAGCACGTGTGTGGGGACGCAGAACCCCATTTGGGGGAAAGCAGGAGGGCAGCAGGGTGCCCGTGTGGCTCCCTGTCCATAAACCTCTTTTGTGGACCACGGGCCCGGTGCAGCAGCCACACGCCGAAAGCCCGTCCTTGCCTGAGCTGACCCTCCAGCAGCCCATTATCCCCCCGGGAGCCTGTCAGGCCTCGCAGCTTTGCCGGCCCGCGTTTGGGGGGGCTGGCTGATTAAAGCAGGCTTGAAGCTCCTTGCGCAGGTACGGCTGCCGCCGGTGGAAACCACTCTGGTGTTTCAAAGACAAGCTATGGTAATGAGCAAAGCTAAGCTACGCACAGAGACATTTTAAAAAGCTCTCCCCTAGGGCCGAACCGATGGCCCCATGGATAATGCTCTGCCTTGAACTGATTATCGACTGCATTATCTTAGTTTTCTCTCCTCATTCATTCGCTTGCAGCCTTCATCTTTATTCTTTCTTTGCTTCTGAAAAAAAAAAAAAAAGAGAAAAAGAAATTCCACTTCTGTACAATGGGTGTTTTATATTTCATATTAAAATAGAACCGTCTTTTTTTTCCTTCTTCTTTTTTTTCTTCCTACATGCCAACTCTCATTTCTCACCAAAAAAAAAAAACCAGAGGAAAGTTTCACCTCATTTATTGCTATGTCAAGTCAAGACTCCTTTTCCTCAGCTCATTATTTCCACAGGAGCTGAGTCTCGACAGTGTGCAAGTGTTGCAGGAGAGTGTGCCTTGCTGAGGAACAGAGGATCTCGCTGGAAGATAAGGACATTGTCTACAGTGAACAAAATTAAATTTAATGTGATGTAGTTAGGAAAGAAAAACAAAGAGGGCTTCGCCTGAAATGCAGCCTGCAAGCTTGCTTTGTCAGAGGGGAGATTGTGCAAGCCAACTTGAGTTTGAGGGAGCTGTCTGAAGGAGCCTGATTTTTGTTTCCCCTGTTTATTTTCAAAATCTTAGCGGGGAACACTGGCTTTTATTTCACAGATGCTTTAAAGAAGTGTTCTGAGGGATGGGGTAGCCTTCTGCATAGAAAAGGTACACCTCCTAAAAGTTAGGAAGGATGAACAAGGGAGTTCGCACTGCCAAAAGCAGACTGCACGTGTGCCCAGTGCGCTTCACAGAGGCTGGGGACGACTCTCTCGCCGAAGAAAAACTAGCGGTCTGAGCGAGCACAAGTAGCCAGGCTGTTTTAGAAGCACCTACCGTGAGCTTTAGACCAACCGCTCAGTGTAAGCGCGGTGTTAAGAAACTAGGATGCTGCCACTTCCTTCTGTTGCACTGGCACCGTTTCTTAGCAATGGGTTAATGGCTCATTAACACCACTTGTGAGACTGTTTATTGACACCTTACGGGCTGTTTTAAGAGCATCTCTGCAATAAAAAGCAATTGATGTTTTGCAGGATGTCTGCCAACGGTGGTGCTGAGATGGAGGGGCACCAGTTCCCTGACAGGATAAGTGACCCCTGAGGCACTTTTGGGACAGGCTAATGCACACCTGAGGCCATGCTGGCACCTGGCAGCCCTTGAGGAAGGCACTTTTGTGTGGTCAGTGCTAGGCTTGAGTGGGTAGCACCGAGTTACTCCCTTGTGAGCTAGCAGCTACCTTCACAAGAAATATTCTGACCAAGCCATGGAGTTAATGGCACATGTGAAAGGGCGTCAAAAACACCAGTAAATCCATGTGGGCACCCTGGTTTCTCATGTGAATAGTGGAAACTGGGAAGCTGAGCTGCCTGGCTGGGAGACCAGCCAAAGTGACATGAGTGCAGCCGACCTGAGAAATCATCAGCACCCCTGCTTTCTCCATTGCCATCACTCTTCATGGAACTGAAAGAGCAATAAAGAGCTTCTATGGGTCACGTGAGTGATGCTTCCCATCTCCTACTACTCCATGTCCTCCCCTGTAGCATGAAGCAGTGGAAAAGAACAGAAAACCCTGACTTGGGTACTTGACATCAAATTAAAAGATGTCTTCTTAGTTATCATTGCTTCAACGCTAAATATTTGGCTTCCACATCTCTTATTTAAGAGGTGCTCCCATTCCATTTTTTAAATTATTCATAACAAGCCATAGGTTTAGTAAAGCAAAAAAACGACACTTTTTTTTATCTGAGCACATAATTAACGCACAAAGTCTGATACACTGGTTGATTTAAACATATTACTAAATCAGTGTTCACTCTTTGTAAGTGCTGGAAAACCTTAACATGCTCAAAAAAAGGCAGTGATCTGACATTTGTCACTGAAATGTGACTATTACATGAAATTAAATTAGACATCCTGCATGCAAATTTTCAAAGAATAACTTTCCTCTGTGTAGTACAAAAAAAAAAATCCCCCCATAATTGATAGGCAGAGATTGACTTTTAAAGCTTCAAATCAGCTTTGAGGTCTGGGTGATCTTTTAAACTGCTTAAGCTTTCATCTGTAGTTTTTCACGTTGCCAAGAGCTGTCAATCAAGCGATGGATTTCTGATCAATATCCCCTTGTTCATTAGCTTACACGGGCTCTCTGCTTCGGAGAGAACAGATACCCCAACGCCGGCAGTCACACTGTTTTCAAAACCTTCACCGGATCAAGTCATGACTAATGTTCCGAGCAGGAAAGTGATGCATGAGGATGCCATCGAGTGACCTGAATTGCGAGGCAACTTTGTTGGACTGCAGTTGTCAAGATGAGTGATGTGCAAAGTTAAAGCCTATTGCCAACACACATCAAGAGTGCCAGAAAGTACCCGGCGTTTATTCACGCTCTCTGAACCTCTGGGGACTGACTGAAATCTGGCCTAATTTAAGCAGGATGAGTTTTCCTACCACTTTTCTAAATACGCTTTGTCTCTGGCTCTGAGAACAATGTGGTGTTACTTTTATGGGGCTGAAACTCTGACTGTATTTTAAATGAGATGTCCCCCATTTAATTCTGCAGAGATGAGACCTCTTGGTATTTCCTCCCTTCCATGCAGACTGTGGCTGGGAGTAGCTGCAGCTTCAAAAAGAAAGTGCAAAAGAAGTGAGACCAGCTGACAACAAAGCCAGAAGCCTTTTGGATGTCTTTGCGGCTGTTACTCAAGAGCAGTTTTGCAGCACCTTTTCCATGGAGAGAGGGAAACTGTGTGAAGGTGCCTGATGGTAGGTGAAGGAGTGGGGACTGACAGGGGGATGGGGAGCTGGAAAGTGCAGGGACAGGGCTTAAGACCCTGAATCATAAGGGAGGGAATGAATTAAGGGAAGTGTGAAAGGGATAGTCTACAATCAAAAGGCAAACCACTCAGGCTGCAAAAGGCTTGCAAGTGAAGCCTGAAGCCAAGCACACAACTTCATGGCCAAATACTTCCAGAAGCAAAACCCTGAGCTCAGATGCACAAATGATTGAGATTTATCTGCACACATCTTGTTAGAAGAGCAACCCTGATCAGGGAAAAGAAGCAGTGTCGTATGAGCACCAAGGCTGCTGGACTTGCAGGTTTGACCTGCAAACCAAAATGCCACTGGAATGAACAGGAATGCAAATGAATAATGAGTGCATAGTAAAAGCCACACTTCTTTTGGCTATATGCTACAAAATCAGATTTGAGAGCCATGGAAATCAAGAAAATGAGTTTACCTGCAAAAATGCTTATCAATAAAACAATAATCTATCTGGACCAAGTAGGCTGTGAAAGGACATACAAATCCTCACACAACCTACACATCCTCACACAACATTCGTCACAGCTTTTTCCTTATCAACATCTTAATGCTACATAGCCTCAATAATTTTTCACTCTCATGGAGCTCACAGTTTTGAACCTTCTTGCATTCTGGACAAAGTCTTTTGGAAGCACATGCCACAGTCAGCTGTGTGCTGCAAAGGAAACTGTGCCTTCATTTATTCAACCTGCAGTTTTCATGCACAGCTAGGCTCTGCTTATCTTTCTGTGAGGTTTGCAGCCTAGCACCCACCATGACATCTTTTCCAGCCCATGACACTCTATGTCACTCACGAGTCCCCAAAGCTGCATTGAGTACATGAAACCAGAGTGACAGAGAAGTCTGGGCTTGGAACAGAGCTGCAAGTCATAGGTGCAGCCTAGGAGTAACCTGTGATCAACCGCAAACTGGTACTGCTGCTGGACAGCTGGTTTGGTCTCCAGTGGCTTGATGGACTCCTGGCTTGACCCAGTGCAGCATTGTCTCCTGCACAGAGCACACACGGAGGTCTAGAAGTGCTCTACCACAGTATTCATCCAAAGTGAAACAGATCTTCTACTTGATCACAAGTCTTGTTTTAAGCTCAGCAAAGGTGTGCATGAAATCCATAAAATTCAGAGTTGGCCGCCAGTGAAAGCTCTTGATGGGCAAGGTGACCAGCCTCTCAGTTTTGTATGCAGGAGTTAAAATGAAGAAGTCAAACCCACTTACCATTCAGCAGGTCAGCCAGGAAGTAGAAACTAGAAGCCTGCATGAAATAAAAGAAGGCAGAGAGTCAGCTTCTGGAAGAGCAAAAGCCAGCATGTAGCTTGGCTCATGGCATAAAGTTTTTGCTTGCTCCCAGTGCTGGACATCCCCATAATCTCCTTATCCACTTTGAAGCTAACCAGGATGGATGTTAATAACTCTTTCAAAAGAATAACAAAATACCTTACATTGCCCACTGCTCCCGTCCACCCACACAGCAGCACTTCCAAGGTCCTGCCCAAGCTGCTGGGTGGTGTGCTTTGGGAAAAAGCTGGCCTGAAGGAGTTAAAGTGAGTCTGCTCATTAGGCAACCAGCACTACCTTGGAAATACTGGCAAAGGCCATGCTCTAACTGGCTGCCAAATCTGGAGGCTGGGACGTGTTCCAGTAGGGCAGAGCAGAGGTCAGGCAGTGCGGCACTGCCCAGGAGCCTACGCCTGATGCAGCCAGTGGGATCTGGACCTCTGAACTGTGAGGCTGTCAACAACCTTTGGACGGAGGAGAACATTTCTGGCACTTCTCATGAGGAAATGCCATGTGTCTGACCTCTGACGTGGGACTTCAGCCTTTCCTGTTTGGCTCATGATCAAGGACAAGCGACAAAAGGGAACAGAGCAAGGAGGAAAACAGCTCTCAGCCTTTGAATGGTGTGAGTGAGGTTTGTCTGAAAGGAAACGCACTGACTCCACACTGGGCTCCATCCCCCACCTGATTATTTCAGCTCCCTCTCCCTCTTGCTCTAAATCCCACTTGTGGACAGGATTACCTGCCTGTGACAGAATACTTGTGCTAACAGCAGGTGCAAATAAGGAGATCTGGAGCTGCCGTTCTTCATCACTCACATGATTTGTCAGAAGAAAACACATTTCCAAGCAGTTTAGCATATGCAATAAGGCAGCACACGAGCACACACACTCACACATGCCTGTTATGTGCACCTATATATTACAAGTACCTGTAAACATACACCTCACTTAGCTGTGCATTAATATAGAAACGGTGGGTAGAAGACAGGCATCCCCAGCTGATACTGGCTATGACTTAAAAACAAATGAATCAGGAGCAATGAATAAGAAAGGACAAAAGCATGCTCAAAATTGACACTTGTGAATATTACCTGGAATATATAAATGAGTTTTTGCTTCGGGCACATTTGTGTCCCTCTTGCGTTTGAGCCTGGGAGAACAGACACTCCAGGTCTCCCCTTCCTCCTGGCTTTAACGAGAATGATGTCCCCCAGACTGCTCATCAGAGCCTCTTTCCAGGTGCACTTAAGTGAGCCGCACACACACAGACCTAAATCCTTTGCAGCTGGAAGGACACACATTCACTCACACAATTGCTCCTCCTGAACCTGTGCGGAGATGACAGTACATGAGAAGGCTTTAAAGCCCAGCCCTTGCTGTATGTTTCTTAAGTGCAGGTACAGTGCTCTGCCAGCTTTGTCAGATCCTTTGCCAGACCCCAATGGAGACTGTCTAAAGAAAAGGTCTAATTGCTCCATTTACAATTAGTGGTAGCGATCAGCCACAAACAGAGACCAAAACAAACCCTGCAAGTGCCCTCCTTCCTTCTGCAGGACCAGATGGAACAAAGAACAAGGAAGCAGCAATGAGAGCAGGACGAAGCAACAAGCACTTCCCTTCACCCACTCTCTGCGGTGACCTCTCGTGTTCTGTGCTTCGTGAGCTGGGAAAGAGCTTGGGGGCAGAAGGGTTTGGCTTCAGCAGGGTTACTGCTGCAATCAGAGCAGCTCTTGGCACCACACCAGAAGGGCAGAGGTTTTCAGCCCAGGTGGAATGAGATGCAGTATGTGGTAGCATCATGTTCTTCTCTGCCTCAGTTTCCCCAGCTGCAGAGCAGAGATGACGGTTTCACGGTGCCCAGGGGGAAGGCTCACACACCGAGCAAAGAAGGCGGGTATGACACCCCCAACTTTGCTACACCACTTTCTTTTCCAGGTTACCCCCCCCAGCACTCCTTCACAAGCGCTCCTCCATGGGCAGAACTGACTGCAAAAGGACATGGACCCTGAACTGTCTCCTGCAATATACTGATGACCCAGAAAATGTGCAGGTTCCCAGTACCTCCGTTCAGAGCAGGCAGCGGCTTGTACTGTAGGGTGGCTAAGCCCCAGATTTTGATTCCTGCTCCTGGAAAAAACACTGTGTCTGCTGCCAGAGTACAAATGTTACTGGGAGCAAAAGCCTCCTGGAGTGCCTGGCATGGAGAGTCCGAAACCAATGTTTACCACGTGGCTCCTGTGCCCTGCTTTGTCCTGGAGCTTTTGCCCCGCTTTGCCTGTCACAAGCTGCAGCGGCAGAGCCACGGGGTACAAAACCCCAGGCAGAGCTTTCCTGTCAGCGTGGACACTTTGCTCCTGCCTTCTGAGGTCTGCTGAACCACTCACCAGCCCACACTGGTTTTGACATATTTTCACCCCCACTAGCCAGCGCAGGGCAAAGATTTTACCCTTTCGGGTCCCTGCAGGAAGGTGGTGTGCAGCAAAGGAGGGAGAAACTTGAGCTTCCCCTTTCTACATGCCATGAAGGGATGTGAGAGGCAGGGTGTGGGATGCGGGATACGGGATGCAGAATGAGGCTGTTAGGAGGATGGAGCAAGGTGGAGGCTTGCAGCTGGGGAGGGGTCCAGGCGGGGCTGCAGGTGGGGGAGCTGCAGGACCGGGGTCCAGGCAGGGGCAGCGAAGGCAGTGCCGCCTGCCTGCCCTGCCGTGTGTGCTCATGGCCAGCAGAGGAGGATCTTGTCCTTCCGACGAGGTGCAATACTGAGTCCGACCAGGATCGCGATTCAAACAAAAGGAGGCGGTGGGGGGGAGAGAAGAAATTAGACCGTGAGGCTGGTTTCACCAGCTCGACAGCGATACTTGTTGTGTGCTCGCTTTCTGTCTCAGGAGGGAATGGAATCGCTGGATCCTGTTCGTAGCAGGTCTGCAGAGACAAGGGACGAAGCTGGAGGAACTTAAGGAAAGCAATTTTAGATTTTATTACTTCAGGCTTATAAAAAAGAAAGCTTGCAAAAAGAAAAGGAAAAAAGGAGTAACATTTTATAGGGGTGCTAGTGCATCGCTGAGTGTGGAGCCAATTACTTTTATAGGGATCCTAAGGAAAAATGGGGGGAATACGGCTGAAAATCAGCATATCCTGATTTCACCTGACCTTTGTTTTCATCGTCATCATAGTGATTAGCACTTCACCAAAGCTTCCTTCCTCCAAAGAACCATCAAAACTTTGCTAATTAGGCTTTGTACCAAGGTTAAACACTGCAGATACAAGATACTCTGCCTTTTTCCATTCAAGTCCTCAAGAAAGAGAGACTAATGAAATGTAATAGATTTCAAACAGTAACACCAGAACCATTAGCTTTTTTGGTCTCAGGACAGAATCCTACAGCTCTTTGTGAGACATAAGTGCCCAGTTCCTCTCCAGTGGTGCTTTCTGAATAAGGCCAGGAAGATTTGACTTCCAATTCAAGGGAAATTATTTTCAGTTGCCAAGGGTGTTCTGCAGCTGAACTGTTGATTGTGTCTCGGGTACGTTTGCTACCCCCTATTACAATCAAAATGAATAATTAAAAGACAAAAGCAGGTGGAGGAACAGGCAGCACAAAGGTGACAATCCAGGGTCAGGCTGTGAATCGACATGTATGCAAAACAGAAGTAATTCCAGAGAAAAGAGTGTAGCTACTCATGCTGGAGAGACAGGCTAGCAAGACAGAAGAAAACAGCCTCTGCACATCCCCACACCTCACAAGAAAGCACTACAGGAGTCCCAGGCATTAAACTGCATTGGTAGGAACTGGCCTGTTCACTTAATTGCACCAAGTTGTGCAAATTCTCCTGCAGCTTGCTGTGAAGTGGCCTCCACGGCAGACAAACAAATACTACCTCTTCCATTTGCTGTTCTGTGCAGTCACATCTTTGCAGCTGAGAAGGAGGTGGGATGGGGATAAACTGGAGAACAAGGATGGATATTTGATCAGCTTCCATCCACGACTGACATAAGGCATGAAGGAGCCATGAGGGCAGACACAACTACTGCCTTTTCGTAGTGAACCCCTTGATCCTGCTGACAGCTCTCAGTGGGAACCTTTGTCTGGGCTGCTCGCCAAAGGAGGAGGGAATCGACAGTTCTGATGCTCTTACAGTCGGCCAGATTTTTGCCTGCAACCATCTTGGGTAGTGACAGTCTTTGAACTTCAAGGGAAAGTGGCTTTTCCAGCAATGACATTGTATTTCTCAGCCAAGGCCATGGTTGCAGTATAATGAAAGCAGGGTACATTATCATCTGGAGCACACATGCAACACATGTTGTATTTTTAGCCTGGGAAACCATTCTCTGAAAGGATTCCACCAAAACCTCTGGGTTCCTTACCTCTCTGCTAGCAAGACACCTCCTGCCTCCACACTGCACTGCAATGTCAGCCTCGGAGTAAATTACATGCTCCTTAACAACCTGTCCCAGGGTACTCAGAGAAGTGTATAGCTAAAGTCTTCATTTTGCTGTTCCTTTAGTTGTGAAGATTTCTGATGGCAACACGTGACACAAAACCTGTAGGGATCCAGGGAAAAGGCAAGAGCCCATGGAGGTGCTGCTGAAACCAGCCTGGTTCTTTGCACAAGAGTTGCCTGCTCCTGCTTTCCAAGAGATCAAAGTTTCCAAATGAGTCTTTGCACTGTGAGAGATGGCCTGGTAGCAGCTGGCTGTTTTTCAAGCTGCTCACTGCTGGATGAGGTGTCCTTGTGCTCCCAGGTGAAAGCCAAGGTCAGCCCTGATTGCCACAGCAAGGGGAAGCTACAAGATGTGTTGCATGAGGGTCTGTGGGAGCCATCCTTGTTACACTAACACAAGTGCACTGCGCTATCAAACGCTCCTGCAGCAGGTGCTGGGGATGCAGGTTATACTGCTAGACTTAAAGCTTATGCAAAGTCATTAAGTCCCTTTAGTTACACAGTATATCAACCTGCATGCTTCAGGGCATAAGCTGATTGCCTTCGGGGGTCAGCGAGGAAGGCTTCCCTCTCGGAGAGCACAGTGCACAATTAGCTGGGGGCACTCCCAGGGCTTTGTTGCTTTCCTGCTGCATCAGGCAAACTTAGGTGAGCGCTGCAGAAGGGTATCACACCTGATGGGCCACAAATCGAGACAGGCTTGACAGCACTTCTCTTTGCAGTTCACGACACAGTGGAGCATAAAGCCCTCACGTGAGTGGTCATCTCTGGAGAGAAGATGAGAGGAGCACAAGTGGGAGTTTACTACAGGAACAGAGCTGTTGGCAGGTGGAAAAAGATGTCAGACAGAATTGACTTTGGGACACCTTAAAATGTTGGTCTCCAAGCACCTGAAACAAGAAAGGACCTGCAGCATTGGTACCAACTTCCTATCTGCTGTGGGCCAGCTAGGAGATAGGCACTGCTAAGTTTTCTTTGCGGTTGTTCATTCTTAATGTGATACTTTAATCCTTCCCTTTTCACTACCAAGCGCGTTTGATTATTAGATTGGACATGGCTAGTGACCTCAAAGCAGTCTCCATCACAACTAAGCAGACGCATCGAGGTTTTGAAGCTCCAAAGTATTCAGTGAAGAACCACATCTGCATCTCTGCCCCTGCACATCTTCCTCCCTGCTGCCAGGGGTGTTGAGTTTGCAGGGGACTCTGATACAAGGAAAAAGCCTGATCTGAACATCTGTTGATTTAAAAATCACTTCTCTTTTTCTCCCTGTGAGCATGTGTTGAAACACTTCAGAGTGCTTTTAATGGGGAGCTACAGCCTAGTGTACAAGGAGCTCCATCACCCATGTGCTGTGAGATCCAGCTCAGTCTTGTTCTGTAGCAGATTTCTCTAGCTCAGCTCAGCACAATGTTTAAGTTACCGTTTAAACTCGTGCAGCTCAGAACATTTTCTTCAGTATGAGGCTAAGTAAAGGAGGATATGCGGCTGAATTGCACAACCTGCTGCAGCAAAGCTCCTTGGGTTTCTCTTTGGCTAAGTGAGGAATACATTACCTTATGTCAGGCACATTTCTACTCTAGTATCTTGCTGAGCCAAAATATACTTAAAAGTGAAAAAAATCCCAAACCCCAGCCTGAGAAGACCTGTCACATCTGAGCACAATCTTTGGTGCAGTTGCCTCATATGTGGTAAAATAAAGGACCACATTTTGTTCTCACTTGCACCCATCATGCAGCTTTATGTTTTTTCTAGAACGTTTGGATTTGCAGAGGTATCATCAGGTTCTCTCAAGGAAATGTGGAAGAAGTCAATGGCAATTTATGCTCCAAACATAAATGTCTGAGCATTTTCCTGTTCTGTTTTTACTGACTCAGTACAAGCTACAGTGTAAATCTAGTTTTGAGTTCTTCTGTGTTTCACCAATAGCATTTATTAATCGCAGTATTACTTAAAGAAATCTCCTAAGCCTAGAGTTGAACAAAAACGAGAATAGCGTAGCTATGTAGTTCTAGGAAAGGACAAAACTAGGAATCTAATGGTGTTTTCCACGGCTTCAACAAAGTGCAAATTCTATTCTCTTTCATTCAAACTATTTCGATGCAACTTTTTCTTTGGAACAAATCATTAAGGCAAAAATGTCCTCTCGTAGCATGTTTGTCTTGCAGTGGTCACGTCATGGCGACTCATTCTCCTCTGTTTTTTTTTTTCTGGGACCCATGCCAAGTGCTAAGCCAGAAAAACCTTGTTATATTAATTATGAAGAAAAAACATGTTTTATTAAAAACTAGCCTGCTGAATATTCTGTCATGCTGCTTTTCGGTGACAGCAGAATCGCTTCTGCATTTTAGCAATGTTAATGAATTTTCAGGGGCGTGGGGAGATGCATGCTACATTTTCCACAGCCGTACTTAGAGCAAAGCCAGATTATGATTGCCAAAGCTAATGAATCTATCTAACAATCTGAACTAGTTAGGAAAAAACTGTGCAAGACTTTGTCTTGTCTAAGACTACATCTGTGTCTTCCTCACTGAGAGTGAATTAACACAGCCAATTAATTACGAGCTTATCTGTGTTAGACTAGGTTCCCACAACACCTAGTAAAACTGGCACTGAGCTACCCTAGAACTGATCCCCTCAGTAAGCTGCCGCATGTACCAGTGGATCAAATGTGCCACGTCCACTGCTGTCAGTGGGTAGATAGCCCTCATGACACGCTGGTTAGCAAATACCCTATTGTGTTGTGAAAATGACTGACTGAAAATTTACCAAGCTCTTCCAAAAGGTTTATAACCCACTAAAACCCCTCCCTGTGTGTTTTTCCCAAAGCAATCAGTTTTATCAAGTCAGAGTCTGAAATTTTGCAGAGAGTTTCAGTAAATACAAACAGAAGTCTGAAAGAACCTCAGGCTCCTTCATGAGAAAAATCTACTTGATTGCAGTGTTTGGAGGAACAAAATAAATGTTTTTAGATCTGACTTCTAACTTGGCTTTGGTTGCAAGTAATTCTTTCAGTCTTCTTTAAAATCTATTTAGGAAAGTAGATCAAGCTCTGCCAGAGCAGAGCTCTGGCTATTGCTAGCTGTGCTGAATATTTGGCCATTAACGTTTCTTCCCTGTTAACAGCAAAGACAATGACTACATCCAAAACGTATGGCTGGGGTACATTTTACCTCTGGTGAAAGCACTTACAGAACTGCCAAGCTAGTGCGTACTCCTGGCCTGTTTACCCTGATATCTAGTCTCTTCAGCATGAAGAAGAGCAGCCCATGCTGCAGCCCACTGCTTTGGAGCATCACTCAGTGCCCAGGGCTGGGACAGCAGTTGTGCTGCACACTCCTGGGAGAGGGTTGGTCACTGAGCACATCCAGATGGGCCATTCATTGTCACTGTAGATATCTGCTCCAAAAACCCAGTTGTAGAATCATTTAGGTTGCAAAAGACCTTTAAGATCATTGAATCAAACCATTAACCCAACTGTACCAAGCCCACCACTGAACCAGATCTACCATGGGGCTTCTCTCTCATGCAGCATTTACTTGGGCACCTCAGTGTCCTGAAACGCAGGCATTTGGCTCAATGCTCCAGCTGTCCAGGAAGGGCTCAGCAAGGAGCAGAGCTGACACATATTAAAAGAAACAAAAACATACTCACGCACAAATGTGTGTTCCCTAGGAGAATGACCAGGGGAAGAACCTGAAGGGTCAGGGCACAATTAACCATCCTTATGCTTGGTTTTTTTCCTTGAAATTAGCCTTTTCTTCTTGTCTATGTTTTTTCAGACAAGCCATAATCATTTGAGGGTGATCTAATTCAGTGCAAATAATTAACTGTGCTTCAAATGTTGTTTAATGTTCAACAGACTGCCCTGATCAAATAAGCGTGTCCTGCCCAGATAATCACTGTATTGACCGCTGGTAGATGTTTCAAATCACTAAGCATCAAAGATGGGAAGAGTATAAATTCAGAATGAAGCTGAGTGTTTTCCTTGTGTTAGAATTCTTTCTCAACTGCTATTGTCAGTTGAAAGAATTAAGAACCAGACTTCCTTCTCTCCCTTCCACTGCAAAGGTAGTGAGAACAAGTTATAACAGATGAGACTTTCAGAAACATGAAAGGGTGATTTTTATTATTTTCTAAATTTCAGACAGCGAGGTTCGTGTTCTCAAACGCTTACCCACAACTGTAGGAACCTCATTTCTTTTTTAAAATACAAATTGAAATTCTTGTGTAACCCCCAGTCTCTGGGAGATGAGTCATTTCTAACAACAGTAGCAGCTGAGGAAATCACAGTATTATTGTAAGAATAAACAACATTCTATTGCAGAAATGATGACAAACTTACTGATCAGATCTTGTTTGTGCTACACGTTATGAAAGCAAGCGCAAAGACAAATTCTTTCTCCAGGATAGTTTAGAGCCTCTGTAGGAAGAAGGAAGGGGATGATAGAAGGACAGAGTTTTCACATCACAGCCCAAATTCACTGAATCACAGGACATTAGGGATTGGAAGGGACCTCGAAAGGTCATCAAGTGCAGTCCCCCTGCCAGACTAGGATCACCTAGACCAAGTTGCACAGGAACTTATCCAGGTGGGTTTTAAATGTCTCCGGAGAAGGAGACTCCACACCCTTCCTGGGCAGCCTGTCCCAGTGCTCTGTCACCGTCACTGTGAAGAAGTTCACAAGGATTTCCCCAGCAATGTATTTTCTCCGTGGCTGTAAAACAGATAAATAGAATAGTGCTGAGCACATTACACAACATCAGAAGAAAAATCAATACGATTATCTGCTCAGGAGGACCTGACGAGTATATCAGAAATAAAATGGGTGGGTGGGGTGTCTGTATATTGAATTATGAGAAAGAAAAGGGAGTTGATCATTTCCCATCCTGGATGGGTTTTTTTCTGGTGAAAAAGATAAGACACGAACGTTTGATTACAGACTCTGTGACAAGTGCTAAAATTTCTGATGATTCCTCACTTTGGAGCCTGAACATCCTAAAGGAGATTTCAGACATCAAAAAATACACAAAGAATTTAGGTATGCTAATTATGCCGCATGTGCATAATTTAAGCAGGTGCCTACAAGCAGAACGAGTTTGAGATTTAGTGTGTTGGTGGCCACACACACAAGTTTAAGAGATTCCAGATTCTTTAACTAGTTAAAAAGACAGTGAGATAAAAGGAGTTAGATAACACACGACTTTATGTAATGTGTCCTTGAGTAAGCTGATTTGCACTGAATTTTAATAGAGCCCTGATTCATCAAATCTCAAACAGAATTAAGGTATGGTCTGGATCCTAATAACATCGTGCTTTATATCCATGAAAGATAAATTAAAGGATGCAAAACTGCTATTGACAAACATTGATTATATGTACTTTGATGGACTTTGAAGTTGTGCCAGATGCGTCTTGTCAGCCTGCAAAGTTTCCTTTTAAATCTCATTGCATAAGGCTTTTACTTTTTAATTATTTTTTTCCCTCAGCCTCTTTGATCAAGAAAAAATGTAGATGATATTTGTGAGATGTTATTTCCTATGCATTTTATTTAGATATGCCCTTGTGCACAGCTCATGATATGTAGAAGTGTTACATGGCACATAGTCATCTCACCCTGTTATCCTGGGCACTAGTTAACACTTAATTGACCTCCTCAGCGTGCTGAGTGAAATCTTGCCGTGTGAGGAGGGCTAGCACTGTGCTCATGTCTTCTTGTGATGCATAAATCTACAGATGAAGACACAAGTGACAAGGTTGTTGGGAGAATGTTGATGGGTAAAAATGTTCTGTGCATCCATTCTGCCTCTCTTTCTGGAGCGAAGTGGTGCTCGTGCCAGACCCTATAGAAAGGCAAACCCAGTTACAAAGTCTGGTGATTTCAGAAGATGAAGTGAAGTTTAAAGTGAAAATCCTTCTTTCTCTTTCCTGTGTGTAGAAATGTCAGTAGGGAGTTTCCACAAATGGAAAAGAAGTTTTGGAGCTGTTTTGGTTCTCAAAAGCTGTGAGCTCACACACACCGCCTTGCTCTTCTTGTCCATTAGGCTGTCTAGGCTAGTTATTTCAGAGCATGGGAGCCAACAAAGAATATTGTTGTGCATGGCAAAAGGCTTCAGAGCTGATGAAGAACTTGAGTGCAGGTGTTCTCTTTTGGGAGCTGAGCCCATCTCCTACATCTCCAAGCCCATCTTAGTCATGATGGCTTCTTGTCAGACATGAATCAGAATCACAAAAACCACAGAATGTCAGGAACTGAAAGGGACTTTGAAAGATCATCTAGTCAAACCCACCTGCCAGAGCAGGATCATCTATAGTAGGTCCCACAGGAATACATCCAGACGGGAGATGGGTTTTGAATGTCTACAGAGAAGAAGACATCACAACCTCTCTGGACAGCCTGCTCCAGTGCTCTGTCCCTCTCACAGTAAAGAAAAGGTTTTTCTAAGGTTTTTCTTATATTTATGTGGAACCTCCTATGCCCCAGCTCGCACCTGTTGCCCCTTGTCCTGTCATTAGACTTAACTGAGAAAAGCCTGGCTCAATCCTCCTGGCACCCACCCTTAGAAACATTAATGAATGTGAAGGACTTCTCTGTGACAGTCTAGGGATTTGCAAATAATAAATATGGAGAATAAAAACAGACAAGGACTACCAAATCCTTTAAAACTGAGAACAAATAGATGAAACAACCATTTTAAGTACTGGATCAGAACTGTGGTGGTCTGAGGGGTTTCTGCACAGCTGTCTGTACTGCTCTGAACAAACCATTTGCTCTCAGAATTCCTTCACTTCCTACCTCAAAAATTTGGGTAGTAACTTCTCTTCTTTCATGATGTCTTATCTGTTCAAATAACCTCTTCTGAGTCAGTATTTTTTCCGATATTAATGAGCAGCTCCTGGCACAAGACTTGCACTGTCTTGGCTGTGATGTCTAGTATAAAAGGAGAAGAATAACCTAAAAGACTGCAGTCTCAATGATTTATTTGGAATTACTACTAAGTACCATAGGCTATAATGCTTGAATACTTTCGGTTGCCAAAATAAACAGCAGAAACACTACTTTGTCCTTTATTTTTTTCCATAACATGGGAATTTCTACTGAAAAAATATTTCCCTTGGATGTTTTTCTGCCACTGGGCACAACATTTCAGTTCTGATGCTGGAAAGTATTTTGACTCATCCCGGCTGATAACTCTCATCCATCCTCCAGCGTGAGTGAGTAGTCTGTGCTGGATTTACCTGTGTGTGTCTGACGTGTGCGGAGTATTAGTGTTAGGTACACTAGCAGCAGACCTATCTATTAACACCAGAAGAAACAAATCACCGCAGCTGCGCATGAACAGAGAAAATTCCTGCTCTAAAAAACCCCCCATCCACTAAGCAACTTTAATAAAAACAGTGGTTCTAGAAATACTCGCCTGCTTCAGCCATCAACACCATGCCCACAAGAGCATAAAGCAGTCCCTTTGAGGCACAGGACATCTTTCTTCTGACTCAACAGAAAAGCCATGGAAGATGCCAAGATCCATACTTTGGCCTTTTCCACGGTTACATTCTGTGGCTGTCTTTAACGGACCTAATAACTCTAGAGCCCTATATGCTTGTGATTCCTTTTTAGTGTTCCCTCCACTTCCATTAAATCCAAGACTCTTTCAAGCAATAAATAAAAATGAGAAAGCAGAAGCCCTATTATTCCTCTTCATACAGAAGGACCAGAGTTGAGTGAGAGGATAGGGAATTGACTTTTAATATAAAATCTGGGAAAGGGAGGAGGGGGTGTTCTCTTTGTGAAATCCATTGTGGTGCAGAAAGCCAGCATGAAGTCTAGACACCACTTAAATCAACATTTAAAGTGTTGTGGTTGCATTTTGTTTCATAATTCTCTCTAGCAGGCACATTCCCAGTGATGGTTTCAATTCTTGGGCTCAGATCAAAAGCACAGTAAAAATTTAAAGACAATCAAACAAACAAAAACCAGAATAAGGGGAGGCAGCATAAAGTTCTGATGGGCGTGCAAAAGGCTCTTCCCTCATCCCCACCAGAAGTAACTCTTCAAAGGCTTTATCGCAAGCTCAAAGCTGGTGCAAGAAGCAGCTCATCTCGTCAGGGAGAGAGGCAATCCCGCTCGAGCAGGTCACACCAGGACCAACAATCTCTCTTTAATGTTAATTTGGTACCAAAGTCTTCCTCGGAGGGTGCACAAGTACTGCTGAGTCCTTGAAGAACAATCTGCCGTGGTGGAGCTTTGTTCCTGTCCTCAGTCAATGACTGGCGTAAGCCCTGGCCAAGAGGTTTTCTGTCCCCTTCTAGCCTCCTGAGGGTCGCTTTAAACCTTTCCCGTAACAGCTCCAGATACTCTTGTTAGCCGTGCAGCTTTCTGAGCCCATTTTTGTGTCTTGGAGCTGCCTGTTGAAATCATTAAAATTGTAAAGTGGTGGACAAAGGAAGACAGGTTTGCTTTCAAGCTGAAAAACATGCATCAAAGCCCCTGTAGTGAATTTACAGAGTACTAAAAACAAACAAAATCTGACCGTAGGGTCACATCATTTTAGGGAAGATGTGATGACCTACCTCGAAGTCTGCATTTATGTGCGCAGCTCTCACTTAACCTCCCTAGGCTATAAATCCCAAAGGCCAAATTCTGTCCTAACATTGTAAAATAGAGCTATTTTTGTACTGCAAAGGTAGAGCTAATACAGTCTCTCTGCTCTGGTTACCAAATGCCTCCTTCACAGGCTCCATTGGTCCTGCTCCAGACAAAGTGCAGAGCAGGGAACTCCGGTCTGAGGGAACACATACAGGCCATGACCCAGAAGGTAATCTCTGATGGGCATTTGAGTTAGCTAGAGGTGAGAGCAGTCAGGGCAGAATTGGCAAGAGCTGCAGTGCCGCTCTGCTGCTTTGAGGGGTTAAAAATTGGTTTTATGAGTGGTGCAGCATTTGTCTTTCAACCTGATGGCAGCAGTAAGGGCATGGGAAGGAAAAGAAAAGCTGTAACGTCAGACCAAGGGATGATGCTGGACATGAAAGAGCCTGAGAGTAGAGCCTGGCACTGCACATAGGAGGATTTGCTTCACCAGGGGGTGAGGAGGAGCAGCAGCATGGAGGGGTGTCTGGGCTTAGGAAGGCACTGCACGGACCTACCCCAAGCTGGTCAGGCTGAAACAAGTCAGATAGCAGCTGGCAAAGTTGACTGAAGGCAAGAACCTCTGCTACCCTCCTGCAAGGTGGACCTTGTAGTAGGGTGGCACAGACCAGCTGCTGTGGGCTGCATTCAATTGCCAGTCTGATATGGTCATAGAATCATAGAATCATTAGGGATTGGAAGGGACCCCACTGGTCTTGGTGCTACTTCAAGCCACATCCATGTCTTTTTTTCCTCTCACACTGCAGTGCAGATGACACCACCCTCATTACTAGTTTATTTTACAGTCACCAAACAAGCTGAGTACAATGAACATTATGGCACCCCCGTTTTTCCTGTGAAGAAGCAAAGCCATAATGAAGTCTGACCCCCGTGCTGCTTTGCACGCATTTAGAAGCATCACAAACTAGGAAACACTTGGCTTTTTTTTAAAAAAAAGTGCTTCCAAAAAGTGTCTCTTTTTAAAAAAAATAGAGATATTTTTCTGTCATTTAATGCAGTTGTAGTACTTTGAATAGGAGAGACACCTTGTTCAGCAGGACAGTGAGGTATCATGGGTTTCCAGGAGGGGAAACAGTCATACGTATAGTAAATACCTAGGAATTCTTTGGCAGAATAATTCACTATTCTGTAAAATCGATTGTTTGAATGACTAAAATGACAGAGACAAGTAACTCCATGTGGAGTGATGTCCAAGTGTTATGAGTACAGCAACGCAGTTCTGACAGAGCCAACAAATCTTACCTCAGTAGGAACTAACCAACCACTTTACTCTCTCTCTGGGCATTTTCTTTGTGCAGTGCTCTGAAAAAGACTACACAAAAGACTTCCAATTTTGTTTTATTTACTAATATTGATTACCGCACATTGATAGAGTCATCCATTGGAGTGGCCAGCAGAAAGGGTGAAGCAGCACATGGCTGTAGCCTTACCTCCTAGATTCTCCTACGCAGAGGCAATAAAATCAGTAACAGCTCTAGTACTTAATGTCGTGTTTATCTTGGCTTCACGTTTGACTTGGCTGGCTTAGCATGATGATCAGAGCCGGTCTGGTGGAGCATAAAGATGTTGCTTTCATTTTAAATCCAACTTCCCCAGGTTACAATTTTTGATCCATCATCTGAGATCCATATTTTGACCCTGGATTTTCTTTCTGGGAGTCAATTTGTCTGTGAACATTGATCCACTATTCAAGCTCGTTTTTTTACATAGTAGAAGTGGAAGAAATACTCTTTTAAATTTAGCTCCCTGAAACATACGACAGAAGCAGCACAGCACTGTTTGCACTTTTCTCCACGTAGCAGTGTCAACCACAAGTAAAAGTGATTATGGTTTTTACAAGACTGTTTGGGGTAAGAATGTTGTCTGTTGAGCAGTGATGCTGAATGTGAGCTCCCGATTGA
This sequence comes from Phoeniculus purpureus, assembly GCA_028565055.1. Classification (NCBI taxonomy): domain Eukaryota; kingdom Metazoa; phylum Chordata; class Aves; order Bucerotiformes; family Phoeniculidae; genus Phoeniculus; species Phoeniculus purpureus. Next base: position 23,718,511 of record JAOXOE010000632.1, on the reverse strand, counting down.
TAACTGTGGGGGCTGACAACTTGTAAATTAGTCATTGGAACTGTTAGCAGATCCTAATGGAATTTTTTCCCCATTCCCACTGGATTCCTCCTCACCTTTCTTTGAAACTCCCAATGACTCTTCCTCCCCATTTTTCATTGCATTTGGCACTATTTTCCTGTATCACTCCAGCCCTTTTTACTGGCCCTTTTTTGATAAGATGCTCCTAAACCTCTTTGTTCCCTTTTCCACTCTCCACTTTCTATTCTTTTCACTATGGGCAAACCAGTCAACGTGCAGGGTTTAAAGTTAGACCACTGGCAAATATCCAGAGTCAGACCCAGAGGAAGTGATGGGAGCAAGATGCTCGCAGCCTGGAGGGTTTCTGCACCCGCACCACCAGCACAGCCCCTGAAGGGCCAGACTGTGAATGGACAGACCCAACCCCATGAAAAATCACTCACGCTCAGAAAATGTGATGCAGACACTGTCCAGGAGGCTTCTCTCATTAGCAGCCAAGAACTGTATCACAGCATGGGAAAATCAATGTGGTTTTTCCTCCTTTGGAGTCCTAAACTGAAAACTGCATATTTTGGAGGATGGAAAAATTTGTTATGAGCTTACCAACACAAAGTCTGACAGCAACAGGAGTCAAGTTCCTTCTCCACTAACCCTCAGCAGCAACATGGGACTCCTGATGGTGATCTTCCCGCGATGCAAGCTAGTGTCCTAAAAGAGGTAAGACTCACCACGCTTCCATGAAAGGATACCAGTGAATCCTTTTGGCTGTTGTTAAAAGAACTTTCTGAGCAGGAGCTGACATTTTGTGTGTAGAGCAGCACTTTTCTTACAGTATGTCTAGACAGGCACAATTCTCTTGGACCATTCTTGTAGCAACCCACCGCACATGCTAACTGCTACAATTATTTCCTGGGGAAGGAAAAGGCATGCTGGCTCTTACCCCTTCCTTTTCCTTCTCTGCCCTCAACCCCCCCAGGCTGATGTGCCCACTCCATAGACCACATTTGCAAACTTTTTGCTTCTTTGAGCGATCTTCATGCTCCAAGATAACACCATTGGATTTTGCTTAGTTAAGGCAAGACGGCTCATGTCAGAAAATGTTTGTGATTGGATCTCATTTTGTAACATTTCCCCTCAAAGGATCATTCAATGATGCATCTTAGAGTCAGATTCCAGAGAGGCAACTAAAAGAAACATCAATAAAAAGAGAAACTGTGAAGAAACTAAATATAGAACAGGCCAATATGAATTAAACAACATCCTAGAAATCTTCACACAATAATTGATTTGCTCATTTGTACTTCTTTCTATTCTTTAATCTTTCAGCAGGGCTTCAATCCTCCCCCCATTGCTTTTTTAATATTCTCTGTTCATCTGTTGTCTACAATATTGTTTCTGATCTCTCTCATCCCATCAATCATCTATAAAAAGAGACTAGTCCACACACTCTGGTCTCCAATCCTAATGACTGTAAAGAACTAATCACCTAAACTGAGTGATGTTCATTGTTGTAAGTGTCTCTTTGATTTATTAAACATCTCTGTATAAATTCCTGCATGTTTTGCAAGTTGTTTCCTAGAACCTGTGTGAAAGCGCTTTGAAATCCTAAAACTGTCTGCTTATGGGGTTTTTCGTTCATCTCATAAATGGATTCTTGTCATGAAAAATGAGCTTTTTCTTAACTGAAAGGACCACTCGATTCCAAATTCAGGTCAGATCCTCCGCTCGAGCTTTCTCTGAGCGCACAGCAAACTCAGAGGCCGCTCGTATACACGTTACGTTAACGTGAAATAACTCCGCGCGTCCCTGACTGCTGGTGCAGACACACAGACGCTGTGGAAATACTCCTAGTGATGGCATTTTTCCTATCTGTCACTTGCACATGCTGTTCCGAGCTCTTCGGTTGGGCAAGGAGACTTCTAATCTCATTAAATAAAGTTTAGGAACAGAACAGGTTCCCATTCTGTCCTAGTCAAAGCCACATATGCAGCGCCATGCTGCCAGTGCGCAGCCGTTCCTCGCAGTGACGAGGTGTGGTGTGAGTGCTCAAGCTGGACTCTCTGACTGTAAGTAAATAGTGAGGTCACCCAATCCCCACCAAATCTGGGGAATCTCAGAAAGGTACAAGGTCCTGCCAGTCATGTTGAGGACTGTTTCTCCATCTACACCGATCTCGCTTGAGGGAAAAGTAGATACTAAGGATGGGAGGAAAATTCAGTACGGGTAAGGAATACCTGAGGATGCTGTGAGGCTTTTGAAAGAGACCAACACGATAGTCTCATAATCGTCAAAATGAGAACCAGACAAAACAATTGTATGGGAACAGCTCTTGGTAGAACAAGCTCAGGGGGTAACACTAAACATGAAGGACCAGTTTGACCAACAGCCCCTCTCTAGGTCTGTCTTAAGACTTGGGACATTAGTTTGCTGTTTCTTATTTTCACTGGCACCTTAGGGTGCAGGGCTAGAGAGAAACAGTATAAAATGCTTGAAAATCTTTGTAAAATCTAATATAAAACGTTTGAATCTTTCTGGAAAAGATTCTTTGCTAATAAGAAGCTTGTAAATTCCATTCCCTTTCCCACGCTGGATTTGCACAAAACACCGAGTGTCTGCTACAATGCAAGTGCCTACCCGGTAACGTTCAGCACGCTCTTTCTAGCAGTCCCTGCTAATGAACCAGCTACTGGTACAGGCGGGTGAGTTTCACGCATTGATTGCCTTAGTGCCTCATACTAAGTAAAAAAGATGTTAATAATCTGATTATTACAGCAACATGGAAACTCATAAATATAGATTCAACAGTTAACATCACAAACCTGTGAAAACCCTTTTTTCAGCACAGTATGGGCCACAGTTATGCTGGCAGGCAAAAGAAGTGGGGAAAAATTATGTAAAATTTATTCTATAGATTGCCCACTTTTTCTGTTTACAAAGCGTGCCTTGATACCTCACGGCTTTTGTGTTCTGCAGCCATTAGCAAAACAATCTCCCACAACCCTCTGGCGAGGGTTGATTAAGCCGGGCTGGTAAATCCTGGTTTGGCGTGTAGAGCTTGTATGGCTTCCTTTTTCATTGCCTGGCCAGGAGGATGGAGCCAGGCTCTTTTCGGTGTCATCTAATGATAGGACAAGGGGAAATAGGTGTCAGCTGGAACATAAGAGGTTCCACATAAATATGAGAAGGAACTTCTCCACAGTGAGCGTGATGGAGCACTTGAAGGGGCTGCCCAGGGTGGGTTGCAGAGTCTCCTTCTCTGGAGATGTTTAAAACCCATCTGGATGTGTTCCTGTGTGACTTGGTCTAGGTGACTCTGTGGCAGGGAGATTGGACTAGATGATCTTTTGAGGTTCCTTCCAATCCCTAATGTTCTGCGATTAGCATATTTCCAAGTATTGCTCTTAGAACGAGACGTTGTTGCTGTACCGTCATTTTATCATCCAAACAGGATCTCATGCAAACACCAATGTTTTTGTGATTACAGTTGTCACCTACAGTAGCCACAGAGAGTGATTCTTTCACAGAATCACAGAACATTAGGGATTGCAAAGGACCTCGAAAGATCATCCAGTCCAACCCTCCCACCACAGCAGGATCAACTAGATCAAGTCGCCCAGGAACATATCAAGGCGGGTTTTAAACGCCTCTAGAGAAGGAGACTCCACAACCCCCCTGGGCAGCCCGTTCCCGTGCTCCTCTGCAATATGCATCCACTGAGAAAGGCCAGCAACAGAGAAACACAACAGAAGAGAGATCTGTCTCTTTTTTTTATAGAACGAAAATATGGCAATGGTGCTTGGAAAAACCACCATAATTTTTTCTCCTCCAAATAACAGCGATACAGAGAGAGGAGATTTAGATTTCTGTGTAAGCAAATATTCACAGAACTGATTGCCAAAGTGGAAGAGGTGCCCATCTTTTGTACTCATATGTATAATATTATAGTAAAGAGGCATTTCTATTAATATCAGGTGAGAGAACTCCATTACCCAGTCATGAGAGCATAAATAAATAATCACCATCCACTACGCTGGTGTCAGCATCTTTATCAAAGATGCTGATTTGGGCCTGATGACTTCCAAACTCTCAGGAAGGGGAGGGGAAAACTAATTTTTATTATTTGCTAAAATAAATTATATTACAACAATTTTTTTTATTATTTATAATAATAGTTGTTGTTATCCAAGAGGCTCACAAAACAGAGATTAGGAGCCAACAGTTTCTACATACATGAACTCACTGCACTACAACAAGGAATGCAGCAAGAAATGTTTTTAAAGAGCTTCTGAAGCAGAGCCCAGGCAGGGTAGAGGCTTTGCATTGCGAAGGAAAAAAGCATCAACGGGACAGCTAAATTTAAACCCCAAGCAAGCCCGACCAAAAGATTTGCTTAGATTTGTATCTCGTCACTGGGATTGCCCGTATTAGTACTGTGTAAGTACAATATCAGCTGATGATAGAGTCCCTGTACAAATTTGGTATCAGAGGTTTCTCCGGGAAGCGACCTGTGATTTTTCTCCACACAGCAGCACTGACTATTTAAAGCCTGTGAGCTCACAGGCTATCTCAGTCTTTAAAAATATATATATCCTTCTCTTTTATCAGACAATTGCTTCCCAAATTTCTGCCAGGTAAATAGGGTGATGATTTCACCTGGTTTACAAATCTGTTTACGATGTGTACGTTGGCCATCTAAGAGGGGGTGTTATAAATTTCACAGTTCTAGTTTGGGAGTAAAACCCTACGTTTTGTGGAAAAGAAATACAGACTTTCCTTTTCTGATCGGTGGGGTTTGTTACGAGCTTCTTTTTGATTTTTGGTTTGGTTTTGTTTTGCTTGGGTTTTTTTTTTCCAGAAAGATGGTCATTGCTGGAGAGGCAGTGAGCGGTAAAGAAGGCTGGAAGCAGTTAGTCTTGGTGGAGGTGAACTGCGCGGTTAGAGGGCAGAAAGAGAGGTCAGAGGTGCACATGATCAATACAATATTGCACAAGAATTGCCACAGCGGACAACTCACACCTACTTTGTGTGTGCACTTATAAATACCTGTCCATATTGCCAATCCCCGGCTCAGCTGAAAAAGGTTCTGTACCTTTGACGTGAGGCAAGATCTCCATCCCCGCAGTTCTGCTGAGATTACTCAGCTGTGAACAGATAACTCGATACAAAGAAGAGGAAGAAAAAGCAAGGAAAAAAGTAGAAGCAGACAATTTCATAGAGCCCAAACCAGACAAGACTCTCTCTGATGACCAAGGGAAAAGCTTTGATAAACGGTAGGGCAGCTCCTCAAATCCAGGTCTCTGAAAGTGGGGGTGGAACACTGCAGGAAATAATGTGAGAGTCCCTGCTGTGGGAGTCAAGGGAGACAGGGAAAATAGTTCAGGTAATAAAAAAAATGTTAATATTACAAGAGTGGAATGCATCTGAGTGTAATTCCAGACTTTTAAGCTCAGTTTTCAAATCTTGGAGCGAGAAAGAGACAGCCCGCTGCCATCTCGCCGGTTTGTCACGTTGGGTTTAAGGTGTGGAATAAATCAAAACTTTTTTTTTTGCGGAACACGGTACAAAGAAGTGCATTAATAATACATGAAACACGTTCATCACGTTGGTGTGCATCCGTGGAAACACTATTTTAAAGAAGCCATGAGCAACACATGAAAAGACGTGACCTAGGTTTCACTTCTGATGTGTTGGGGTGGGGGCAAGGCGAGCGTTCCTCTCAGCCTGCTGGTGTGCGATATCTGCACCTTCCCGCGTCGGGACAGAAGTTGGGTTCCCAAATGCAGGGACTGCAGCAATCAGCGTGCAGGAAAGATCAAAGGGAAGATAGGCACAAAAATGGCATTTGCCATTTGGATTGTGGTGGCCCCCAAACACTCCACACAGGAATCAGGCCTCCTGCAGTCACTGCTGCGTAGTCACGCAGCGGGATTTGCTTGCCTTCTGAAGAGCCAGCAGTCTCAACAGGCACACTAGACCCAAGGTGGGGTGAAAAGAGATGATTACTGTTAGTGGCCAGTGTTTCTTCGTTCTCTGCTCCTTGGGCTAATTATGTTTGCAAGGTCTGTGGGCACCCTCTCCTCAGCCGGTGGTGTAGTATCAGAACGTAGCTGGGTCTTGCAACCGTACAGGGAGCCCTTTAGAAACCTCTCGCTTCAGGAATGCAGGAACTTTGGTTCCACCAGCTCCTCTGTGAAAAATTTGTACTCTCAGGGCTCGTGACACACGGTGGAACTGGACAACCTCCACTGCAGCTCTCCCACACGTTGGAGGACACTTCAGCCACGCCAGGGCTAGCACAGAGGGAAGAGACCTGCTCTGCACTGTGTCCTTCCAGATGGAGGAACTACAACTGATGCACTTGACGTGCATTTCAGTCCTGAGTTCCCATGTGCTGCTACTCCAGCCCTTTTCTCTGCCTCTGGGGAGCCCAGAGACAAGCACAGTTGCTGTCAGACCACATCACAGGCCATAGCTGAGGACATGGTCATGGGACCTCTTTGCAGTGGCCATCACCACGCCACGGAGCCAGCAGAGCGACAGACTCATAATTCTGAGTGAGGGGCGAGTAATTGCTCACCATTCCAAAACTTCCCAGCTGGATCCTGATTTTCCAGTGGAGGGTGTAGGAAAGGGGGAATTAGCTGCTCCAGCAAAGGCTCGTTGCAGTCCCTATACATGCCTTAAGCCTGTTGTCACCATCTTCATTTGTAATTTTGTGAACTACTTTTACCTTATTTAACAGACTCTCAAAATAGGAAAAAAAGACCCTAAGGAAAGAGAAGAAAAAAATTGCTACTTTGCTAAGACCTTGCCTGGCAAGTTTCAGCTCAGAAACCCCAGAGAATGCAGAAGAGATTAATGAAAATGCTGAGAACCACCATAATAATTCCAACTCCCCGCACCAGTGTCAGCAGCCTCAGCAGGCCCTGTCATTAGAAAGCCCCCTTTTAAAATGGGTGGCCCTCCCATTAGCTAAATTATCTAGACTGTGGCGAAGAATATTCCAAGGTGGCAGAAATTGGAACAGTACAGGCTGCTAAAAAATGAAAATCAGATAATTGCTCATAAATTACTTCTGGGGTCTTTCAAGATCTTGCAGTCTTGCTGACTGAAAGGCGAGTCATTTGGAATGCAATAATTAAAATAAAAGCTGCAACACGCAGGAATTGCGGTTGGAAGGAAGGTATGAAGAGATATATCGTACCTGCATAAATTGCCGTCTGGTTTCCAACAGCATCCCGGATTTGTTCTTACTCTCCTCAGACAGAAAGCAAAGGTGAGAGCCTTGGCATGGAGACCAACCCCAGCTCTGGTCCCTCAGTCTCCTCCCTGGCATTTATACATATTCCAGCCAGGCAGAAAAGGGGGCTGGATATTGTTCTCCTTCATACTTTTGCCCTGGTGCTGTGTCTGGTTAACACCAAGCCTTGATGCAGGGCACTACACAGGACCACAACTGTGGAAGAGAAGACCTTGGGTCCCCTCATGGCTTCAGTCTGGCCAGAGGAAGAAGACTGCCCTGCTCACACGATTTCAAGGGACAACCAAAAATTTCCTCCCTTGGGATGGAGCCTTGAAGCTTCAACAAGAAATATTTTAGACCAGTGGCTTTTTCTCCTAATGTGCCACATCTGACGGTAAAATTAATGTCGCTTGATGTTCAGCACAGCCACCTCCATATTAGGTTTCTTCAGTAGTTTTAGATGAAAGCCGCTTAGAGACAGATGAGGTGCTCTGGTGAGCTGGAGGTCAAGACACAGTCACCTTTTCGATCGCATTCTCTCTTATTTTTCTGATCATCCCACGCAGCTACCAACGGTTTGGAGGAGGATGGCAATGTAACTCCAGAAAATGCCTGTTAAAAATCCCTGTGACTTTTGCTGCCGATCACATTTGGTCTAAAAACATTAAGAAATTATTTCACCCCTCTTGGCATATATTAGACTACATGGAGATATTGCTTCAGACTTTTTCTTGTTAGCCAGACTATATTTTGTTAGTTGCCCAGAGGACTTCATGCTTGGGCTACTGTATAAATAAGACTTATTATTCTCCAGTGACAGATGTGGTTTCTTTCAGAGAAGTTGCATAACAGCTCAAGTGGGATAAACAGGAGTTTTCTGACATTGAGTTTCACAATTAAACAGGGGACAGTTCCCACTCTAAGAGTGATGGCTAACGAATTTTAAAATGACCTTTTCATCTTGTACTGAAGCCAGCAAGTCCTCTGCCTGCGAGCTACAGCTGGGCAGTGAGAAAGGGAGGACACGAGCCATCAACTTGTGATACTCCATGGTTCTCCAGAGATAAATTTGGTTCTCCATGCAAAGTCAGAGCGACAAGGAGGTGAGGGAAACTCTGAAGTCTATTGTTACGCTAGTCCCAGCAAGGCCAAGGAGAACACCAGCAGCTGGAACACACTGTGCTCTACAAGGTGAGGCAGGAGGCGACCCTGGAGGACAGGATGGTGGCTCTGCAGCAAGGACAACACTCTTTCTGGCAAGGAAAATGGAGGGTTTCTGTCTTCAGGGCTCCTTCTCTGCACATTTTGCCAAAGCTAAATTAACCTCATGAATGTAGAACAAACGTACATACATTACGGGGCTTCTTTCATGAATAAAGGATGCCGGGTCACCTAACCTTTATCCAAATGAGCAGCAGAGGAAGGGAGAGAGAAGTGAAGGTAATTTGAAGTTACTGTGGAGAAGAGGGAGAAGTTTACTCACAGCTGAATCATCCAACAACGCAATCTACCAGAAATCAGCAACTTGCACAGAAATTCACTTAATTGTCATCAGTCTGTGTGCCCTAGCATTGCCAGAAACTCCTCTCAGGGTCCTGGCATGGCAGAGACGCCACAGTCTCCTGGCATAGCCCTTCGCAGTGCTGATCTCCCTGCAACGCCAGACCTCAGCACAAAGGAAGGGTCAGGGATGAATTCCCCACAAATTATACTTTTTATGCTTTTCCCCAATCCCATCACCTGAAGTTCCTTTAGCACCCGGTGGTTTAGCACATGTTCAACATTTCCATTCGAGTGAGCCTTTACAATTCTTCCTGCCCTTTAGGCTGAGGAAATACTTTGCATAGGATTCACCGCAGGCAGGTGAGAGCGTTCTCGCAGGCTGACCTTTCTGTAATCTGTAATTCTCAGTGGTCGTGCTTTCACCTTTATCTGGAAACTTATAGGGAAAAATATCCTTTGGAACAATGAGAAAAAGGCTGGTAAGTGCCTTACCGGCTTTTGGGTTGTGTGAGAGGGATGGTTATCCCTCGGTGAATGGCTGAGATCACAAGTCCAGAAGAAATAAAGCGCTCACACTGCTGTCTTATGGCTAAATCCCAGTGCTGTGCTGAAATGAAGTCAGCTGTGCTGAGTGGTAGCTGGGCCCTGCAGAGTCTGACTGCAAAGCGTCAGCTCTGGGGCTGATGCTCAGCAGCACCACTGAGGTTTAGGAGGATGGGGTTCCTCAACACATTGAGACGGGCCATGTGTCGTCGTTCTGTACAAAGTATTTGTGTGCAGCCCAGTGGTTGTAAAATTTACTGGTGCGCAGGGGCACTCTGCCATCCTTCAGTGCAGACACTGGCTGGACAGCAGAAGGATACCAGGCTGCAGAGCTGGTGATTTCTGAGAGGTCTCAGTTCCAGCGTTGCCAGTCTTGCAAGCTTCCCTTACATTTCCCTGCTCCTTTTCCACACTGTTACTCTATACTTACTATAGAATTGTATTTACATGAAAAATGTTCAAAAGAGAGAGAGGTTAGCAAAACTGTCAGACGGGCTAAAAATATTAAGCAAATCTTTTCTGGTCTCCACGAAGTAAGAGACTTCTAGCGCTGCTTACTCAGGACTTCTAGCAGACTGCTGCACTCACAGAAGGGGGCTTTCTTAGCTTATTATACGCATCAGTTTCAGATAGAATAATTGTTTGCCTCTGTAAGAGAAGAACACACATTTTCTGATGGAGATTGCCTACCTCAAGGACAAACTAAATGTAAATCTTCAGGTTGGAGACTATGAACTTTTTTGTGCAATACAGTCAGCAAATGCAAAACCATGTTTACTCTTGAGGACTTTCTTCAAGCTGGAGCAGATACATCCTCAGACTGTGAAAATGCAATGACATTGAGTCTGCTCTCAAAGCTGAGCACTTGAACACATATTAGCTCAGGTTTGAGAGCTCTGTTCTGATGCATTTTTAGAGAGATAGACCTTTGCTGTCACCTCTCTATACAGACGTGGCTTCAGCTTCCTCCATTAATTAAAGGAGTTATTCCTTTACAGATAAGCATCCAGCCACCTACATCTCTGCACTTAAGAATAACGTACAGTGAAACTGCCCTCCTACAAGGTAGTCAGCCCTATGTTTTCTGTCTAAACTGCTTCTACCCAACTGATTTGGACTCATCCCTGCACCTATATGAACTGGGACATATTTTTGGTAAAGATAGGAGAGGGAAAGTCCTCCTGTGCTGGCTGAAAGGGAAGGAATAGAGGGGAGAGGGGGTGAGCAAAGCTGCCAAATGCAGTGGCTGCGGGTGACGTCAGGGTAGCAGAGAGGGGACAAGTACTCCTGGGACGGAGCAAATTACGCAGCTTGTTTGCTCTGTGGTGATGAAACAGGAAGGTCACTGTCTGTGCACTCTGGCCCAAAGACTGGCGTCTATGATTCCTATATATATATATATATATATATATATGTATTTTAAGTCTTCTCTATCTCTCCAGCTCAGGCTGCCACTTGTTTCCACTCTTCTAACAAGAAAGCTTTTGAACAGCATTCACGTTCACTTTTTAAGTTTCGAAAGAAGCATCTCTTGCCATAGAGGCTGCTGCTAATGAGAGATGAGGCAAAGGGAGGAGACAGCACTGCTCTAGGTAGGCTGTGTTGTGCCATCCCGCGCTGCGTGAGCAGATGATAGCAGCGCTCTGCACCGCTCTGGCTGCGCCGTGTGGGTCAGAGTCTGTGTTAGCACACAAGTAACCATTAACCTGGCCTTTGCCACTGGCTTCCAAAAACATTTCTGAGCATTCACCTCCTGTTCTGTAAATAACAGCTGCATTCAAGGAAATATCAGTGAGCAACAAGATAGGGCTCACTAGAATAGGAGCCATAGAAAAGCAAGGTCATGGCAACACAGACTTCAATCTGGACAAATAAAGAACGTCTCACCGGCTTGATCTGTGCAAAGAGAGCTGCGGGGGACTGGCAGAGCAATGGTGCATCTGCACTTCGACTCACAGCTGCGGGAACAGGCTGCAGCCACACAGCCTCTCTGCTCTTCCCACTGCTGGGCACACATTTGACATTTGAATGTCATGACCTGATCTGCACTGGGAAGACCTACTGAAATGGGTGCTCAGCATCCCTTAGCCTTTGGTCCTTTGGGATTTTATTCGCAGTGCAGAGGAATAATGCCTCTTCCCAGCCACATCCACTTCAGACAACATATTTGACATATTCAAATGTGGAACCAAGGTATTCTAGTATGTATATGAAAAGGTATTTGCCCATGTTTTATGATTTACAAAATAGAGGGTTGAGAACTGTGCGTGTGCAGTGTTATTATTAATGGATGCAGCAGACCTGTCTGGCCAGGCATCTGGGATGGTCCTGTTAGAAGTTTTGCCTGATGTTTTGGCTCTATCTGCTCCCCTCCATCCTCTTCCAAATAAATTTCTTTTTAACATGGTGGTCAAAGCTCAAGACTTGTGAAATCAAAACAGCCAACAGCTCTGATCACCCTTTTCTGACTTGCACCATCTCAAACCCTCTGGCACAGGTACTCAAGCCTGTTTTTTGACCCCTTCACAAGTTCTGCTCAGCAGCTCCTGCTGCAACAGAGATAGGTGCTGCCAGGCCCTAACTCCCAACCCATTCTGCACCTCTGCTGTGGTCCCCAAACTCACCCGGAGGGTCTGTCTCCAGGAGCAAACCAGTCATGCTTTGTGCTTCTGGCAAAGGAAAACATGGTGAAGGAGTTGGCAGGGTTTTGCTCATGACCTTAACCCAAAGTCTTGGTTTCTGCATCCTGAGGTGAAAACTCTGCTGACACCCTCTGAGGAAAATTTGGCTCCTGCTGACCCTGCATAATCCCAGCATAAGGGACAGGAAAGATACAGATGATGACTATTAGCATTAAGTAGTGAGCCTAGCACACGCTTGTGTGGAGTCATCTGAAGTTTCTCCATTAGCATGATAGAGAACAGAGGTGGTGAGCCCTGCAGCTCACAAGTGCAGAGCTGAGGACCTGTCCCTCAATCACCTCATGAGGAACAGGGCTTTCCCCTTGGGAGAGTAGGCAGAAGTGGTAGCTACCTCTTAGTCACTGCTGCTCTCAGGGTACGACCAATGGATGCCTCCAAGCCCACCTCAGTTCCATAGACAGCTCAATGCCTCACCAGTAAAAAGCAGCAGAGGCACAGAGAGTCCCAGTACCTCTCGTCCTTTTGCAAAACCTTCCCTCACCGGGAACGTGTGTTTAGTATCATCAAGAGATAAAACTGGTGATTCAACAGCATCTTCCTGGGAAATGGATCTTACACCTTTGTGGGACATCAGTAGCAGAGAAAAAAAACTCTACTAGACCTCGTCTGGCTTTGATTTGTTGTGTCCCTCAGAATGAAAAGTGTTGCCTACATAGTCCCACTCAAACCCAACAAGCATTCCCCACCTGCTGCCTCTTTCTTAGCTCAAGGCTTCAGGGACTGGGCAACGCACTGCTTCAAATGGTGAAATGGTTATACTAAGCACTGAGCAAAAGCTCTTCCCTTTTACACCTTTCCTACCTTCAGCAGAGTTACAGGAGGGATCTGCAGTACAGAGCTGTGTGACTATACACCCTCCTCTGCCTTGAAATTCCCAAGCTGCATGGTACAAGCAAGGAAGCAATAAAAGACATGGTGCACAGACAAGACTTACAGCCTGCACTTGGTTCTGGTGCTGTAAAAAATGCCTAGCTGAAACAGAGATCTGAGTTTCACATCACCTATTTAACTTTCAAACATCACCTCCTCGGTTTTATGGTGATGGGCACTACAGAAAACATGATGAGAAATAGATGGGTAATTATGGTGGTGGTTTTGACTTCTACCATCATCTGAAACTGTAGAAAAGTCAGAAGACACATCTTTATGCTTCTTGAGATATGTGTTTAAATCTAGTTTGTGTCATAACTGATCTGAATGTAATGGTCACAGCTTGACTCCTAACCAGGCTTAGATAAGTGACTTCAGTTGAGAATCAGATGGAGTTTGCAGTATCAGAGCACACTTTGTATGACTGGCAGCAGGTTTTGGGTCTAGAAGAGAATGAAAAACTTAATTTCTGAAAGAAAGATGTAGACAGTGATGTGCGTGGGATGCTTCCTGGACAGCTGTAACCTGCTTGTTCCTCAGCCCGTGTCCCCTTGCTCCAGCTTCAAGCACGGCCGTTAGTGAGAGGTACTGCTTGGTTTGGGAAGAAAGGAAGGTGCAGACAGAAGAAGCTGGTGAAAAAAGGAATTGTTAGAAGAGAAAAAGCAGACAGGAAGGATATTTTAAATGGTATGTGTGTGTAGATCACAGGGGAACTCTGAAATGCACAATTAAGTATTGAAGTGGCCATCAGAGAGTCCACAACCCCTGACTGTTACAGAAACCCCGCACAGGTAGGTACCACTTGGCTACAGCATCCTTTGATGCCCAGGGACAAGACAGGAGCATGAATCATTGCACGGCGGGACACCAGACAGAGCAGAGCCGGTCCAGAAATGGGGTCAACAACAAATGTCCCCTGCAGATTGTGATGATGGCCAGATTGTGCTTTGTCCCAGGGCAGGTGACAGCATGGCTTGTCCTCCTAGCATGTGTGGTCCCACAGGGATGCGACCCAGGGCACAGGGATTGTGGCTGTGCCTCGCCAGCCTACGTAACCCCATGGGGATGGTGGCAATGCCCTTATGGGGTTGCCATAGGGTGTTGATGTGACAGGCTCTGCTAAAAGCATAGAAAGGCAACGTAGCTTGTGGGAGCATCTCGAGTTGGTAATGTCCTGGGTGGGCTTGGATGTCCCCTGTGTCCCCACGGCTTGCGAGCCACGAGAGGGCACTGAAACCTAAGTGAAGCGCTGGAGCCGCTCAGCCTCCCGGCAAAGAGGGGTCTCTCAGCGGATGGAGCCGCCTTCCCCGCAATTATGTCTTCAGATAAAATTCCCGAACAAAGGGCCGATACAAGGGCATAGTCATCGCTGCGTGTTTCAGCTGGCCATTATGAGGTCTGAAACAAACCCGGGGTTCATAAACACCCTACAATGAATGCTTCATGCGTCGGGAGCTCGCACGATGAAACACCACTTTCTGTTGTAGTTGTTTGTCAGGCTAAAACAATAATTGTATTGAAATTCATTCTTAAAGACACCGTTTGCTGTGCTCTGGGCATCTGCACTGGCGTTTGTGTAGTGTCCGTCATCGCTGCGGCGGTGGGCGCTATCTGTGCAATCAGTTAAGCTTAGCAGAGTTTAATTGAAATTCTTTCAGTCTTTCAGCTGTTACTTCCCCCTTCAGATTATCATTCATATTATAGCTGCATTTTCTATCCTTATCCGATCCCGAGTGATTACAAGGATTATTTTGCCATTATTTTTAATTCCTTCCTACTTCCCCCTCACTTTCACAATCCTTTTTTACTACAAACTCTTGCTGTTACGAGGGATTTTGGTGCAAATCAGTTCACACATTTATTTGTTACTAGGAACCAGGTGTAAGAAGCCCCAGTGTTAAAAACATGCAGCAGTAAAAGATCATCATTTTTGAGAACTAAAAAGATGCAACCAGGAATATATGAAATATTTTAAACTGAAGCTGGAGTTTGTAAGATGAAATAATTTTTACAAATATACCCTTAAATTTTGCAAGAGACAATTTCATCAAAAAGGAATGAAAAGAGATCCAGTTACTGTCTTCTGTAGGCAACACGTTTTCTTTTATGGAAATTATGGAAATTAAGTTTCTCTTAAAATTTTTTGTTAAGCATTCTTAGCCCCTCTTACGATTAAAAAGAAAAGGCAAACCAGAGTGTTCACGGGTTTCTTGCATAAAAAAGGTTGAAACCAAAATGAGATTGAAGAGAGACTTCGATTCACAGCTGTCCAAGAATTCCAATGTAATGACTTTGTTTAAAATAAGTTCTGTGGATTATAATATCACTTAATGCTGTCTTAGGGGTGCATTTTCCCCTGAAACCTCTGGAAAGCTGTTTAAGTCTCTATTTGATATCCCTTGCCCCCCATCTCACCAGTATATTTGGAGTTTAAGTCTTAGTACCGAAACCCCTGATCCGAGCGGCATGTTTCCTACCCTCTGCTAGAAACAAAAGAGACGGAGTACAGAGGGATGCTCAGAGAGGAGGGAATAGCCCTGGAGTTTGTTTTTACTTCGGTGGGAAGCATCATGCACGTAGCGACAATTTGTGTGAATAAGGTTTTGCAGGACAGCATTCTGCATTTGGTGCTGATGAGGGAGACGATTTAACCTGATCGGTTATTTTCACACCTCACTATCACCAGCCCAGGTAATATCCACCCCATTCAGCCTGAACACAGCATTTATTTCAACTTCTGAGAGCTAAAATCTCTCCCATCATAACAGCATCACTCTGGCACTTGGCATGGACCTGCAGCTTCTGTTAGCATCTGCAAGAGCCAAGTAACCCACCGACACCCATTCAGTGGGATTATAGGGAATTCTGTCTGTTCTGTTCACCAGACCTTTAGACCTCAGGAGTTTTGCTACATCTAAGTCCAGATCACTCATGTGAGTGTCTATGTACCAGCGTGGTGGGAGAAACAAACCCTCCTCTAAGAATCTGTATTGCCTGGTGGTGGTTTTCCAAGGCAATATCAGGCTTTGTCCTGGCTTGTGCTATATTCCAGAAATCTCATACCATGGTGAAAAATGCAGCAGGGACATCTCATTGTGGCTTCAGCACAAGCTGTGGAAAATTTTTGCTTGTGCTTCCAAACGGCTGATTTGCATCCACGATGTATCTCAAAATACAGGAGGCATATAGAAACATGTGGGGACAATACTTGCACATCCACGAGCAGTATATATATTACACAGAACCACAGGGTATTGGGGGGTTGGAAAGGACCTTGAAAGATCATCTAGTCCAACCCCCCTTGTCAGATCACCTAGAAATGATTCTATTCTCTGTCTGTACATGTATGCATGCCTGGAAATTCTGTTATAGACAAGCAGGGAGAAAAACCACTGAAAATGCATCTCAGTGCAGTCTGGTTACATTGATAAAGGAGCGTAGAGGTTCATCTGGCTCCTAGGCAGATGACCAATCTGCAGCACACTCAGTACTTTCCAGCCCTGAATCCCCCCACTGCCCGTGAAAACCTTTCTTATTGTTAACTGTGGTGCCACCCTCACATCAGAACACCCATCTATACACGTTTCTGCTTTGCACTGCTGGGAAACACACGGGGCGATGCGGTGCTCACTGGGAGCAAACACCAGCCCAGCAGTGCTCCAGACGCATCTTCTATCAGGGGAGGAGGGAGGAAAAATCCCACCACCTTTTCAAAATCTCTGGGAAGATTCAACTTCCTCCCCCACCTTCTCTTTTTTCCCCTCTTCTTTTAAATGTCAGACTCCTACACGGTGTCTTTGAAAGTTCCAGCAGTTAGTTAGATCGGTCTGGAAGCAAAACAAACCGCAGCACGTTTCACCTTTTGCAGAACTTTCCAAGCGACAGCGCGCATTTCAGAGCGGTGACGGCTCAGCGCTGAGCTCTCTGGGGCTGGGGTGTAGACCTAAAATTCAAAGCATTTTTTTGTACATCTGTGTTGAATCAGAGCTTACTTCTGATTAAGGTGACTGAATTTTTTAATATTAAATTCTTTTTTAAACTGATTGCTGTTGTATTTATGGTCATCAGATGGAAATGGATAATTCTGCTGTAGATTTTCTCACTCTGCTTAGGATCCAAGTTAAGTGGGTTGGAAAGTTTCTGATTTTTCCTTCAGCTGTGTTTTGCCTGAGGTACGACCTGTGACAACAGAACCTGGAATCCTTGACCTGCTTGTGGCATTTTCTTTCACTGCTCATGCTGGGAGATGTTTGGGCTGCTACTTTTTCCCTTGTCCTGATGCTGGATGGGACAATCATCTCCTCCACCTCTCTCTGTTCAGTGAAGGCTGGGTGCTGAAGCATCCCAGACTGAAAGCACATGGGACACACATGAGTCAGGGTTTCCCAGACCATGAAAAGCTATGGGAAATAATAGTCTGGTTTTGAGCCCTGAGCTTTGATAGGGAGTTGCTTGTGTCCATCTTGCTGCAAGATCCAAGTCAGAGCTGCAGTCTCAGCACCTAAGTACTTGGAAGAGTGAGTGATGCAATGCAATCACACCCACCACTTGTTGTGGAGGGTCTATAAGCAGCTAAACCCACCCAGACCCAGGGCAAAAATAAAGAGAGACAGGTTCGAGTTCTTTTGCATCTGTTAAGGAGGAGCTTGCCTTTCCCTGCCCTCCATTCCCAAGAGCAGAATCAAGCTAGGGCTGAACTAGCAGTTAGTGGTCCGCCCAAATCCTCTCTGTCTCATCACTCTGGCAGCCTCAGCCGGGAGGATCCCTGATATTTTTGGGGGCGCACAAGTGGAAATTGCTGAGATAAAGAAAGGTATCTAATGAAACAGCAGTGAGTCTGAAGGGCCCAGGCAATGATGCGTGGTGAAGGCAGACGATGCTGCCAGCTCATACGTCGTACACGCGTGTTGTGAGAAGTGCTGAGCATTATGCTCCAAGCACCAGCTGATTAATTGCTGAATGTGGCTTATGCCATATTCAAGAGTGAGCAGGACACTCTCCAGGCAGCAGGCAAGGCAGGGCAGGGCAGCGGGCAGGGCCAGGACGAAGGGACAGGAGTGCCTCTGCCCTTCTGTCTGACCCTCACAGCCAAGGTCAGTTTGTGGTTTGTGTTTGTGGTACAAATTTCAATGTTCTGAAAGGTAAAAGGTTCCTGTGCCAATGTTCACTGTGCTCATATGAACTTTCAGCAGCTGTGATTATGGTTATGGAGGTGAGAGGCAGCAGATAGGCACCTGCTGGGGAGCAAAGCCACTGGCAGCCCCGCTTGGATTACCTGGGATGGTGGGAGGGGAGTGACAGGGTCATAAATCTCATCTGCACAACTTGGGTGATCAGGACGTACAGCAAGTCACCTCTGGCAGCACTCTGGCTGAATCCATCTCCCCAGTATTTTCAGTCTGTTCCACGTCTGGTGTTTGCACGTGCTGATAGAATTATGAAGAATTATACTTATTTTTTATAAAATACTTATTTTTTATAAAATACTTATTTTTTATAAAATACTTTTTTTAATAAAATACTTATTTTTTATAAAATACTTATTTTTTATAAAGCCATGCAGCATAAGCCCTTAGCAGCCTAGAAAACGCTGGGCCCACCCTATATCAAACTCTATTATTCCCCATCATCATTCATCACGCAAGAGGACAAGGACACCCTCCTCTTAGCCCCCAAGCCTAATTCTGTCTAACATGTCACCTTAACTCTTGGCTCTCCAGACTGATTCCTCTCAGCTCTGAATTACAGAGGTGACAGAGACACTAAAAAGAAGGGTCCTTCTGTAACAACTGTGACTTCAGAGTAAGTGGTCTTTTCTTCTCAACATTAGCAACACAGAAACGCTCTTGCTACCAGGCTCAACCCCGAGTACAGTTTGTGTATAACCTTTTAAACAGCTTTTGCTCTAAAACACAAGTCTGTGTTTGCTCTAACAGAAGCATTTCATTCCTCACAGCAGAATAAAAGAGTTTGCTGTAAGAGAAAGGGCATTGCAAGTCCCTGCTTTGTGCTCTGAATCCTTTTCCAGCATCTTCCTTTTAATACATCGCAAAAGGGGGGAGAGAATAAAAAAACACATTAAAAAAAGTGTTTTAGAGTGTTTTCCCAAGAAATATCACACACTGAATTGAAACACCTTATCTACAAGGAGGTCCTGGTGGCAAGTGCAGAAGCAACACAGGAGAAAAATCAATACAGCCTGCAGAGATTAAAAACACACTGGAAAAGCATAAGAAAACCGCAACAATTAATGCCAGTTGTAAGTATAATACGTGAAAACAAAGCGGAGAGGGTTTAGTGTCTGCACACAGATCTGTTGGATGGGTAATGCTTTTATCTCAACTTGAACATGGAAGCCTTATTAGACTGCTTCCCATCAGGAAGGCATCATCCCCAGAACAGTGTAAAGCTCTAACTAGCTAAAAGCCTCTTCCCCCAACACTTCTGTCCCAATCACTTTGCACACGGGTGAAATTCAACTGGCTCAACCTCATGTGGTGTCAAGCAGAAGGACTTGAGAATCCTTAGAGCTTGGGCAAGGAGGAGACAGACTGGGTTCTTTTTGGAAGCATGTCTCCTGCATCAAGGAATGCAGTTCCAGGTGCTGAGGAATCAGACCTGTCCGATCAGAGTTTTGCTGGAGAAGCTACGCTGAAGAGTTGAAGAGTTTGCTGGTCTCGACAGCTGAGGGTCCAGTGTCTGCAGACGAGAGTGGCAACACACGAGGGCCTGGAGGGTCTCTCCAAATGAATAGAAGAGAGGGTGGTGGTACCCCTCTCTGCTTGACTGACACGTTCTTTTCCCGGGTCTCTGATGTAAAAAACCCGGAGACCGATATGATAGTTGACTTCCACTGCATTTTTCTCAGAATATGTGATGGCACTTGTGAGAGTTTCTAGTTTGTGTGCACTAACTTGCTTAACCTTTTTATTCTTTCTGTACACAGTTATAGAGTTAATCAACCCTTTTCCATTTTCCCCAAGCTATCCATTGTCTGGCAAATTTTATCCGAGATCTCATTGAGACCTAACTGTTTTCTTTTCCTTTATTTTTAATTGTGGTCTTGAACCCACCACAGTGGGAGTGTTTGCTCTGTGGTTTAGAAATACCCTTCATGCAGTTATAGACAGACATCCTCTTCTGTCACCTTGTGTTATGTTGTGTCATCTATCATCGTGTGACTGACTTCAGTTGAATGTCTTACATGGGTTTTAGCTGTGGAAGGTTTCATAATAAAAAAAGATGCTCACACATAAAAAATAAGCAAATACTTACAGTGTGAGTCAGTGGGATGGTTTCTCAAAATTCCTTTTAGCAGCTTTGCATCAATACAACGATTAGACCAAATTTGACTCATTTGTCTTGAGCGTAAAGCTCATGAGAAGGTGTAGCAGTTCCTTCTTACGTCACCGCCTAATGTTGAAGTATTTTATGAAGGCTAAGTAGAATGCCTGCATCCTTAGTTTTCTTGATCAGGAACAGGAGTATCCTCTTTCTTATAGACACATGCCATTAATACAAGGGATATAAACCAGAACAAGCATTGGGTAAACTGGAAGAACAGCACTTTAACCTTCTTCTGCCATCCCATCAAGATAAACCAAAGTTAAAACCTTTCCTTTTAAATCCCAGAAGATGGGTCATCTCCTTCCTGATGCCACTGAGTAGAGTGGCAGGCACAGAGTCATGCACATAGCGATGGCTTGGACACTTGGTCTTTCTTCAAGACAGTAAAAGAGCTAAGCTGACTAAGCCATCTGAGAATCCACAGTGCAGGGATTTTAAGGACTAAGAGAGCATAAAACATCCAGGCCAGGCCTCTAACTCACATTTGGTACTGTTTATGTCCAAACACATCCACCATACTTGGTGTTGCACAGGCGTCAGCAACATAGCGGCATCTCTGATGGAAGTCTCTGCTGGACAGACGCACCAAGGGACAACGCACGCAGAGCCGTGGTTGTACACTGCTGTGGAGGGAAGGATTTAACGGATTCAGGGGCTGGGTTTCACAAGGATTTCATGAGCAGCTCTCAAAGCTGAGCTCCTATTTTGTCCTGGTTTTTTTTGTGGCAGGGGCACCTCATGCTTTGGCCAGGTTCCCGTTTTAGCATCATATAAATCCAAATGGATAAAGAACATACTTGGGCGCTGGTGTTCCCACTAAGGACAGGCTACTTGCCAGCCTGGATAAACAAAAGAACTTTTCATTTATTAGTTACTAGATTTCATTCAGACTCCCAGAGCACTGATTCTTTTACTTTGGACCCCATCCCACGCTTCCACTGAAGCCACTGGGAAGCTTCTCCTGACCACATTGAGAGCAGATTGATTTGAAAAGCATTTTAAAGCCTCAGCTCCACTGTTCTTGCACAAGAAGATGTCAAGCGACATCAACAGGTATTTCCTGAAGATAACTTTGTACAAACTGAATTTACAAGACTTTAATGAGCCCTGAAAAAGACCACTAGGGTTTTTTTTCAATAATGCTGTCTGCTCTCGGCAATAGGAAATAAACATTCACAGCACCCCATGAGGTAAGAAGTCATAGCTGGGCCCGCTTTAAGATGCATAAACTACAGAAAAGCTATTAAGGCATCACAGTGATTCAGCGCCGGAGCCAGCACTTGGAGCGCGGGCAGGACTTGCTCTTAATGCACACGTGAACCTGTTAGCGCTGAGGTTCAGCTTTGTCCTGTCAGATGTCTTGAGTGCTTACTAAATCCAGATGGCCTGAGGAAATAAATGAGATTAAAAAGAATCTGTTTCATTCTCACACTTTGCAGAGCCCTTGGCAAAGTATTGAGTTGCTACAGATAACGCACGTACGTGCGAGCAGCGGTGCAACGATTATGAACACACTGAGGACTTCATTTAACTTGTCCTCAGCAAAGCTTAAAAGCCTTTTACACTCCCATGTCTGTAAAGGAAAGGGACATGACATTCTGCCTTCCCTGTTCATCTTGACAAACGCTGCCTGAACTCTGGTTTTCAACTGCACAGCACCTGGGAAACATTTTCCCTGACGTCTCCAAGGGTCTTTGGCAGCGTTTCCCAAAATGGGAATGATAGGAAGGGATCCCAACCTCTTTGGGGGTACAAGAAAGACACAGAGGAGACATGAAGCCTGCAGTGATGAAAAGGTGGCAAGTGGGAGTGTTTGAACTCAGAGACTTGACTCATCCTCTGGATACACCAGTGTACAGATGGGCTGGAACTTGCCAACCGTGCCCAGAGTCAGAAATAACATGAGTTTGCTTGGTCTAGCACAAAACTAAAGAGGCAGAGAGGACAAACTCTGCTCCACACGTGAGTGGCTGTTATGAAAGATTCCTCTGTGTTCCCTGGGGTGGTAAATTCATGTTGAGATTGGGCCATCAGCCCCCTGGAGCAGGAAGCCGTGGAATGCCCTTGATGGATCTGTTAGGGGAGAGCTCAGAAAGAGTTTCATCAGGAATCGCTCAGGAATGCTTAGACCCACCCTGCTGTGTGTGAGGGTCTTTATGGCTTCCTGATGCCATCCCACAGATCCTGTGCAGGGATGAAACCACTGCTGTATGTGGGGTGCAGGAGGAGCAATGGAGAACTTTGCATTCTGTGGAACAGCACACAGCTGTGCTCTGTCCTGACTTCCAAAGGCACGGCGTATCCTCTGGGCGCGAGTGTGTCTCTGTGGGCACAGCTGCACAGGGGTGCATAAACCCTAGGGCTGGAAGAGCGAGGAAGATGACTCGGTCAGCTTGCTTACCTCCTGCATGGTGTTTGTGGACAAAGAGAGGCAGAGGTGGGCAGGATTTGCTAAGCAGCAAAGATGGGCAAGATCTTGATTTTTCACTTTGAATAACTACCCTTTCCTTGCAAGTGCTTCTCAGGTCTCCTTCCCCATGACTCACTTCCTTCTTCATTTTAATCTGATGAAACATTTTTCCTTTTGTAAGAAAAAGGCATCAGATTGTGAGTTCCATATAAAATGAGAGGAGAGAAACATGCTCAGGGTAAGGGGTTATGACTTGGGGAAGCCCAGATGACTGCTACTAGGGACATGGACAGGTGTCCTGCTTGCACCCCACTTCAGCTCACTGCTTGCAAGTCAGAGATAACAGACTTCTTTTCTTCCAGCCATTTGTCTGGGAGGAGTTGGGGTTACTGCACATCCAGCAAGAGGTGGCCCAGACTTCAGCGGAGATGCCAGCACTTTGCCATTGTACAGACAATAGCACCTCTGAGCAGCAAGCCTTTGCTTTGTATATTTACTTCGTTTATTGTTCAAGCTTTGTTAGGGAACCTAGGCACTTAGGCTGGTTACTAAAATAAAGACCTGCTATAAAAAGAGATGAGCTCTTGCAAGGAAATCCAAGCTGCAGGAACGTGAACAAAGATCCCATGAAAAGCAGGGTTAAATAAATACAAATTAATTTTGCATAGTTCCAAAGTCCTTTGGTCAATACCCGCCTGTTCTCATTATTATTCAATAACATTTAGCTAATACATTTGGATTTGCAAGGCCGACGTTTTCAAACACTTTTCTAAATTAGCACAAATCTTCTGCTTCGTCTTTTCTTCATCTACTGTCAGCGGAGCAAATAATCAGAGAACAAATAGATACACACTCCGCTTTTAAATTCCTCTTGCCAAAGAGTCAACCTCTGGAGATTTGACTTCGCATTTGCTTTCCCGTAGAATTTAACAAAATTAGTCAAGTGCAATTTGTTGCACGTTTGTTCCTCTTCAAATGACAGCAAAGCTCAGGAACATCTAGCTCCTGTGATTAGAGGAAGAAGGGAGATTTTATTAATAGTGTTTAAGTGAAAAGGCATTAGAATGCCAGAAATGCTCAGTAACATCCTCTACCTGTAACTAATGGCTTATAAGTTTGTGTTTTCTGCTGAGACTGGGGTCATTGCCCACTTACCGCCACAAAGTCAAAAATGGAGGGGACAACTCTCAGCTTCAGGGACACCTGCATCCTCCTGGCTGGGTTGTGGGTAGGTTGAGCTAAATATTAAATTTCTAACAGAATCACATGCAAAGCACCTGCATGAAGTGACCCTACCCTGAGGCACAGACAACCTGAGATGATTGTATATTATCCAAAGCGCATCCCTTCGATTCTTTCTTATTAGAACCAGCAGAACAGACTTTGGCTGAACCATTTGCTGCATTCGGTGCAAGAAGGAGATATCTGCATTTCAATAGGATACTTGTCAGGGATGTCAGTGACTGGAGAGCTACTTGTTATGATGCCGTGTACCACAGTTGCCACAACCCTACTGTATGTCTCTGTTTACTGCAGGCACACCCATCATTTGGAGGCCCTTAAAGGATGTAGCACTGGGGGCTTAAACATGGCAGAAAAGGAGGAGAAGGGGAGGACATGGCTGGCCTCTTGAAAGGGGTTGTGCCTTCACTTTTATCAACCAGCCTTTCTGGTCTTGAATGATAATAAATGGAGGGTTTGGAGATCAAAGGTAATTTGATTTATGAAAGAAAGCTAACTGTGCTAAACATGCTACCTGCGTTCATTTTGAGTCAGAAACATCAGGGAAATTCTTCAGTTGTTGTACTGATGCTAAAAATGATGCTAAAAAAAGCCATCAACTGTCAGTTCTGCTCTATTCTCTTGGGATGGGCTATCCAACCATCCCACGGTGGCCAAAGTCATCAGAGCAATGGGGAGAATGCTTGGGAAAAGTTCTAGCTGTCAGCATCTGTCAGGAAATTGTAGATGCTCACCCAAGTGATAAACAATGACGTGTTTTAATGGAATAGGAACTATGAATAGGAAGTTAGCATCTGTTACAGAGCTGGTCTTCTGCACTCTGAGTTCATGGTCCTGTAATAGTCGGTGTCATATTCTGACCCAGTGAAAATGACATCTGCAGCCCTGCCAGCTCTAGTTTGCCACCTATAAACAGCATTCAGCCAGTATGTTCGTATTTCCGAAGGAGGTTGTCTTGGAAGCAGGCTTAGAGGCTATTTTTGCCAGTCTGTGACCTGGTACTAAAACAAGCTTCAGCATTGCATGATGACACCTTAGATGAGTGAACCCTTTGAATCTGAGCTATGACGAGCACAACACCACCATTCAGTCAGACTAGAGCCCAGTTGACTCACACGCTATTGTTGGCTATGAAAATGGGAAGTGCTTCACCCAAACTAGCAGTAACCCTTGTGCTGGGTGAAACCAGCATCTGAAAGCTGTGTCCAAACCCATAGCTGCAATCAGTTGCTTTCTGCACAATTGGAGCAGAACGGAAAGTCTGCTTTGTAAACTCATCCTAGTACCAATCACTCCGTGCCTGCTGCCTGATTATCTGTCTTTATCTTTCTATCTCCATTTCTTCAAGTTTTCCATCTACTCACCTCTTCTTAGTCTCTTATGTCCTGCCTTTCCTCTTCCCCCTTGTGTTTTTGTTACTTTTCCATCACCTCATTTCAACATTCAGCTTGTTCCCTCCTAATTCCACTCAAAGAATGCGAGTTCATAAACAACACATCTGTAGGCTGCTCCAAACATGGCTTATCTCAAGTAGTCCTTTCACTCTTGGGGCATTAAGTAAAAGCTCTGTAAACACAGCACATTCACCCTCCGAAAGTTATCTGAGGCAAGAATACAAATGCTGCCCATTTAGGTCCTGTCCATATCCATGGGCAGTAACCTCGGTGGGGATGGCTGCCCTGTGAGTAACTCAACCAGGCAAGACGAGCATGGAGTTCTGCCTTTTATAGTTCTTTCCTTCCTGTGTCAGACTAAATGGAAGTCCTTGGACTGCGTGATTTCCCAGCAGCAGCATCTATAGGTGAACTGCCTGGATGTGTTCCTGTGCGACTTGGTCTAGGTGATCCTGCTCTGGCAGGGGGATTGGACTGGATGATCTTTTGAGGTTCCTTCCAGTCCCTAATGATTCTATGATTCTATGATCATCATTCCTTTGATATCAGTGCTTCTCTCTTTGTAGAAGCATTCTTAATTTCCTCAAATTTGAAAAAGAGACAAGAGCAACTTTCTCATCATCCAGCGAGCAAATCCCTCACTCCAGACAGACCTTTTTCAAACACATTTGGATGTGCCCAAGACAATGTAAATGGACCCTCCTTAGCCTCTTCTGATGAAGCTCTGGAATTCAGCACCTGCCATGGTCTAAGGTTAGCTAGGACCTACCTTTTCCTGGGTTGAGACCTAAATTGCTGGGTCACCCTCCTTCTGTGCACTGTGGGAGCAAACAGCACCCCTGCAAAGTGCCTCCCTTCTGGCTTTCTCAGGCCTTCTGATGCTCCTGAAGGCAGCAGCAAACTGTCATGAGCTTCAATGGATGAAAAACCCAAAAAACTGGGCGAAAAAGGCACCATAACACAATCAAAATGTTCAGAAAAGTTTCAGTAAACTTCTGCAGCTGGAAGCCTAATTCACAGCAGTAGTTTCAAGAACTTCACCCTATGTTTCGGGTAAATTTAGAAGAGATGTGATTTATTCATAACTGAAACAAAACTTTGAAACTGATCTCATTTCTACCGGCCTCAGCAGGACCTAGATCAAACTGACTTTTGTGTTTGAAATGACATGTTGAAGAGTCTGTACTAAGTGAGGACAAGGGGCAATGGGTATAAGCTGGAACATAGGAGGTTACACATCACTTCTTCACAGTGAGGGTGATGGAGCACTGGAACGGGCTGCCCAGGGGAGTTGTGGAGTCTCCTTCTCTGGAGATGTTTAAAACCCACCTGGATGTGTTCCTGTGCAACTTGATCTAGGGGATCCTGCTGTGGCAGAGGGATTGGACTAGATGATCTTTTCAGGTCCCTTCCAATCCCTAATGTTCTGTGATTCTATGATGACACCCCCTTGCTGCAAAACTGTCCTGGCAGAGATACACAGAAGTGATGATCCCAGAAGAAAAGGGGACCAATCCCCCACTCACTCCCTGATTTGCAAGTTCCAATCAGATTTTTGTGAGAGGGGACCAAGGCATCGATCTCCTCCTTTGGATTTGTGTGTTCTGGAGTGGGGCAGGGGGTGTCTCTTAATCAACACTATAAACAACCAAACAGCTCAACCACTCATAGGAAATGCTGAAGGGAAAAAGGGTCAAGTGATCCTCCTGTGGCAGTGGGATTGGACTAGATGATCTTTCGAGGTCCCTTCCAATCCCTAATGATTCTGTGATTCTATAAGTGTTGACCCGTGTGCTGCTAAAATAATCAAGTCTTTGGTTCAAACAGCCTCATCTCAGTCTCTTTTCAATCCTTCCAGTCCCAAACCGTCTGTTCTCTGGACCCTTAAGGTTAATAAGCATGAAGAGCTCCTCCCCTAAGATTAATAAGGATGAAGAACTCTCCTTTCCAGGGCTTTCCTCCCCCTACATCAAAGCCCACCGACGAAAAGCAGTGTGTGCAAATCCACCTCCTGCGCCCACGTCTCCGAGCCCGCCGCTCCAGCTCCACGCACGCGGAAGAGAAAGTAAATAAAAGAACATCTCTGGCGGCTGCCAGAAAATTCCACCGTTTCTGAGCTGTTGCAACTGTAGTCGTCAGTGAAAAAAAATTTCCTGAAAACCTCACTCAGATGGCGATGGAGGTGGAGGGGAGCAGGGGGGGAGCCGGGAGGCGAGAGGCAGAGAGTGCGGTCAAGGCCAGGGCAGAAGTTCATGCAGTTGGTGGTTTGCGAAAACGTGTTTTGTTTGTTCTGGATTAGGCTGTGGATTCTTAGAAGAAAACACGTTTGGGTTGTTGGGGTTTTTTTCATCAGGCTAATTTGGAATCAGGAGGGGAAGGAGCAGGGTCAGTGGGAGAACAAATTAGCATCTGGATGTCAGTGGAGTGAAAGGAGGATTGAGACGTGGTGGTGTGGGGGAGAAACCTGGGTTACTGAGGGCTGAGGGTGGACAAATTGCCTCGATTATACCTCCCTCATATAAAAATAAATGAAGAATAGGAGTCCCTGATGAACACACGCAGCAGCAACGCGACGATGCGCAGGCAGCAGCTCCTGAGGTGGCTGGAGGCTCGTTGGGTGGCAGCAAGGATCCTGCCTGGCTGCTGTTGGGATGAAGATTATAGAATCACAGAATCATTAGGGATTGGAAGGGACCTTGAAAGATCATCTAGTCCAATCCCCCTGCCATGGCAGGATCACGTAGATCAAGTTGCACAGGAACATGTCCAGGAGGCTTTAAATGTTCCCCCTTTGAATACAGGAGCAGTTTCTGCATCTGGTGCTGTGGAGGATTTTTGCAGGATCAGTTCAGAGCCTGGTGAAGGGAGGCTGAAACTGTCCTGCAAATCTCTTTCTCAGTACAACCACATCAGTTGCTGTGAGTGATGAAGGAGTTGTGGAGTCTCCTTCTCTAGAGGTGTTTAAAACCCACCTACACATGTTCCTGTGTGACTTGGTCTAGGTGATGCTGCTCTGCCGGGGTGATTGGACTGGATGATCTTTCGAGGTCCCTTCCACTGTTCTGTGATTCTGTGATTCTTGGTTTGGTCTGTAAAGAAGAACAAGTGGGACTTTTGTGACAGTAAGAAGGGTCAGTTTAACTTTCAGTCCCGATCTGTTATCTCAGCTATAAACTTGCACCTGTGTTATGAGCACTGAGAAACCGAGAGACTGTTCTAGACACAGATAACGGATTTTTGCCTTCTGCTTTTTGCAGGCATGAACATTTGTCATCTTCATCTCCTGTGGCCACATCTTCTTCACTGACACCTCAGTGCCTCGTTGCCTTTCTCACACCTTTCATCCAGTTCTCCAGCCTTATTTCCACACTCTGATCCCTTTTGTCCCCTTTCTGTCAGTATAAACATACTTTGGTTTCTTCTGAACCTAAAGGCTGACCTGCTTCTCCCCATCTATTGTCCTACAGGCCTTTTGTAGTCCAACATCTGTCTAGTATCCTTCACTGAAACTGCTCCCCTTACACTCTTTATCAATCTCTCCCCAGACAAGCTTCAAGCCCACACTAGATGCATGGATGGCTTGGACCTGCCAGCTCCATCCACGTGGCCACTGAGCATACTCTTCGATGCCTTGTTCTTCTTGATGTCCATCACTTGGTTGTCCTCACACTTTTCTGGTCACCTGTTGGCGTCCTTCACAGGATTCTCCTCCTCTCCCCACTCACTGCCTGCAGGACTATTTCAGAGTTTTGCACTTGCTTTCTCTTTCCTCTCCCCATCTCTCTTGGAACCTCCTCCACAAGCACGCCATCTGTACTTATGACTCACAAATCCACCTCTGTCTTCCAATCCATCTCTCTTTCTGTCTGGGCTGAAGTCTTGACCTGTCCTTCTGGCTTTTCCTCATAGCTGTCTTGCCAGCAGCCCAAATCTAGTCTAGACTGGGCCTTTTACAATTTTTTTATAGCTAGCAGGGAAACAAAAAGGAACTTCCAGCATGATTCACCTCATTCTGATGTAGACACCTATAATAAGTTGGATTAATCACAGCCTGTGCGTTCTGGTATCTGCCATGGAAGTCGAGATGACAGGTAGGGAAATCCACACTGTCAACGCCTACATTTGGATGAGATGAATTCCAGCTGCTGAGATCTAGGTTGCAAATCAAACCCTGCGAGATGAATGCCTGACTTTGAGGGGCTGGTAGAACATGGAAGCTGAAATGTTTAGCAGCACACATGGCAACCAAAGACACTCACGGGGCAGAGAGTGCAAGTTAAAATGGGAAGAAACAGAGACCAAGGGCTTCATGTTCCTTAGGACTTGTGTGTTGGCATCCACCGGTATTAAGAAACCTCAGGATTTAAGATACTACTAATGTTGAGGATTAGGGAGGATAAACAGGGTTGTGTTGGCTGGAGGAAACCTGCGTGTAAGTTGGAGAAGGACTTGTTACAAGGAACTCTAGTGATAGGAAAAGGAGGATGGTTTCAAGATAAGAGAGGGGAGATTTTTATCAGATATTAGGAAGAAATTCCTCACTTGAAGGATGCTGAGGCACAGGAATGGGTTGTCAAGGGAGGCGGTGGCTGCTCCATCCCTGAAAGTGTCCAAGGCCAGGTTGGATGGGGCTTTAGGCAATTTGGTGTGGTGAGAGGTGTCCCTGCCCGTGGCAGGGGTTTGGGACTGAATGATCTCTGAGATCCCCTCCAACCCAACACATTCTATCATTCTGAATGTCTTTGAGAACCCTTTGGGTCTGAGGGAGCAAAAAGGAAGTGTGAGTTTGGTCTGGGTTAGAACAGAAGTCATTTACTTTTCAGCCCAGACTCTTCAAAGCAACTGAACTTCCTGCGGTCAACAGTGTATTTGCCAAACAGTGTCTGCTTGTACAAGTGTAGAAGATCTGCGGTTACTGCCAAGGACTGGGATGCAGAAAGGCTCCTATGGAGACCAGGGTCTGCTAAATCCTGTGTCCCACATTGGGCTGCAGCACATGAGAGGTCACATCTGTGAGGAGGAGCAAAGAGGACAGATGACCCTATTCGGACCAACAAGGTGTTCCATCCCATACATGTCACATTTGGTATAAAGCTGACTACAAGACTCAAGTTCTCTTCCTCAGTGGCCAACATCTGAGGAGGACTCTGTCTATTCTGCCTTTGATCCCAATCTGTGGGTTCATAAATCCAGCTCCTATCCAAATAGATGCTTTGGGTCTATTTTGTTATAGAATTTGTTCTTGGGCTAAAACCTTCTCAGGAGTGCAGGACCTCCTGGTGTCCTCTTCTCAAGGTCTGCCCTTGAAAGTTTTCTTTCCTGAATACATTTATATATCTGGTATAACTCCACAGGGCAGGAGGAAGACCATGAGTTTTGTTTGCTGGTGTATAATGGACACTATGGGGAGAGACAGTGGGGACAGCCATGGGACTCACACCTTTGTGAAAGGACAGGTTGTGCCATCTGCTGTCCCTTGGTGACCTTTTCAGTTCAGGTTGCCCCCAGGTTGCCCTGGTTCCAGAGACAGACTTGCTCTATAACGAGGACTAAAGGTTTGACCTTTGCAGGGTAAAAGAGGACTTCCAGTCTAAAACTGGATACCTCCGAGGAGCGTGTGGTGCTGAAAATAAAATAAGTTGTTAAACTATCCATGAACGTGGTGACTCTCGTTCTGGATCATTACCCTGCCGGCTGGCAGCAGTGAGGTCCTTCAGCTTCTGAAGGAATTTCCACCCTGAGACTGGTGAGAACAGAGCAGCAGTAGCCAAGTCCTGATGCATGAGAGTGTGAATTAGGACCTGCTAACTGCCATGGCCATCGTCAGGATGGGAAGGAAATTCCAGCAGCCACCGGGACACAGTTTTACAGGGATGCTGAGGAGGTGCTGGGGGGGAAGGGGGTGGTGGAGTTAAGCCTCAGTCCTGGTAAGATGCTGCAAGGGGAAGGAATGGAGTAAGGAGATGGATGTTCCACCAGGCTTTTTCTCCCTGCCTCACTGGAGGGAAAAGGTGGTGGTGGGAGGGGATTTAGCGGCAAAATAAACAAAACCTGGCGTGCGTTCAGCTCTTCTGAAGGGTGCTAACAGCAAGGAGCTGAATCTGCCACAGATGCATTTAAGCCCTTCCAGCCCACGAATTCTTTTTCCAGAAGTTTCCCAGAGTAAGTAGAGCTAGTCCAAGAGACCCAGAGAGTTTTGACATTTGGCTATAAATCTACATATCAGCAGCCTGGGAGTGAAAAGAGAAAAAAAAGAAAGAAGACAAAAAAAAGGGAAGAAGAAGGGTGGGGGAAAGCAGAAAAAAGAAAAACAAACCACATAACGAATGAGGGATGAGCTCAGCGCCCGGAGGAGCGAGGCTTGGAACTGGGGTACGGTGCTGTGAGGGGTGGCCGGGGCGTGAGGGATGGGGCCACGCTCCTCCAGTGGGATGATCGATAGGCATCGAGGACTAATGGTGCTGCCTGGAAGGAACACGATGGTCCTTGTAATCCAAGCGCCATTGGGGGAGAGCCCATAGGGTCACCCAGAGCTGGCTACACACCACAGGCTTCTTAGACGCCTGAACGTGTCTTCCGAGTGAACTCTCAGAACTTCAGGTTTTGGTAGGGATTTTCTTATTTTTCTTTTATTTTTAAAATACAACAGAATCTCTGTTTGTGCACATGGGGAGTAATGGATGAGGGCTCAGGCAGCTGCGATGGATGCTGTTTATATTCAGGGGGTGTTTTCTTGAGGGGATGATTGATGGCTCCTTTCAAGACAACCAGTAACATAAGCCTCTCCTCCCCCTGATCCAGAGATGGGCTGCACACATTCAGTGGCTGCTCCAACAGGCGAGATCGAGGTTAAATCCACCCAGATGCAGGCTGTGGAGGCAGATAACCAGCCTTGGAATCTTGCAACCCTCAGTCACACTGTCCCTCTGAGATTAGGGCTTTTCAAGTCAGAGCAGCCAATATGGTTTCGATCAGTCCTGACACATTTTTACTTTTGTCTTGCTTCAAGCCCTCAGATGCTTGTGCTAAGCTCCTTCCAGCAAAGTAAGGTCACACTGGGTTCTCAGGGAAGGGCTTCAAGGGACAAGGGAACGGGGGTATCTGTGTTTCACACCAACAGGATCACTTGGACACAGTGAACAAGGAGGACATTGAGGGGCTGGAGTGGGTCCAAGAAGGGCAGCAAGGCTCTGAGGAGCAGCTGAGGGAACTGTGGGGTTTCAGCTTGGAGAAAAAGATACTCAGGAGAGGCCTCACTCTCAACATCTGCCTCAATTTCAGAAGGTTGGAGCCTCTTCTCCATGATGACAAGCAACAGGAGGAGATGGCTGCAAGCTGCACCAGGGAAGGTTTAGGCTGAGTGTTAGGAAGAATTTCTTCACTGAAACGGTGCCTAGAGCAGTAATGGGGTCCCCATCTCTGGAAGTATTTAAACTTGTGGACCTGATGCTTAGGGAAATGGTTTAGTGTTGACCTTCAGTGATGGGTCAAAGGTTAGACTTGGTGATCTCTTCCAGTCAAAGAGATTCTGTTGTAGCAGGAGGCTCCTGATCTGAGATCCTCAGTCTGTGGGTAACTGGGCTTCCAAAGTGCTTTTCTAGAGACCTAATTTATTTGTCCCGCTCCTCCCACTCATCCTCTGAGAGATGTCACTATGGGTTTGCTACCTAGTAGTTTTGAAAAGACCTGTTAAAGCACCTGCTGCTCTTCATCCCAGCAACCATCCCTCCCTGGAAGTGTTCAAGACCAGGCTGGATGGGGCTCTGGGCAATCTGGTCTGGTGAGAGGTGTCCCTATCCATAGCAGGGGGTTGGAACTAGATGTTCTCTGAGGTCACTTCCGACCCAAACCATTCTATAGTTCTGTGGCTTCTTCTCCAAGGAGGGGGAAGTAGCTCTGTTTCCTTCCAGTCACAGAGCACTTTGGTTGGTCAGGGTGCAATGCAACCCAAATCACCTTCTTGGGAAACAGCTCCCCATGAGCCTTCCTTGCCTCCTCAGTGCATTGCGGCTGCAAGGTCCATCATGGCAAGTCATAAAAAAAATACTTCTTTGATGTCCCAAATGTGTCTGAGACTTTGCAGTTGTTTCATGGAAAATATCAATGTGAATAAACCACATCCCCCTTTCTGGCCACATTTGTTTAACTTCTTAGTTTAGAACCTTAAAAGTGATCCCTGCCATTTGGCAGAAGCATTTTGTGCCTCTTATTTTTAACTTGATGCCTCGTGACACAGACAATGGGACAGACTGTAACTTACCAAGGTTGTGGATGACACCAAACTGGGACAGACCAGCTTTTAACTGGGAGTTGGAACAGAAACCACCAAATTTCCCTTCCAGTCCAATTTATTTTGCAATCTAAAATCACAGGATCTTTCTGGAACATCAGGATCCAGGTGGGAGGTGAGGATAAACCATGACCAGACCACTGAAATCACTTATAAAATGATGGGATAAGAGAAGGCAGCTGTAGACCGTGCTAAGTCATCTTGCCACTCTGCGCGGGGAATACAATCAAAACACCTCTTGCTTCCAGCATCCCTCAAAGTGATCTCTCTGTTGTCTTAGTCCATCATCTCTTGCCATAGAATCACATAATGACTTAGGTTGGAAGGGACCTTCAAAGCTTATACAGTCCAACCCCTCTCTGCCCTGAGCAGGGACATCTGCAACTTGAGCAGGTTGCTCAGAGCCACAAGGTCTAACTTGACCTGGGATGGCTCCAGGGATGGGGCTTCTCCTACCTATCTGGGCAACCTGGGACAAGGTCTCACCACTCTCAGTCAACAATTACTTTTCTGTGGTCTGAGTCTCCCTCTTGTATTTTAACTATCACTCCTGGTCCTACAAGCCCCTGTAAAATGTCCGTCCCCATCTTATGACCCCCTTTCAGCCCTGAAAGGCCACACTGAATTCTATGTGGAGCTTCTCTTCTCCAGCAGAATACCCCCACTCTCCCAGCCTGGCCTCAAAGCAGCCAGTTTTAACCTCAAACTAGCATTTATGGGGCCTCCTCTGGCCCTGCTCCATCATCTCCAGGTCTCTGCTGTGCTGAGGAGCCCAGAGCTGGACCCAGCCCTGCAGGGGGGTCTCACCAGAGCAGAGCAGAGGGGCATAATCCCCTCTCTGATCTGCTGTCCACTCTGCTGAACACACAGCCCAGGACATGGTGGGGCTGCTGGGCTGGGAGTGCACACTGCTGTCTCCTGTCCAGCTCCTCATACACCAGCACCAATATGCCAAAACATCCAGAAAGCTTCCCTGGTGCAATCAGAGCCACGGACCTGCAGCATTTTGCTGGTCCCTGGCACCTGCACCAGCACCCATTCACATCCAAGGGGAAATTTACAGCCCTGTATAAACCCCAACAAAAGAAGGATGAGGACTTGTTGGAGTGAGTGCAGAAGAGGCCACAAAGATGATAAGAGAGCACTAGAGCATCGCTAGAGGACAGGCTGAGAGAGTTGGGGTTGTTCTGCCTGAAGAGAAGGACCTGGGAGGACCTTAACCTTATATAAACTTCCAGTCCCTGAAAGGGGCTCGTGAGAAGGCTGGGGAAGACTGTTGATTAGGGCAGAGAATGATAGGATGAAGGGGCATGGTTTTATGCTGGAAAAGGGTAGATTTAGGATAGAAATGATGAAGAAGTTACTTAATGTGGAGGTGGTGGGTCACTAGAACAGGTTGCCTAGACAGTTGGTGGAAGTGCCCCCCTGGAGACATTCAAGATCAGGCTTGATGGGGCTCAAGACATCTGTTCCAGTGAGTTATGTCCCTGCTTGTTGTAGGGGGGTTGGACTGGATAACATTTGATGGTCCCTTCCAACCCTGTGATTCTATGATAACACCCCACCATCACACACACCCCACCAGTCCCACCAGCACAGGTGAACTGGGGTCTAACCGGGTGAATAAACACACAGCCTTGCAACCGGAGGGATTCTTCATACCACAGGGTTTGTGTTTCCCTTGGGCTTGTTCTCTCTCACTCGGATCTGGTTCAAGGCAAGTTGAAGCTCAGATACCGCAAGGAAGGAAGATAATTCTTACATTTTTAGCATAGCAACAATTCCTCTTCTTGCAAGCTCAGAGGCGACAGCAGCCTCCACATACGGTCAAGCGTTTACTTACTAGCAGGAAGCCTGAAATCTGACGCTGTCTCCACAAAAATCCTCAAGTACATTGAACAATAGCCCTTGTTTATAGGCATCAGGACGTTTGTTTTCCTCCCTTTTCCTACGGTGATGCAACTACTGCTGCTGAAGAATTCGCTTTCCTGCACGTTTTGTCCCACAGAGGCTTTAGGGTTTATTTTCAGGTTTACAGGGAGAAGATTTTGGCTTCGTTGGATAATTTCTTCTCACAGAATCTCTTTGGTTGGAAAGGACTTTCAAGTTCATCAAGTGATCTTTGACCCAGCACTGCCTGGTCACCACTAAATGATGTCCCTAAACACTACATCTATACAGCTTTTAAATCTCTCCAGGGAGGGTGACTCCACCACTGCCTTGGGTAGACTCTTCTGATGCCAAATGACCCTTTCAGTGAAGAAATTCTTCCCAACATCAAACACAAACCTCCCCTGGTACAACTTGCACTGCAATGCATCAGTAAATTCTGGAGGGTGTCTGAGGGCTGCACTGTCCCATCTCCTGGGCGTAAGAGAAAAGAGTAGTGCCTGCCATCTCAGCAGACAGAGATATCCACACTCCTCAGTAGACCAGAGACAACCTTGCCAAACACTAACCTCCGGAGGTTAACTCTTGTGAGACCCCCACCTGGAGTACTGCTGTACACTTCCAGAGGCCCCAACAGAAGGAGGACATCAAACTGTTGGAGCAAGTCCAGAAGAGGCCACAAAGATGATCAGAGGGCTGGACCACTTCTCTTATGAGGACAGGCTGAGAGTGATCGACTTGTTCAGCCTGAAGAGAAGGCTCCAGTATAGCAATTCTAATCCCTGAAAGGGGCCTATAAGAAGGCTGGAGAAGACTGTTTGCAAGGGCAGGGAATGATGAGGGGTCATGGTTTTAAGCTGAAAAAAGGATAGATTTAGGTTAGACACCAGGAAAATGTTCTTTAATCTGAGGGTGGTGGATCCCTGGAACAGGTTGCCTAGAGAGGTGGTGGAGGTCCAACACCTAGGAACACTCACCTGGTCTAGGTGATCCCTGTGGCAGGGGGATTGGACTAGATGATCTTCTGAGGTCCCTTCCAATCCCTAATGATTCTATGACTTTAAGTTTAGTGGGCATGGTTGGGGTCAGGTTGACTGTTGTACTAGATGATCTTGTAGGTCTTCTCTAACCTTAATGACTCTGTGATTCAATGACTTCCCTGGACTGTTCTGGCCTCCTTGGCTTGCAATGGGGTGGGCAGCATGGATAAAGCACCACAAAGTGTCCAGATCACAGACTTAGTTACTTCTGCCCTGTGAGCAATGCTGACCCTGACACCTCTAGGATCTGAGGGACAGACCTCTCCACGCCATGGCTGAAGCCAAGATCTCTAATCAATGACTTTCTTAGAGGGTTTTCAACATTTCTTTGGACTCAGCTGTTTGTTGCTGTTCATAGAAGCTTGATAAGAGCCATGGACAGAGATGATGGTTTGCTACATTAATCACACTGTCCTTCGAGGTTACAAGCTCTGCCTCTCTTCCAGGTCCATAGGACACTCTGAGGAGGAATGTGATGATAAAAAAAATTTCAAACTTGCCATCTTTTGCTATCAAAGGAGAAAGAGAATAGAAAACATGTGCTGTGTGCACAGCTCCGCTGGATTAGGACACAGAAAATTAGCTTCTTGAATTTCTCTCATCTCTTTTCATTTCCATGGAGCTATTTCTGATCCTTCTTTATTTTTTCCTCTCTAGATGGCAATTCCTCACAGTGTGGATTATCTCTTGAGAACACACTTGGTGCGCTTCTTTGTCTGTAAATATTGCAGAAGTGTTCAAAATAAATCATCAGGAGAGAGAGAAGCCAAACTCCTGCCTTAACCCAGTGGTCCTTGTAGTATGTTGGGGAGGAAGACCTAACCTGTGAAGTCTTCACTGGGCTCAGACCATGTTCAACAAGGTTTGGTTTTACACTTCATTACTTGAAATGCAGCCAGATGCACCTCACTATCATCACTAGATAAAACGTCTGGGATCCCCTTGGCATTTGGGATCTGCTTGAAGAACACTGTGTTGTTGAGGTGGACTACACTTGAACATGGGATCTTGTATTTGCTCATCAGGCTGTTTGAGGGACATGGCCAGGGTTTAACAGAGAGGCTGGGACTTGATATTCAGTTTCAATCCAAATGTCTGCAGTAAACCCTACACCAAGACAAGTACAGTGGAGACCTGCCCTCCTGTGAGCTGGAAGGTGAAGTTCAGATGGGTTTTAGGAAGGATTTCCTCACAGAAAGGGTTATCAAATATAGAAACAGGCTGCCCAGCAAGGTGGTGGAGTCATAATCCCTGTATATATTTAAAATACACATAGACATACTGCTGAAGGACAAGATTTAGTGATGACCTGACAGTGCTGGGTCAATTGTTAGACTTGACGACCTTAAAGGTCTCTTCCAATCAAAATGATTGTGCGATTTTCCCTGCAAGGGGTGACCCATGAACATGGCTGTAGCAAAGAGGGTGATCTAAGCAAAGTCTGCAGCAGGAGAGACTCACTTGCTGCCACCACATCTCTCTCATATCCTGTGTGTTCACAGTAATGTAGAACTTTACTCATCAGCTGTAGAGATGTCTGGTTATGCACCTAAATGAGGTCTTGATCATCCTCAGATTGCAGCTGTAGGTAGCATAAGGCTCTCTGACCCTAGCTGTACAGATGAAAGCACAGACCATAGAACCATAGGATAGTCTGGGATGGAAGGGACCTTAAAGATCATCTAGTTCCAACCTCCTGCCACGGGCTCTGGACAGCTCTCACCAGACCAGGTTGCCCAGAGCCCCATCCAGCCTTGTCTTGAACACTTCCAGGGACGGGGCAGCCACAACCTCCCTGGCAACCTGTTTCAGTGCCTCAGCACCCTCATAGGGAGGAATTTCTTCCTCAAATCTAATCTAAATCTCTCCTCTTTTAGTTAGAAACCATCCCCCTTGTCCTGTCACTAGAGTCCCTTTTAAAAAGATAGCAGGACCTAGAACGGGTTAGATCTCTACCAACAACCAGTTTGTGGGATCCATGTGGTGCCAGCGCTATGAATAAACTAAACATGCTTCTCACCATCCATCCAGCCAGCACCTCTCAGCAGCACAAAATCCCCTTTAAATGGGCAGGAAGGAATGATCCTTTACCTTGAGATGGTGTGAAAGGCAGCATTGTCAAGCCGGATGGTTTCATTACCCCCCTGTGCGTGATTCCAAACACCAGATCTTATGTTCCTAGAAGTGAAAAATGACCTGTTACGTGTGCGCATGCATGCATCCGCAGCTTCTCCCCGCCTCTCTGCAGCAAGGAACCCCAAGTGGGCTTCAGGAGTTACCTTGTCATAGTGACAAAGCCCCACTCTGCAGTGCTGCGTTGGCTTTGGTTGGATCCGTATTCCCTTGTCTCTCCCAGACAATGAGGAACAGGCCTCCAGGAGTGCTCTGAGAAACCCAGGAAAGCTTCTGCCAATCCCCCGGTGACCCCACGACCTGGAGGTAACATCCATACTAAGCTGTTTTTAAGACAAACAGAAGGAAATACTTAGGTGTAAAATTACTTGGCAGAAGCCGACCCATTTCCTTTTTTGACAGGGGTAAAATAAATAGAATAATCATCCGTGATCCTGAAAAACCCAACCACCCACTATGAGAAAAGGGGGGGCTGCACGCTCCTTTCAGATGATACTCCATGGCCCTTGAACTGGAGAGGCAGGACTGCCCTGAAGTCTCCTTTCCCTCAAGCATCTGAGTGCACAAGTGGAGCAGAGAGTAGGAGGAAGCAGGTTCCTCTTGCTTCCCCAAGTCCCTCCTGTCCTCCTCCAAGGGCTCTGCTGCAGGGTGTAGGGCTAGAAATCCAAAGAAAAGGGTTGAGATGCTGTCCAGCTCCATCACAGTTCTTTTAGGCCATTTTCAAAGGATTCTGGGCAATTCCAAGGAGTTTCTTCCCTCTTCTCTCTTTTTCTCAAATGCCAGTCATGTAGAAGCAGCTGAGACCTAGTAGGGAAGGGATGCAGTGAGAGATCTGCTAATATATCAAGCCCCGTCTCAGTTGTCCCAAGAGGGACCTACAGCCTACCCGCGATGCTACAGCAACATGAACACAGCACAGGTCACACGGAATGACACAGATACAAGCCCTTGGCATTGGAAACCTCACTCTCTGAGCAATGTAAGGGGCTATGGTCAACATCACCCTTCTCCATATTGTCTAAGCTAATTTCACCTTCTAGACCATCATTGAGTCAACAGAAGTAGAAATATCTCCTGACAGTGTTCTACCCATCCCAAGTTCTGTATCTAAGACAAACCAAGTAAATTCCCTCCTTAACCTTCAAAATTACTAAACTCAGGGAAACTCACTCATGGATCTAGAGAAAATACAAGAAGCTGAGGGCCACAGGCAGCAGTTGGTGCTGAGGCACAGCTTGACCATAGAGCAAGGACATTCTTTGGATGTCATAAAGGCAAAACCCTTCTGCAGCTACTGAGAGGTGGTAGGGGAAGGCCAGCAAAGCACTGAGGTCAACTGCTAGTTGAAAGGGGACACAACCAAAAAGGAGCATCTCACTCTTCCAATTACTTGCCTACTGTGCTGGACTGGATGTGGTTTTATGATTACCAGTAGATTGGGTACAACCAGTAAAAAGAGATCCCAATTATACTTCAGTTACAATGAAGATTGGCTCAAGCATGAAAGAAAAGATAAATAAATCACATCCCAGATGGAAAGGATTACACTGGCCCATAGCCACAAGGTGCAGGCTATCTGCACGGACAAAGCAACACTTCAGTCCTCGCCTTTTCTCTTCTCCTTTCCAGTTTTCTTTCTCCCCCCGCCCCCCGCCCCAGTTTCCCAATATCAGGGGATAAATCACAAAAGGAAAGACAAAACTAAGATCTGAGCCTAATGCAAACAGTGGAAAAGAGTTAATACTGTTGTTTAAGGAAGTTATTTCTTTTATTTAGCAGCATTTTACTCTTTTATTCTAACAAAGCCGGAGATTTGACAGCTCGGTTAAATCACAGAGGTTGAAAATTTATATAGACATGAGGAAAAATTTCTTCACATTGTTCCCTTCAGAAACTCCAGCATCACTGCCAGCTCCATTTCAAAACCAGGTAATGATGCTGCCAGGCTCTTCTCAGTGTCATCTAATGATAGGACAAGGGGCAATGGGTGGGAGCTGGAACAGAGGAGTTTCTACATCAATATGAGAAGGAACTTCTTCATGGTGAGGGTGACAGAGCACTGGAAGGGGATTCCCAGGGGGGCTGTGGAGTCTCCTTCTCTGGAGACATTTAAAACCCACCTGGGTGTGTTCCTGTGCAACTTGATCTAGGTGATCCTGCTGTGGCAGGGGGATTGGGAACCTGGCTGGTTCAGTTGGTAGAGCATGGGACTCTGAATCCCAGGGTCATAGATTTGAGCCCCATGTAGAACAGTATATCTTGAGAGAGTCTGGGTACACCAGGTACTGTAGGCTTACCCTGCTCCAGCAGGTTGGACTTAGATGATCTTTTGAGGTCCCTTCCAATCCCTAATGATTCTATGATCTTGAAGGTCTTACCCAGATTAGATGATTCTATGATTCTAAGAGTGTCACTGCAGGAATTGAACTCCAAGTCCTAGCAGTTTTTAAAAATAGATTATACAGACTCCTCTGTGGCCTCTTACACACAGATGATCCTGTCTCCAGAAAGGAGTCTTGGCCAAGTGACCTCTCGGAGACCTTACCAGGCATATTTTCCCAATGCAGTGCTCCATCCCTGATGAGATACAGGGATGCCAACATGATGTCACCGGACTGTGTTTCTTGGAGTTGCTTTGTTAAACCAGGCAAACACTGACATCAGAAATGAAAAAGCTACACCAAAAGGAGATTGGCAAGAGCACAGAGTCAACTGCCCAAACAACAGGAAGTGACAAAATTCTGGCTGCCTTTCTCTTTCCTGGACTAAACTGCCCTTTCTTCACCTTGGTCGTCATGGATAACCATGTTTTTTTACCTGAATTGCTTTTATTTCACTTCTTTTTTCACCCCTTTTCGAAAGGACACCAAGCCCTCAAGACACAATATGTCAGCTAGAATATCCTCCTCTACCAGAGTAGAAAAGCTGCTTAGATGCCTCACGGAATATCAGTTCATATCATCCCTGGCTGCCCAGGGAGGTGGTTGAGTCACCACCCCTGGATGTGTTTAAAGGCCATTTATATCTGGTGTTGGGGGATAAGGTTTAGAGGCAAACTCTGTAGAGTAGGGTTGATGGTTGGACTCAATGATCCCAAGGGTCTTTTCCAACCTGAATGATTCTACGATTCTGTATGTCCCACGATAGTGTGACATCGAAACAATGCTGATTCATACTCTCATGTGACTCATTGCAAAACCCCAGATCCTTCTCCTCATGCTGCATTCCTCCACCCTTCTCAAGCTGGTTAATTTCACCCTATTTCATTTATGACCCAACATCAGCTTTGT
This sequence comes from Phoeniculus purpureus, assembly GCA_028565055.1. Classification (NCBI taxonomy): domain Eukaryota; kingdom Metazoa; phylum Chordata; class Aves; order Bucerotiformes; family Phoeniculidae; genus Phoeniculus; species Phoeniculus purpureus. The sequence continues at coordinate 23,676,614 of JAOXOE010000632.1, read as the reverse complement.
TTTTTCAATCCATTTCTCCTTATCAGCTGGATATCCTGAGGGAGTTTTGTGTCACAGCTGCTGACTGTCTTTCATGATGTAATTTTGAAATCCAGCCAACACGCACACCTTTTCCAGAAAAGCTAAAACACAGAGCATGACTGTTTCTTGCCTATAACTGACTTGGTTTTAAGACCCTCTGAGTCTGAGGAGCTACGGTGGTGTCAATTGACACTTTGAATGTCCCCCAGCTATCCCAAGTATCATTGAGGTTCTGTGGTGTCTGCATGCAAGAGACAAACAGACTACATACCTTTTGTGGCCACCGGATTTGAAGTGTGTAGAAAGAGATATCGGAAATATCCAGAAATACCTACAGGATTTTCCCTACAGGTGTTTGTCATCTGGACAACCTGCTATAACTGAACCTGCTCTGGGCAGCAGGTTCAAGTAAGTGGTTTCTGTAGGTCTCTCCCATTTTCCATTTTACATGGTTCTGTATTTCCTCTCAGGGTGTTACATGGGAAGTTAATGACTCTGGTACTTAGGACAGGTCTGTTCTTTCAAACCTTTCAGCATCTAGGTGATCCTGCTCTGGCAGGGGGATTGGACTAGATGATCTTTCAAGATCCCTTCCCATCCCTAATGTTCTGTGATTCTGTGGTTCTGTGGTCTGTTCTATCAAACCTTTCTCCCTTATCTTGAAATCCACAGCCGTGATGGCAAGTCCCGCAAATTGCTTTCAGCCAAAAACGGCAGTGCAGCAGAACGTGAGATCTTGGCCAAGAAGCATCAGATGCCACCAGCTGGAGAAGCTCAGGATGCCCAAATGGGGAAAACATTTATAGACTCGTGGCTGGGGCTTAGCTAGAGCAGATTGTCACCTCCCAGAGCCTCGGGGATAAGTTCTGGAAAAGAGCCCAACCTGCAAAGTGCAGCTCTGACTGGAGCTTTACTATAGTTTTGCCATTGGAGGTAGAACAGATAGGAAGGTCTAAACTTGTGGTTGCATGAATCTGTTCACCTCAAAGTCCTGTTTTCATCCACTTTTAGGGCTGTTAAAAATGAAGCAATTCAGGGTCAAAGCCATAGGCTGGATTTCCTGGGTTCTTGAGCCAAACTTGTTCAGCCAAAACAGTTTCTGAGAACAAAGCTGGGGGGAAATTTAGTTTTTGTTAGCTACAGTAAATGATTCTGGAAAGCTGCAACGTGCCTTTGACTTTGAGCAGACCCTCGAAGTTTAGCAGGGAGCACCCTGCTAAATAGCCCTCTTGCAGGTGTGTCTTTTGGCATGGGAGAAAGAAATTCCTCAGATTGGGTTGAATTTAAATGGCAGAACACGTCTGCACTCAACAAAGCCTTGTAATAGTGTGGAGTTCAGTTCTCTGCCCCGCACAGGTTTCCTCCATGCAGTGACTGGTTCTGGTTTAGGCTTTCAATAGGCTGAGCGCTACCAGAGGTGTAGCTTGGGTGAGCCCACTATCTCTTTCAGCTTAGTCTATTAGACAGAAAAGCCTCAGACAAGCTTCTGAGTGATGCTGGGCACAGCCTTCTGCTCCCTCCTGGCACAGCCCAGGGCAGGAGTTTCTCATCTGGGCTTTGCTCCTCTGGGCAGAGAAGGTCAATCATTTCCTTACCTTCAGCTACCCTGCTGAGAGAGCTACAAATACTTCTAAGAGTGTGTCCAGTGCAAGAGGCTCTCCTACACCTTATTCCTTCTTCTGAAGGTAAAAATCTATGCCACAGAGTGAGGGTTTTTGCTCATGCTATGTTTATGTCACTCAGTGTTGGCAGAAGGTTGGCATCTGGAGCAGAGGATGGTGACATGTGCAACAGCCCTTAATGGACTTTCCTATACAGCCTCAGCTCTACACAGCTTCTCATAACAGAAAGCTCTCTGAGACTGTTCCATGCTTTGTCTCAGGGTTTTGCACAGTCCTGGGTTACTGTTGATTCAGCTCCTGGGGCATGTGGAGGATGAAGATTGAAATCCGTATCTTAATAATAAATTTGAGGCTGAGAGAAGACCTTATTGCCCTTTACAGCTACCTGAAAGGAGGCCACAGAGAGGCTGGTGTTGGCCTCTTCTCCCAAATAGCTGATGACAGGAGAAGAGGAAATGGCCACAAGTTGCACCAGGGGAAGTTCAGATTGGAAATTAGGAAAAATTTGTTTAGTGAAAGAGCCATTAAACATTGGAACAGGCTGCCCAGGGAAGTGGTGGAGTCATCATCCCTGAAGGTGTTCACAAGGCAAGTGAATGTAGCACTTTGGGCCATGGTCTTGTGGTCATGGAGGTGTCAGGTTGAAGGTTGCATTTGATGATCTTAGGAGTCTTTCCAACCCTAATGATTCTGTGATTCTACGTGATTCTCTGAGAAGGCACAAGAGGGGCTGTCCAGCACATTGTCCAATGGCTTTTGCGAGTATCCTAATAGACTTCAGTCTGTATTTTCTTGAGGTATTTAAAGGACATGTGCTGCTAAGGGACATCGGTTAGTGGTGACCTGGCAGTGCTGAGTGAATGGTTGGACTTGATGTTCTTAAAGGTGTCTTCCAACCAAACAGATTCTTTAGTTCTTTAAGAGTGACAGGCACTGCCAAGGAGGCAAAATCCAGGGGTTTATGTCAGTTGACTGGTTCTACCTCGGAATTTCATTCTGGCTAAGGCCAGGGCATCAAAACATTCCCATAGTTCAGGCTGACATCCAAGCATGAAAGAAGGCCAGAATGTCATAGGCTGAGCATTTTGGACAATTTCTTTTGAATGTTGGAGATGACTCTGTCCACTACCCACCCTCTGAGTTCTGTTTCAGCTTTCCCTTGTGACTATAGCTCAAGGGACGTGGCACACCATTTGCATTTGGGAAGTTCTGTCCCAGAGCTGAGCTGACTCTACCTGAAGAGTGCTCGGTGTGACAGCCTAGCTCTCTTCGGTTTAGTTCCTCTGCATTTATGTGCAACGTCCATTCCAGGTATGGAAAAAGTGATGGAAGTCCACCTTCATGTCGCCATGAGGTACCAAAATAGAGCATTTTATCTCTGCAACTGAGAGCAAAGGCATGTTGCCTGCAATGGAGGAGGAAAGGATGAGGGTTAGCTCGCTCTCTCTTCCCAGCTCTAGTATTTCAGGCTTGGACTGAAAGAGCAGCCAGATGAAATTTGGCCTTGAGTTCCTACTGAATTTAGCCATTTTACTGATTTAGGCACCTCTGATTAAACAAAAAGAAACGAAGAAGGGAAACTCTTGTTTTTGCTGCTTCCAAAAATGCTTGCTGGAGCCCTCTGTTCCATCAGAGACAAGCTCTCCGAGATGTCACCAGGAGCTTCCTGGCTTCAGCCAGTGGGCAATGCTCTTCACTGTGGTGTTTTTCCCTTCGCCGTGACTCCACCCTATTGACCTTTAAGTGGAGTAATAGGCTGACGAGAATACTTCCAAAGCGGAGCACTTTTCCGACTGCCTTACAACCCCTCTGTCTATCAGACCAAATAAGTCTCAGCCTCAAACACCAGTCCCACCAGCATCTGCCAGAATAGACTTCCAAGTTTTTTTATGGGCTTCATAAAGTTGGGATCAGGGGGATTTTTCCACAGGACTTGAGTAGAAAGAAAGACTTTCTCCACCTCTTTTTTTTTCAACATAGTCTTTCGTTCTTTCATTTGGGAAACGAGCTCATTTCGAGAACAAAAATAACCCCTTGATTTGTGTACTTCTTCCTTAAAACAGAGAGAGACTTGTTGGTGGACCTAATAAAGTGGTGGTTTTTTTATTTCTCTTTCTCTTGTGCACTTTTAGTTTTTAATTTTATCCAGATGACTTTGCTACTAATAGCCTTCCACTTTGTCTTTTTGTATTTCACACGCACGCATCTGCCAGGCCATCTTTCCTTGACGTGTCTCGCTCCTTTTCACCTCCTCTTGACAATCTACGCTGAAGCTCTAAGACTTTGTCAGCCTTCTCCTCCATTCTGTACTTTCTCACTTTCATGATTTACATCTTGATTATTGTAACACCTTCCCCTTCCCCTCCATGTGTCTTTGAAGCACCTAGAGGCCAGCATCTCAAGTCTGTACAAGACCAAAAGAAGTGGTTAGAGAAAGAGACAGCCAGCCCAAATAGATGGCCAAGCCAAACCAAGGGAGTTGGTAATGAGGCTGTCTCCACTATCCTCTTCCAGCTCCTGCTGAAGGAAAAGAGATCCATTCACAATCTAAGCAGAGAAAAAGGTGGTAATAAATTAAGGGAATGAAAAGGATGGAGGTGCCAAAACATGTTGTTGCCCAAGGGCCTGTGGTGATGAACATTGGTTACCCTCCAACAGGAGGGGCTCTTAGACATGTTGACCACCAGCTGAGAAAGTCTTGTTCACAGCCTGTTCCCAAGTGCCAGGTCTCTGGCGCCAGGTCCATCCTTTCTCTTCGTGTTTACACAGCAAGTCTGACCTCTCTGAGGTCCTCAGACTGTGACTGGTTGCTGGTAAAGCAAATAATCTGGAAACTAAGAGCAACTCCACTCTGGTCAAGTTCATGTTCCTGCCAAGAAGGATAAAGAGCTGGTCAACAGGCCTGGAAGATACCAGTATGGGATTCAGGAACAGCATGTTCATTTTCCTTCTTTGTGCATGTTGTTCCAGAAGTCAACACATTCCTTTGCACCTGGTTCATCATCTGCAAAATAAAGGTGCCACTATTTTCTTGCCTTACTTAGTCCATTGTGGCCTTTGCAGATGGTGGGCCTAGTAGGAACGAAGCAGTGATGTTCATCAGTGGTGCTGACAGCTTCTTTACCGATGTGTGCTGGAGCCTGGTCTAAGGTTTAGGAAATGGTAATAGCAGTCATACCATGAAATACGTTTCCTGGGATATAGGAGATGTGGAGAGCATTCAGCTCTTTCCAACCCCATTTCCAAGACACTGCCTCTAATGCCTTCTCTGGTGTTGCTCACAGGCATGAAATGTTGAGGCTGTTAGCTAAGTCAGGTATCTAACTCTATTTGTGAATGCTGTAGAGTGCCCTAAGCAAGTATCAGGCTGGTGGATATGAGGAACAAGACAAGAAAAACTCTTGCCCTTCTGGAAAGGCAGAGGGAGGTCAGTGGGAAATGGCAGCAGATACTTGAGAAACTCAATTTCACCTTGGGAGATTTCTTTTCCATGGGACAAGGTAGGCTTTGCCACCAGGCCTTGCTTGCTCTGGATGCCTGCAGAGGAATCAGTGAAAAACTTTATTGAAAGGGTCCTTGGGTGCTTATTGTGGTTTGAAAATTTCCAGAATTTTCAGACTTACAGGTTTGTGCTTTCATGAAGAAAAGAAAACGTCCTGTT
>JAOXOE010000632.1:23624978-23671210 GCA_028565055.1 Phoeniculus purpureus | reverse complement strand
TAAATTTCTCTTGCAGTGCAACACAACTAATTTTACAAGCACAGTAAATGTAATGGGTAATCTTACAGTTGGTCATTTATTTTTTGTATCACAAAAAAATGAAGCAGTGATGAACTTTCCAAATAACCAGGAATATGGGACTTTGTGAAATCACCTGTGGCCCTACTGACTCATGTATGATGCATAAACACTATCCATTTTCTTCAGGATTATATGGATGACTATGAAGAACGCAGAGGGAAAGGAAGCTTTCCTGCTATGATCACCCCAGCTTATCAAAATGCCAAGAAAGCAAATGAATTGGCAAGTGATGTGAGTATGAAACCTGAATCAATACAGTTCATAAACAATTAAAACCAGCAGTTTGTCAGAACAGTGCCTGGGAGGAGAATGCTGAAATTACACTTGAGAAGTAAACAACAATGACATTTCACTGCATTGCTGGCAACTGTGCGGCTCAGGGGATTAATAATACCCATTAATAGATGGGGACACTGCTCCAACTTGCATGAGGGAGGAGATGGATGTAGCAACTAATGGGGATCCCTACTGTTAGGTTAACCCTCCTGGCAAATCTGCACCTGTATTATTAATGAAACCTTCAACTACCTTAATCATCATGTGGACTACTGTGGTATTCCCAGTAGTGAATAAATGGAGGATGAATGAGGTGGACTGGTTTTGATATTTTGATGTATCATGCCTCTAGCGCAAAGCAAGTCATATGGAGAAAAAGAAACCATAGAGTATGACACTGTCACTTCATAAGACTGAGCTTATTTCTAGGCTGGGTATTTTTAGTTTTGGGTGTCAAGCTACAGAATCAGAAAAAAAGGTGGTCATTTGTGGCTCTTGTATGCACCTCATTGATTAAAGAGCCACAGTCCTGTCTGAGGAGACCTTTTTGAGTAATGACAAAAAATGGGTCAGTCTGTAGGTAGCACCCTGTGTCTGCTTTGAAGGGTTCCTGCAAGTGACAACCTTTGTAGTGTGGACACCTGTCCCCTATGGGGCTATGTGAGCTTATGGGTTCAGTTTGTTGTCTGGGCAGCTGACAGATGGTTGTGTCTTTCAGCTTGTACTAGCCTGGACTAGATATTAGCAGTAAACTAGATTGAAAGGATTAGTCATCTTCTGTCACCTTACAACTGAGAAAATATAAAAAACCTGAAACCTTCTGTAACCAATCCCTATTTTCATGACAAATGCAAGTGATTCCCCCATTTAAACATGAAATAGTGAACCTTCCCAGATAAAGATGGTAGTTTCATGGGTCTTCAAAATTCTGGTAGTCAGTAGTTTCCTTATTAATTTGTAATACCTGGAGCGAGGAAGAGTTGGTTCAGGGCAGTAATATTTGCACACTGGACTACTTAACAAGCTACTTCATGTCTTTAAAGCCTTATAAGCTGTGCAAGCTTGGAAAACTAAAAACCTGAACACTTTGCACTTCAGCACATTTAAAAAAAAGTCTGATTTTGTACATTTTGAATCTGATTTATGAAGAAGTAACATGAGATGAAGAACATAAGCATCTCTTTCTACGGAAGAAATGTTGAAATGTATCCCCAACAGGGTTTTTGCCTGTCAGTTTGGCAAAAGGCCAGTACAAGTATTATTTCTCTTCACCCAACCAAAACCAATTTAAGTCAATAACCTGACATCTAAATTAAATTAACTCATCTGTTATTTCAATCTCGATTTGGTAGAGAAATTCCATGAAAATATAATTCCCTGAAAATATAATGCCCTTAAAAGCATTATAATTGCAAAGAGATAGAGTGCTTTAAAGAAACAAATTTCTACAAAAGGAAAAGTTTGCAGAGCATTTGACAACTGCCTGTAATTCTCTGACTAAAAGTCTAAAATTAAAGCGCTGAGAATTATCTTCAGTAATAGAAGTGCACACAGGCTCCAGCCAGTCACTCGCCAAGAATCTGTTGATTATCTGTTCAAGCTATAAATAACAACTAATGCTGTTCAAACTGGGTTAAAAATGGATTTTTTTGATATTGCTGTTTAGTGAAGTGTCCTGACAGGTATTGCTAGGGCTGTGATTTTATTTCAGGAGTAACAACTTGCAGTATTTCAACTCAGTAAGTTCTATTTGCTTATCAAAGCAAGAATATGAAAAATCGTACCCTGACTCATGAAGCCAGTAGAAATAGCAGTGGTGAAAGGGTAGACATCTATTTTATAATTTTCCCTGCTTCCTTTCAGATAAAATACAAGAAAGATCTTTCCAAGATGAAAGGTGCAGCTCACTTTCACTCCTTAACAGCTGAAGACAACTTAGTCCTTAAACAAGCCCAAAGCGTTAACAAGCTTGTCAGTGAGGTAAGGAGGTGAATCGATCTGTTAACAAGTTTGGGAGCAGCTTATACAAACATTTCTGGGTAAGGACTACAAATATAAAAAAGCTGTTCTTGTTGCCCTGCATGTAACACAAATGATCTGTGTGTAGCACAGTAATGGGAGAGAATGGTGCAAGAACAGATCTTCAGGTATTGTTATCATCTGGTACTTTCAAAGATCTGCATATGGGAAATTTACCCCAAGAGACTAATTGAAATTCCAGCTGCATGAAGGATACAAATCTTAAAAAAACTGGAATTGTGCTTTTAAGGTGTTGTGAAATTATAATCATAAATGCTTTATTTTGACTTGAGTGTGTACCTTAAAATGCTTCAAAGAAGGTTCTACTAATAATTAAAAATTAACACCAGCAGAGCCGAAGTCTGTGTTACTGTGTTAATGCAGGTTTCAGTTTTCTTCTGTTATATGAAAGACTGTGAGTTACTGATAATGCAATCTTCTTCTGCTTAGCAAGGGAAGATTGCTAGGGAATTCTCAGTACATTCTGAATTATTAATTTATTTATAGTGTCATATCAGCTATAAAGCTATTAATAAATGTGAATTTCTAGAGCTTCCCCATGGCAGTTTGAAAAGTTATACTCTTGAGATGTCAAGATATAAAACCTTCAATAATGAAAAACCCCTGGAAGTAGGACTGGAAGGAGCCTCCTGGGCCAATGATTCCTGGCTCCTGCTGGTTTGGCACTGTGTCATGTAATACTCTTCTAATTTCTAGCTTACATTTATTTCTGTCCATATGAATAGTCTTGTGTTTTGTGCCAACTTTGCCCTTCAGTTTAAAAAGTTCTTCTCTCTGCATGATTACCTTTCTGAGATGTTTACAAATTGGTATCATTTTTTTCTCTCTGCCCTTGTTTTCCTAGACTAAATAAGCCAAATTCTCATATCTCAGTGTTTCACTGCAGCTGTTACAGGCTGAGTGCATGTTCCTTAAAAAGAAATGGCTGTGAGACTGAGTAAGTTCTTGATGAGGTCTTGCTGGAACCTGTTATGAGACACATGCTCTTCCCAGTGCCTGCTCAAGAGGCTCCCCTTGCTCCTGATGAGGACCATGTTTGCCAGTTTTATGGCTGTGTTTGGCATCTTGCCATTGTTCTGTGGTCAGCTTCCATATGATCTCTTCCTTAGCCTTTCCAGGTGACGAGCTCTTACAGATGAAGGTTTTATGACTACTCCCAACCTATATTAACCTCTGCATTGCTGAATTTAGTCTCATTTCTATGACCCCTTTTAATATCATCTCCAACATTCCTATTTCAGAGCAAAGGTATTTAATATAAATATTAAACCAGTTCTGTATTTAAACTTACGCTGAAGAATTCTGCTGGAGAACTTCCACCTCTTCATTTCTTGTTGAAAATCTCCCACTCCAGACTAAAATTCCTTTGCAGATCTTTGGTTTTATTAGTAATTTTCCTCATGGCACTGTCTCATACACTTTGCTGAGGTCGACACAGATGACATTTACTGCTTTTCTTTTTCCTATAAAATGAAGATTGTATATGAAATTGATCTTCATGTTAATTTTCATCATATGCTACTTGATGAAAGCCATGTATGAAAATCTCTGAACAGGAGGTCTGGCTAATAAAAAGTGTGTGAGGAGCTTGACAGAGCAAGTTATAATTCTACCATATCTTTCTCATGTGCACTTCTGTCACAAAGGTGGAGTATAAGAAGGGTCTTGAAAACAACAGAGGCTATAGCATGAACTACTGCGATACTCCACAATTCAGAAACATGAGCAAGATCTCAAAATTCACCAGTGACGTAAGTGTTTAGTTCCTTTTGTGTGGCTTGCTTAACCTGGTAGCTGCTGGAATTGCAAATCATCTGTGTGTGTGTGTGTGTGTGTTTCAGAGAACTGTGTGCTGGAAATTAAATTGTAACTGACTGTAGGCTGGAGAGGGACTTACAAAGGCATCTAGTAATAGGACAAGGCTTCAAAGTAAAAGATTTAGATTAGAATTTAGGAAGAAATTCCTCACTATGAGGATGGTGAGACACTGGAACAGGTTGCCCAGAGAAACTCCTTAGAAATGTTCAAGGCCAAGTTGGATGGGGCTCTGAGCTGCCTGGTATAGTGAAAGGTGTCCCTGCTCATGGTGGGAAGATTGGAAGTAGATGGTCTTTTATGTCCTGTCCAACCTGAGCCATTCTAAGATTTTAACCCATGTCTGTGCAGCAACTATCAGGACATTTGTCCTGGTGAGTAATAGTAGCAGAAGATACTTTACCAGAGGTAATGTCAGAGAGGAACATGTCTACTATGTGAAAGTAACCAATATTAACAATTATACTGCTTGTACCTCATGATTGGGTGAGATGATCTTTCAAGATCCCTTACAATCCCTAATGTTCTCTGATTCTGTAGTATAATTTTGCTATATACTGCTTGCTATCATTCCCTGAAATCCAAGGAATTTTGCCATGCAGATGAGATGCTAGAGTGGTTGATTTATCTTGTCTGATTCCCTACTCCGGGCTTGGTGAAAGCTGCACCAAAACAGTCCAGTTTTGGAAGATTATGACTTGATTTGTTCATTTACAAATAATGCTTCCCTGCAACTTTGTTCTAATATTTATTTCAGATGAAATAAATATTAAAGCAGAGGTATCTCCTTTATATGGCATCCAGGTGATCTGAAGAATATGTAAATAATGTCTTGTAAAATAGGAAACACAACAGAGGGGCTTAGTTTTTATTTTTTTAAGTGCTAAGCTTGTTCTAGATTCATTAGTTTCTCTAGTGGTACAACACTAGTAGACCACAGCTGTCTCCCTGCTGTGACCTATTAAAACCTATAGAAAAAGTAAGCATATTTTTTCAGAGTATTTTTGCTTTCTCTATACAGCATAAATACAGAGAGACCTACGAGAACCAGATGAAAGGCCATTATGTAGGTATTGGCATGGACAAGCGAATGCTACATGCCATGAAAGTTGGCAGCTTGGCAAGCGATGTAAGTAATTTTTAATCACACTTGTATGGTTCTTGCTGTCTTGTCTTTAAACTTTTGCCAGAATTAAGTTAATAGAAGACTTTAGATCATATTGTATTTGGGATCTGAAGGGTAAATATGGTGAGAAGAGGGGAAATTCTGGAAACCTTTTTGTACTGATTTATAGCTTACTGTGTGGAAGAAGTTAAAATAAGCAAATTCAGTGATCTGGCTACATACTGAGCTCCTTCAGTTTTCTTTGACATCAGTAGGATGCTGAAGGTTGGTTGCCACCACCCTCAGGGTCAGACCCTTGCTGAAAAAACAGTCTTTAATGAAGATTTCTGGATTCCAATTTAATTTACTGGGTTATTCAATAAGCTATTTCATTACATACAATTCCTTCAAGCACGTTATTTACAAATCTGTAAGAAGCTTGAGAACTAAGCAGAAAGATAAAAGAGATGTGTCATAGGTGGAAGTTAAGTTAATGCTCCCACTGTTGGCACTGGATTAATTGAGGAGCTGAAAAAGAATCAATTAGTGGCTAAACTATGCAAATAATTTCATTTTCTTTGTCACTCATGACACTGAACTTACTTTGTTTCCTGCATTTAATATTAATATTATTGTTTCTCCTTTCCTCTTGACTGATAATTATTCAAACAAGTGACAGCTTTAAAAAAAAAAAATGACTTTTGTTTTTGTTCTCCCTCTGTTTCAGATAGCCTATAAATCTGATTACAAACATGACGGTGTTGACTACAGTTACCCAGCTACTCTCACTCCTTCATATCAGACAACAAGGAAGTTGGTCCCTTTGAAAGATGTAAATAATTCTGTGGTTTTTTTTTCTTCCTATGACTTGCATGGCTCATCATCTCTCTGTAGGACAGATTGTGATAGATAGTACATGTCAAATACAAAGCAATAAATACAGTTTCAGTTAAAACTAAATGATCCCTCTCCAGGGCACTAAAACTCTGTCAAGAAGCAAATGAACTGCTTTAAGTACCATGATCACTTTGGACCTGTGAGATAACACAGGTCTTTTTCCCTAGTTTTTGTCATGATGTCAGAACAAGTTTGTATGATGATATCTGAACTAAGAAGGTTCACTGTAAAATAGTTTCAGTAACCCAAAGTCTCTAGAAATATACTCCACTTGTCTGGAAATAAGTGTCTCAAGAACCTAGTTTTAAGTGATATGATTTGCAATGTTTACAAAGTGGTGATTAACAGCAAACATTAATTAAGGCCTGTACAGTATAATCATTGTGTCCTGTAGTGTAGCACTGAGTCCTTTGGCAGCACCAGGTTTGAAAGAAAGCACCTCTATAATTTGCTTATCTCACACAATTTTGGGAATTAATATATTTATTTTATTTACTTCTTATTGCTGCTGCCATGTCAGTGTGTTAGGAATTCAGTGAGCTCCAGTCCTATCAATGGCTGATGTCACAATGCCTGTGTTGTACCATAAATATATATTTTTCTTCTCTTATCATCAGCAAAAAACTTTTATCACACAGGCAAATTCCCTGATTATTTAATACATTCAAACTCAGTGAAGACAAAGTATAAAAGGGTTATTTTCCTGTACTCTGGACAGACCTCTTAATAGGTAATTACAGTGCTTCTTTATAGCCTGATAAAGATAAAAATAGTCTAAGTGATGGTTAAGAATGTCAGTTTTACAGGAAGGCTTTGGGGGAACCATCTGAAACTGTGCCTTTTAGAAAATTTGTGGTTTTGAGATGGAGAGGTTGTAAGTGTAGTTCGTTTTCAAAATCCAATAAAAACTGTGACCTCAAACTAAGAAATTTTCAGAGCAGTAACTTGGATCTCATCCAAGAGATCCTGACTCTTTTTCTCATCTCAGTTTATCATGGTTTGACTAATGATTTATCCAGTGTATTACCTAACAAAGTGTCTACTCATTCTCTTGTTTTCCACTCTGTCTGCCTTTATTCAATATTTTATTTTTAATTTTGTCTTAAAATAGGTAAACTACAGGCAAAGCATAGACAAGGTGAAGTACAGCTCTGTTGCCAGCACTCCACAAATTGTTCTAGCCAAAAGAAATGCAAAGCAGCTCAGTGATGTAAGTTCTGTCATCATTAGCCACCACTGTTTATTAGAATTCAGAGATAATTTTATTTCACAGCATTTGTAGCCATGCTTTTATTCTTTGTAGTTCATCAGCAGATTTACAGCCAAAACAAAACTACAAACTGAATGAAATCACTTCCAAAAATGTGGTAAACATGCTAGTAGATCTAATATTTACATCAATTTTGTATTAGTGTGCTTTTTTTAGTATTTATGTGTATTTATTATTGCATGCTTTATCTACTTATAGCCAGAACTATTCTATGTACAGAATAATACTTCTATTTTCTAGTACTTAGATGAAAGTTCTTATTGCCATGTTGCTCTCATATTTATGTCAACTATACTTGCAATTATACCTGTGGCATATGGCACTAATAACCTGAAATTCAACAGCAGTCAGCCAGTGTAATGATCACATTTTTTGAGAATTAAAAATAACTGAGTTTATTGTATTTTTCAATACCTGGCAGTTGAACTACCGAGCTCAATATGAGAAGACAAAAACAAACTACACTCTACCTCAGGATGTACCTCAATTAGTAAAGGCAAAAGCCAATGCAGAGTTATACAGCGAGGTAAGTCAAGTGCTGTTGAAATGCTGGGGTTTGTGATGCTGTTAATGATGAAAATGAGCATAAGGGTGATGACACTGTTTCGGGAAGCATTTAGTTTATCATCGGTCTTTACTAAACGACATAAATATGGTAACCAGAATACCCAGGGATGCAATGTCAAGTACAGTGAAACCGATGGGCTTTTTTCTCAATACCTTTTCAGATGATGTGAATTTGTTTAGTTAAACAGTGTTTGCTTCTACAAAATTAACTGTTTCTGAGGTGGTGTTGGTATGAAGAACCAATATTTGCACCACCAGTTGGACTAGATGATCCTTTCTGGTCCTTTCCAATCCCTAATGTTCTATGATTCTGTGAACTCAAATCCTACTCAAGTCAATGGAAAGGAACAGTGATTTCAGTGAACTTGGCACTGTTTCTGCCATTTGTTATTCATGACAATACGTAGTGATATACTTAGACATTTTGGTTTTAAAATCAAGCACCTGCAGGAAAAGTTTAACTTCTGTTTAATTTTTAAAGCGTTTTTCAAGCCTCCATGTTGTAGATAGCTTTGGAAGGAAAAACCCCAACAAAACAACTGCAAAACTTGAAGGAAACTCCAGACTTTTATCTGGTGTAACTGTTATTTTTGAACCAGTTTCATAACTTTTTATGGTTGAGAATTGGCATCGCTGCAAGTTTTTCCTGGCCTATTCATGCTGTGTGTTCTTCCTCTGCGTTTTATTTGAGTTGCATTGATGGAGTGTTGTGAGCAGCACTGTGTGGCTATTATGAGTTGGGATGCATGCTCATTGTTAGACACGAATAAAATATAACCGTACAAAAAGACAACATTCAGAAATCAGAGTTTACTGGAAACTTCATTGGGTGCATGTACAGTGCACATGAAGAGATAGTTGATCCTGTTCTAATGGAATTTCAACTGTGACCTTGAAAAAGAGCTTAAAAAGCTGGTACTTTAACTTCCATTAACTTCCAAAATTTAAGCATGTGATTCTCATTTATTTTATCTGTGTTTGTTGTATTGAGTCATAGAATCGTTTGGGTTGGACGGTACCTCAAAGGTCATCTAGTTGCAAGGACCCTGCCATAGGCAGGGACACCTCCCACTGGAGTGGTACATACAGTGGGTCTCATGAGTGTGCTTTTGAAGCAAATCTTCTGATGATGAAGGTTGTTGCTTCACTGAGCTTTACTTCACATTGTGGGGTGGTCTCAAAGCACATCAGCTGGATTGCTTTTGAATGCAGCCACACTGAAAGATGGTCTCCAGCAGCTCACATGAAGAACTGCAGCTACAAATAGGCTTTTAGCACATTGGACCTGACTAACTGTAGAAGAAGGGGTGGAGGGGAAGAAAAATCCTGCGATGAGCAGTGTGATATCTGATTCTGAGAAGCAGCTGTTCTTCCTGATAGATCAGCTCCTATTGATCTACACTGTTTGTGTATGTAGACATAACCTCACACAGTTTTGAAAAACCTTCCCTCCCCCATGCCTCTTTAAGATTGCGAGCTATTTGTGCATGTTCTGGGATTTAAAGTGCCTTTAAGCTCCAAGAATAAAATGGTTGACTCAATCCTGGATAATTAATTAGCTCAAAATGATAGTGAACTGTGACTTAAGGGTCCAGTTTGTGGACTGAGTATATTTATTCTTCTCGTTTGCTCTTAGTAATTTTCATGTTTGTTTGAAGATCTTGTGTGTTCATGTGTTAGTGACATGTTGCTGTCTTTCCTGTCTCAGGTTAAGTACAAAGAAGGCTGGGAAAAGAGTAAGGGCCGGGGCTTTGAAATGAAACTTGATTCTCTGCCTTTACTTGCTGCCAAAGCTTCAAGGGATCTTGCCAGTGATGTATGTGTATTTAATTACCTAGGAGTTATTCTTTATTGCAGTTGCCATAGCACAGGGAAATAAACCTTAGCTCACTTCACCTGGATTTTTAAGACCTGTTTGGTTGTCCATCTTTGTCAATGACTGATGAACAGTTGGAAACTTTCTCACTCTGCTATGAAATGACACTCTCTGAAAATGATTTTTTTAAATACAAGTGTGTAGAAGGAAGCAAAATATACAGAATAGCACCATAGTAAAATTCCGTGTTTTGAGTTGTTTATAAGCTCAAAAATGCTGTTATCATCCACTGGAAAGGGAAGGCATATTTCTTCAGTCTGCTTTTGTAACCCAAACATAGGTATATTAAAAAAATGTCAAACAAGCACTCTTTTACAACTTATCTCCTGATTCTTAACCCATGGAGAGGCATAAAAGGAACAAAAGTTTCCTGCATGCAGCTGGAAAGTGCTCAGCAAAGATGGTGATTCCAAAATCCCACCTCATTTATAAAGTCAAATATTGAATTCCCTGTGTGGCTTTCACATGATTGATTTTCTATCATTTGCTTTAAGAATCAGATAATTTAGCTAATCAGAAGACTAAGTTTATCAACATAATCAGCACAGAGAAATTAGCCTCAAAGAATGAGGTTAAAGACAACGTAAATTAGGCTAACCCTGAACCCTTGGATATTTCAGAGAAAATCTGGGAAATATGAAGTGTCAGAGTGAGAATCAAACTAAGCCCTTGTAAATTTTGACCATCCAAGTTGTCAAAAACATATTGCTTATCTCTCGTGTAACTGGAAATGTCCTTTGACTTAAAATATGTTTTTCACAGATTAGGTATAAAGAAGAATATGAAAAATCAAAAGGAAAGGCAGCTGGAACCAAAGATTCAAGACTTTTGCACTCTCTGCAGGTGGCCAAGATGAGTAGTGAGGTAAATTATTTACTTCTCTTACTCAAAATGTGTTTTGCGTAATTGTGAGTCTTTCAGCAGCAATATGTCATCTACCACTGTTACTGCTTTCAGTCTAAGACGTTATTGGAAGCATTTAACAAAAATGGGTTTCCTATCCGTGTCTGTAATTAATGCACAGTAATTTTATTCTCATAGGGAATTTGGGGTTTATGGTGTCCTTGTTTTGGGACAGGAAAGTAACATACCCAAGACAAACAATTCTATATAACACTTTCAAGCAAATAAAAAATATGTTTAAAAGGAAGATGTGCTGTAATAAAGAAGATGTCTCTAGAGTCTGCAAAATTCATCCTGTCATCTGTTTTGTGGATCCCTCATAGGACCTGATTTCTATGCGTGTTTTTTGCCTAATCTGCATGACACAAACAAGAGTGGAGATGTAAGATAACTTTGGCTTTACAATACACTGATACTGACAACTTGTTTTCACTTCATCTATTTCTAGGTAGCCTACAAAAAAGATTTTGAGGAGAGTAAGACCCATTTCCATCTGCCTATGGATATGATAAACCTGACACATGCTAAGAAGGCCCAGGCACTTGCTAGTGACTTAGATTATAGAACGAGACTCCATGAGTACACAGTGGTTCCAGAAGACATGAAGACCAAGTGGGCAAAGAAGGCCTATGGTCTCCAGAGCGATGTAAGATGATATATACTCACCTTAACCATTACCAGCAGCATGAGTGTCTATAGACTTTTTCAGTGTGATGTTAGTCCTCATTTTGTATGGATGCTGTTTGATTTGAATTATGACCTTTTAAAATGCCTTTGCAATATCTCTGAAACTGGAAGAGGTGCGGTTGTTCACTTGCAAACATTGTACCTGTGGTCCCCATGCCAATGAATGTAATTTTCCTCTACAGCTTCGATACAGGGCAGATCTGATGTGGATGAAAGGAGCTGGGTGTATCACAGAAGGAAGTCTTACTATACAACAAGCCAAAAAGGCAGGAGATCTAGTCAGTGAGGTAAGCAAAGTGCTCAGGCTTCTGTTGTTCATAGGTCTATGCACACTTATTCCTCTACATTATGGGTAACAGGTAAGGAATTCCTAATAGAGAAGATCTCAGAAATGGAAGAACTGATGAATGTAACTTAATTATTCAGTGCTTTAGGAGCTATCCTGGGTTAGAGGTTTAACATACATTTTCCCATTATTTGATTATTATGTCAACTTTTTAAGGCAGAAGTCCTCATAATTGTGCTTCTAGCTCTTGTCTGCAGAGCAGCATTTAACAGTCAGAATTTTCAATGGTACATGCTACATAAATTGTGTACAGGTTTAAGAAACTGTGTTGAAAACTTTGTTATCTCTTAGCCATGCCTGGAAATTTCCTTGCCTTTCAGCAAATAAAGATCATGGCTTTACTGGCAGATTCAGCTTGTGCTGCTGTTCATTGCTTTTGCTTGATTAATTCATGATTTCATACTGCCATGAACCTTATGGAAGTGTACTTCCTCAGCTGCTTAGATATGGTTGCGTCATCTCACTAGGGCTAGGAAATCTAAAGGACAGGTAGTCAAATAAATTAGGGGAAGTGTGACAAGAAGGTTAAAATACCACTTAGTGTTGGAGGAACAGTGGAAGCCAGTTAGTTACTGGAGATCACACCCTCTGATACCTTGGTTTCTCTGACATCCTCTCACTATTCCTGCAAGGGAGAAAAATACATCTTAGAAACAAAAGAAGAGCAGCTACTATCAGGTCCGATGTCTTGCTAGGGATAGACTGACATCTGCTCTGTGGTGTGCCATAGTGATAATCACAAATATTTAATCCATAATGAAGTGCCTTTGCCTTCCAGTGCAGTGTAAGGCCAAGAGATGGCTGACAGTCACTTAAACTGGAGACTGGTGGATATTATTTTAGAGATCTCTATTGCCACAGACAACCTGGCATTTTGTCATTTCTTTGCAGAATGTCACTACATTGTGTTCCATGCAATGTGACAAAACATGCTGTTTTTAATCTGCCTCCCTCCCTTTCAGGTTCCTAAAATAAAGCGATGAGCATCTCTTTGAAGTGCTATGTGCTTTTTTAACTTTTATTTTGTGTTCCCCTAGCAAAGACACAGTGTAAACTGATCTGTTCACCCATCAGTTCAAACAGAGGATTTCTCTCTTGAAATTCCAGATAATGAAAATGTGCATTTGCAACCTTCCTAGGTGGAACTTCATGGTTTAACTGTTAGAATAAGAATTTGACTAATGTATTCAAGAAGTGTTTGCTTGGTCTTCCCTGTTGGACTGTGGAAACAGGGTGCTGTGTTTCCTTGTACTGTCTCAAAGACAGAAGATAATGTCTTCTTAGCTTGCTCTCAAACAAGTGATGCAGAAGGCTCGAGGCAGAGGTGTTTCAAAATTGGCCTGATCCATGGCCTGATGAAGTAAATGGTTGGACTTCGTGATCTAGTAGGTCCTTTCCAACCATGATTATTCTGTAAAGGCAAGTTTTCTGCTCACTTCAGTGAGTTTCACATGTAAAACAGAAAGTGAAATAGAATAAAAATAGAAAGAGTAAGGGCAGTCTTTTTTACCAAACTAGAAACAGTAGTCTCTGTGCAAATTTACCAATTCAAACAGATTTTGCATAATTACTGGCACCAGAGGATGAAGAAAGCACGGTGATTTTTCTCACATCCTCATGGAGGCCTCACATAGCTGTTGCTCCCAGGAAGTCTTGACTGCAGTGTCTGTGCTGAACTCTGCTTTGAAAAGTACTGGGAGTTGGTGGGGAAGGTTTTTAGTTTAGTTATTTTCAGGGCACTAAACTTGCCCTTTCTAATTGAATTGATAATTTAGAAACACCTTAATAATTTAAAAATATCTCACTAACATATACTCAGTGATTTGAACAACATGTGCATATGAAGTCTCATTTAAGAAAATGATACGATAATATTGACCATGTGTCTTATGATCTTTTGGGCTTGGCTTAAGTTTGTGATGGACACACAGTGGTTGGTGTGCAACCTAGGTCTAGCAAGATATGTAGATGGTTTATCTGGCACAAAACAGTGTCTGTGCTTGCGCCACCAGCAAATTTGTCGTGCTCTCTCCTACCATCCTTAACTCCAAAATACTTGCACCGAGTTGTATTTGGAAGCATATTTTTATTGATACCAGTACTGCAGCTGTCTTGGGAATTTACAAGGTACTTTTGACTTTATCAGTCATGTACTTTTTGAAAGCACTACAGAATAGTATAGTAAATATTGTACAAACTTTTTGTGTAACCTACTTTAATTTGGTGCAGCAAAAGTACAGACAGAAGGTTGATGCTCTGAAGTTCACCAGTGTGGCTGACAGTTCTCAGATCAAGCATGCCAAGAAAAGCCAGGAACTGCAAAGTGATGTGAGTCCTTGACTGAATTTGTCTCTTTGCAAGTAGCCTACTTTTGATGTGGTCATTCCTGAGACAAGTACACTAGGGTGGTGGTGGAAGAAAACCAGTTATGGCAACTTTCAGTATAGGAAATTTGTTGAGATTTATTTCTAAGGGGTTTGTTTATTTGATGAATCATCTCATTAAACTACCAGAATTAGAGTAACAACAACAAAAATCAAACCCTAATGGGAATGGAAAATAGACAGGTGAGTTTTCTCATAAATGATGCTAAAGGCCAGAGAGAAGTGGAGGGTGATGCTTTTACAAGCCAGTCTTGGCAACAAACATGGGTGATGCAGGCTGGATTCAATATGGCTGAAATGCATTCATGAGAGGACACTTAAGACATTACTGTCATCTGCACACAAATTGGTTATCCATGAGATAGTAAAAGTAAGACACAAACCTACAGAGAAAACACAATATTCCCAGGTGATCCTGTGGCAGACCTTCAGAGCAAGGTGGGAGAGGATATCTCCCCTTTAGAACAGGGACTGATAGCCATCCCAGGTTTTCTGTTTCTCTCCTCTGAGGGCCCTGTCAAGCTACTTAAAGCTATGTCGGCCTTGTTAGATCACACATTCTTCAGCTGTTGCTGTTAAAGTATTTCAACTTTGCTTACTTTACTGAAGTACTTTATTTTTTATTGTATGATTCCATGAGTTAGTAAAATGCAGCATGTTCCCTACTCTTCCTTGGAGCTGGATGATCCTGCTGAATAGCGTGGAGTGGAATGGAATGGATTAGAGTAAAATAAGATAATTTCATTTGGGAGGTATCTAAATCTAGTCCATCTAGTCCAACTGCCTGCCCGGTTGAGGGCTGAGAACGTACTTCAGAACTCCCTGGCAGGACTTGGGTGACAGCAACTCACTTTTCAGTTTCCACAAGAAAGGAAACCTATTGTTATAACTGCTGACCACCTCATTTTGGGAAAAGCCAAGTTTAATTTTAATTACTTTTAGTATGTTGTGCCTTGAAATGAAGATACTCTCAGCTTCTCAGTTGTGATGTAAATGAGGCATTATTGCTTCTTAATTGGTCTTTTTCAAGCAGCTCCTAGGTTTCTTTTTTAGCTCCCCTGCATCAATAAAAACTTGACAGTGTGTCTCAAAGATTACTCCTGACTCAATCAGAGGACAATGCTAGTCCTCTGACTACTGTTGCTTATCTTCTACATACTGGACAATGCTGTCTTTCTGTATGTGAGTTGAAGTCAGACCAGTAACCATGTATTTAGAGCTTTATAGGAGGGACTGTTTTTTGTTTTTTATTCTGAGATGTAAGAAATGGGACATCTTTTCATAGCCTTTCTACAGCTTTATGAAACATAGCAATTCATTTCTTCGTTGGTGTTGCCCTGGGACATAAAAATAGAGATGTTTGCTCTTGGATCATGAAAGGCCCTTGATATTGTGATTTTAAAATTAGGATGATCGTCCTGAGGACTATGTCAGCAATTACATTTAGGTCACAAATATTATCTGTGGGTTCAATTTTCCCTACTTCTGTGTCCTATTAAAGATTTTCCTTCTACCTAAAAAGTAGCTGCAGTTTAATACTGGATTAAATATATTCTTGCATGCATTTTGTACAGAGCATGAGTTACTGTCAGCTTTAGAGCCACTTAAGTAGCTAACTTTAGACAAGATAATTAAAGTGTCCTGATATGTGTGTTTTTTCACTGCTTCCCTGAAATTTAACCATGAGGAATTTGGTCAACCTGACTCTACGGGTCAACTTTTAAGTTAATATTGGTCAGAAGTAGTCATGATGCTAAAAGTTAACTCACCAAATAAGTTAACCCTAGTACATCCTTGAACATTTGGAATGTTTTAGTTAGTATTTTCTCAAGTTGCTTGTTAACCATGCTTTGATTTTTGTGGATAGGTTGCCTACAGGTCAGGAAAAGAGCAGTTTCTTCATCAGTACACCATCAGCAAAGATGATCCTGTCTTCCTACTGGCCAAAGCAAATGCTGCCAATATCAGTGAGGTACTGTGTAAGACAAAGGTTTGGATTCCCCCACTCCTGTGAACAGTTACAGCTGCTGTTGAAATGTTTGTTTTTGTAGGTGAAAGCTATGTTCTTTCACTAAGAAGGTCCAAATGTTTTGGATGTAAAGGTTTTATTTCTGAGTTTAATTACTTGCTCTTAATTAAATGCTAATCATGTCTGCTGTTCTGAAGGCTTGTAATTTTTGGTGTTTAAAGCTGAGTGTTTTCCATGTGCTTCCAGTTGAGTAGCACATTGACAGTTTCACCAGAACCAGTGAGATAATGGGATTGCAGTGTTCACAGTATCCACAGTTACAGTATGGAAATGCAGATAGCAGGATCTGATCCTTAGACATGTGGGTATGGAGTGTACACTGGTCTCATGATAGTTGAGAGCTTTAACTGTGACGGTAGAAAAAATAGAATATATTGATAGTAATAAAGAATCTGTGTTACTGTCATCTCTTTAGAAACTCTACAAGAGTAGCTGGGAGAAGCAGAAGGAAAAAGGATTTGTGCTTCGTCTGGATGCTTTGTCATTCTTGACAGCTAAGGCAAAGAGGGATCTGGCAAGTGATGTGAGTATGGTCTCCATCAGCCTTTTTTATTCTTAGGACAGCTGACAGACCAGGTTGACGCCAGAGTGTTGGGGATGTGTCACATATGTCTCGGTGCCCTGAGCCACCCTCACTTGATTCATGCTGAGGAGCAATGGAGGAGTTGTCTAGGTGATTGGCACTCCGTAATTAGTCAGAAGATTTGCTCTGAGCAATTCAGAGTTCTTCCCCACATGCTGACTGTGTTTTCCTATCCTCATTTTGACTCAAAATGAAGTGGAAATCTCCTGTGAAACACTAGAACTTAATACATCTATGCCTGGCCAGAAAATTCCTTAAAGAATCTTTTGACCTCAGTGGGTAAAAATTGTTTTAACTAGAGAGAACCAAAAAGAAAAGATTCCATACAGCTTTGGGTAAATATATTACTATTATTGAGAAAAGGATTTATTCTTTACAAACACTCATTTCTAAGGTATTCCAGTTCTCTTTTGCAAATAGACTTTGTGCTTGATTGTATTGAAGGCCAAACGTTTCATAGACTATTGCTTTACTGCTAGCAGAGCTGTGAGTTTGGTGTCTTAGACAATTTACTCATGGTCTACTTTTTAATTCACAGATTAAGTATAAGGAAGGTTATGAGAAGACAAAGGGTAAGATGATTGGAGTAAAAGCTGTGGAGGAAGATTCGAAGATGGCTCACTCCTTTCAAATGTCAAAGTTGCAGAGTGATCTGGAGTACAAAAAGGCATTTGAGGACACAAAGAATCAGTTCCACATTTCAATGGATATGATTAACCTTGTCCATGCCAAAAGGGCCCAGAATTTGGCCACGGATAAAGGATACAAGACAGCTCTCCATCATTACACAGCCCTGCCTACTGATATGAAAGTGGCATGGGCCAAGTGGGCCTATGGATTGCAAAGTGATGTAAGTGCAGAGCTTAGTGTACTTCAGTACCCTTCTATTCAACCTCTTCAGACACTTAGGGCTGAGTTTCTTCTGATGTTTATGCTATTAATGCTATGACCTATTTATAACCCTAATTTTTCAACTATCAAACAGTTAATAGTAAAACACTAACTATTAGCCACTTATTTGCTCAACAGATATATATATATATATATAAAAAGTGCAGGGTTTTGGAGTAGAGTTACAATCCTGTTTATGAGCATGGCTTCTTCAAAGCCTACTTCAAATGATAATAAAACACTAGGGTTCCTGTGTGATGTACATATATATATTTTACCTAATAGACAGAGAGGATTAGTACTTTATGGTGATAAAATTGGTGATAATATTCCAGATGGAGGCCACATGTTCATGTGTAACCATTGGATAAACTGATATTGTAAATAGTTGCTTTAAGTTAAACTTTTCATTCTGATGTTTTAAGTCAGAACTTTTCAAGGAGAACTAAGACAGGACTAGATGATCTTTGCTGTTGGAGAGTCCAGCGTAGAGCAACAAAGATGATGAAGGAAGTAGAACACCTCCCTTATGAGGAAAGACTGAGGGGAGCTGGGTCTCTTTTTAGCTTGGAGAAACTGAGACTAAGGGGTGACCTCATTAATGTTTACAAATGTGTGAGAGGTGGGTGCCATGAGGATGTAGCCAGGCTCTTCTCAATGTCATCTAGTGATAGGACAAGGGGCAATAGGTGTAAGGTGGAACACAGGAGGTTCCATATGAATGTGAGAAGGAACTTCTTCCCAGTGAGGGTGACAGAGTGCTGGAATGGGCTGCCCAGGGGGGTTGTGGAGTCTCCTTCTCTGGAGATGTTTAAAACCCACCCGGATATGTTTCTATGCGACTTGGTCTAGGTGATCCTGCCGTGGCAGGGGGATTGGACTGGATGAGCTTTCAAGGTCCCTTCCAGTCCCAGATGTTCTTTGATTCTGTATACAGGTCTTGCTGAGGTACAGTTGTTGAAACCCTTCAGCAGGCTGGCAAGAGCATTCCCGTGCTCCTCCTGCCTGAAGACACATGGGAAAAACAAAGCAAAATTGTTTTCCTCCATTACAAATAAAGGATAGGACTTGGAAAACGCCAAGTATAATTTTCTTATCATTGTAAATTATTAATGACCTTTTATACAGTGCCTTATGTACAATAAAATGTAAGTTTGTGCCATGTTAGAGTAAAAATTACAAGCAGCATTAAGGTCTAGAGCTCTTCTCAAAATTACCTTGCAAAGCATGTTGCACAAGTGCTGGTGAGTCCTGATCCTTCTATTTCATTCCATAAATTTATTGCTTTCCTTGCAACCATGCAATAGTGAGTAAAACAAGAGCAGGCACTAATTTAACTTGGTTGTTGTTCCTGAGATGTCTGAGTCCTTTAATGGCATTTTAAGTGTGTGAGCACCGACAATAGGAGGTGGTTTTTTTTTTTTTCTTTGTCAGAACCGATACAGAGCAGATCTGAACTGGATGAAAGGAGCTGGATGGATAGCCACTGGGTCATTAAATGTGGAGCAGGCTAAGAAGGCAGGAGAACTCATTAGCGAGGTGAGATTTCATGACAGCATGTAACAGAATTTGCTGCATAATGCGTGAAAAATGTCTGTATAAAATTAAAATAATTTCCACTCAAAGGGGAAAGAAAAAGGAGTACCACATGAAAGCCCTCAAAACCAGGGATAGGACTGGTAATTAGAGGGAAACCAGATACCAAACACGCACCAGTAGGAGTCCATATAGCCTTTGCAAAAACAAAGTAGGTGACAAATGACATTATGAATAATAATGGCAATCAAACAGTGCTCAATTGCTACCCACTAGCCTACCTTTTTAATGAAGCAGAACAAGAGACATGATGAAAAGATGCAGTCATTAGACCCAGAACCTTCTTTTATAACAGGCCCACATTCCTGCTTGCTCCTTTTCCATATAAATTTCCATTAGCTATGGAAATTCATATAGGGATCTCTGTCTGGAGTAATCTATTGGTCTGAGTGGTTTTCATCCTTATTTCTCCCTATTACCATTATCACTTACAGGAAAAGGCAGACTCTGGAATCTTTTCTGCCAGTCCCATGAGGTCTTCAAAGGAGGTTGTAGCAGAAATGGTTAAACGAAACGGTTATTCTGTTGCTACTATTTCAGAGGGATTCCTACTGGCCAGATCTGATGCAGTATGAGATTGAATTCTGTGGGTCTTTTAGATAACCACTGGTTCTGCAGGAATCATCTGTCCATTCACTCAATGAGAGTAACAGCATAACACTGCTAGTAGTGTCTCGGAGAAGTATGATCATTCTTTCATATCTACCTAATTGCTAGCACTGCTTTTCTTCATGGTTGTTTTTATACAGAATAATCTAGGTCCTCAGCTAGTGTAAAGCAAGGTAGCTTCACAAATGCTCATTCAGCAATGCCATCTGTAATAGTGGCTGTTAATCTATATAGGTATAATGTTTTGATGTTATAGTGAAGGGAACTGCTGAGTAGAAATCTGACCTGCTAGGTTGTTCATATCAAGCTTTTTGTGACATTCTGGCCAAATCTTCCTTGTTTCTACAGCTGCTTAGGAGAAAGTATGGACTACTTTTGTCTCCAGTTAAGCTTAGAAGGATTGCTTATTTTTAAGGGATTTCTTCCTGAAACCAAGTCAGTGCTCATCAGCTTGTAATACCTTAAAAGACTTGATGTGCTTTATATTGGTGGTTTGAGTCCGCAAAGAATCAAGATGTTGCCTCAAATAAACTTCTGTGGGTCACAGCTCATTTTAAAGGAGAATGACAGGCCTTTAGACTCAAACACTGAGATATAAACTGAGATATAAATTTCAACAAGAGCCATGAAACATGCTTATTAAATTGAGAGTTCGTTGCAGGCATCAGGAAAATTTACTGTACACTGTTTGGAGAAGCAGTGAGAATGTTGATGGGTATAAGGCAAGTCACACATGAAGGGAAGCTTTTAGTGACCTGGCCATATGGAAAATGTGTCATTTTGCCATTGTCTTAATGATGTATATAGCGAAATCTCACAGAAGCTGCAATGGGTCTTTCAAGCAGAGTTGATATAAGTATCTAGAAGATAACAATTAGGCACAGAGTTAATGCTTGCACAGGTTTGCTATAGATGTTAGGAGGAAACCTAAACCCTGAAACAGGAAGTTAAGTAGTTGCCTGCAATTATATTTAATTTCTTGCTTAGAGAAGCTCTAAATAAAAATATAATCAGTTGTACTGCATTGAAGTAATGTGAAAAAGACTATAAAATCCTGAGTTCTGGAGTTTTTAGGAAGGCATAATCTGATTTTGAAATGTTTTCATTATATTTAGGAAGAAATACTTCAATATTAATCTGCAAAAGGTTATTGTTAAATTGAAACAAATATTAATCTGAAAGTATACCTAGGACATAGAGATGAGGAAAGAGGAATAATAATTATGTTCACAAATTCACTCTAATCTCCAGCAACCTATGATTTTTCTCTTTCAAATAGCATGAAAGAGCAGCACAAAATTCACAGCTTTGATCTTTTTCTGCTCAACAGAAGAAGTACCGTCAGCATCCACATGCTTTGAAGTTTACCAGTATTAAAGACACTCCTGAGATGATCCAGGCTAGAATTAGTTATAACCAGGCTGTGGATGTAAGTTATAATGTATATACATTATGATTATAAGAGTGGTATCCTCTTTGAACGACCTGATTGAAGCACTGGCTTTCTCTCTCTTTCTTTCTCTGAGATTATCCTTGGGAACCATGAAACTTTTGTGTTCTGGTGTGGCGCATCTCACAAAGAGCACATTTCAAACTTGCAATAGGAAGTTATAGAGCTCCCACTAAAGTGAATGGAAGTTTCATGTAAAAAGGGCTTTCTGCCCATTTATTTTTTTTATTTCAGAAGTAAAATTTAGGAGTAAAACTGGCCTTTGCCCTTGAGAGATTTTTGGCTTTTTGAATTTCATTGAGGAAGAATTCATTTGGGGTTCGTTCCCTCTTTCAAACGAATCTTTCGAATTTCAGTTTCTGCGTATTTTTTTGGAAACAAAATGTAAGGCAGCATGACAAGGAACTAAAAAAACATGATTTCAAGCTGTCATCCTGCTGAGAGAGAAATCCAGGAGGGGAAACCTTAAAGGGAAGAATTGAGGCTGTTTTGTGTTTAAACGTGTTTATTTTTAATAGAAGAGCATTTTAAAAATATTGTAGACTTAACTGGGATAATACAGAAGTGAATAATAAGCAAAAGTCACTCAAATAAGACAAGTTTCAAACATGAGAAGGTGTTTTATTTTCAAAATAGATATTTTTAAAGTGAAGGAGAAGATGAAAGACTTTGTGTAAAACACATGCTATTGTAATACTTATAGTGTCTATGCCTTTGGTTTAATTAATAAGATCCAAAAGGCTTACATCTCAGACAGGATAAATATAAATCATTTTGTTCTAGTGAGCCAAGTCAAAGTCAGTATGCTGCTCTACTTCTTCTCACCTGGAGTTCTCATTAATTTTCCTCTTATTGACTGGCAATACTGTGGGACAACTTGCTAAAGAAAGTGGCAGCAGGGTGAAATGGGGAGGTTCATTGTAATCTAAGGGGTCCCAAACCCTCACACAGAAGTAATAGCCAGGGAAAGGCAAGTGAGACAGTCAATACATGGGTCTTATCTAAGGTCAAAAGACGCAATGGATAGTTGTACTCACCTGAAATTTATGGTGTAAGAAGAAACTAAGCTAGGAAAAACAATTAATGTGAACGAGGTGAACTCTGCATAGACATTTTAGAGGAAGTTCCAGTTAACTGCATAGATCTCCTCTAACCTGTCTGCAGATACCGTGGAGTTAGCTAGTCCTGGGCAAACCCTATATTCTTCCTCCAAAAATTGCTATGAGTAGCATACACACTCCTGTTTTCCATGGAATCAGTCAGGTTATGAGTTTTTGTTAATTGACCATTAAGCACCACCTTGCAACTAGCTGTGGAAATACATTTGGAGTAATTGCACAGATAATTACTATCATAACTGTCTGCTGAGAATAAACAACTTTGGAGAGATGCATTTGGGGAACTTAAACTCCCTAGATTTCTGTAGACCTTCAAAGTGCTGGTGGGTCACACTAATGGCTGCACACTGTTAACAAACCTATTCATATATGATGGAAGACTTACCAAACTAATACTCAAAGATGTGAATTCTTATATACATTGAAATATATATACATTCATATACACTCAAAACTTCAAGGAGCACCTCTGTGGCATATTCTAGCTGATAGGTATATCAGACTCAAAGCTTTGAATACTGACTGAAACAATTGCATGCATTTATTAACACTGCTGTCACTTTGCCGAAGTCTTTGCTTTCCATAAACTAGTGATTGAATGTGTAGTGAGAACTTGCCACTGAAAATCCATCTCTGTTTGCAGAGGCTGTACAAGGAGCATGGAGAGAGTGTAAAGCATCAGTATACACCGACAACAGATCTTCCTGAAATCCTTCAGGCCAAATTAAATGCAATGAATATCAGTGAGGTATAAATCTGACTTTTAGGAAGTTATTTTGATGTTTTGATGTTGCTTTGGTATTTGTCCTACACAGGAAATCACAATAAGTTTCTTTCCATTGCCCATTCTATGGTCTAAATATTCCCAAAGCAGTATGAGAAGTCAAACTTCTTACCAAACTACATTGCCAAGATGAAGAATGAACATTCCAATACATTATTATAATGGGCATTAGTCATGTGGTTATTCCTGTTGTGTATTGACAGTTTCATTTTTTTAGCCCTTTGTGTTTGAATGAAGCTGATGCAGTAATATTGCTAGGATAGCATTAATGCTGCAGTGTCAACCTTCCAAGCAACAACTCTGCTTTATTCCTGTTCCATATTCCCTAGATTCGCTATAAGGAGTCCTGGGGAAAGATGAAAGATGGTGGCTATCAACTGAAGCTAGATGCCATTCCCTTCCGGGCAGCAAAAGCTTCTGGTGAAATCATAAGTGATGTACGTGGACTTACAGCTGATATCGTCCAGTGGGATATATCAGTCACTCCAGACTCCTTCTGCTCTTCTGAGTGACTCTTGATGGAAGCAGCATGTCCAGCTAACTCTGCATCTGGGAGACAGCTGTCCTCAGTCTAGTTAGTTGTGCTTTGGAGGTGCAGCCATGATGAAGTGTTGTTGGTAGCTAAGCAAAGCAAGGTTTGCAAAAGCAAACATCCATTAGCAAAGCTGACCAACTTACCTGCTGTAGTGACTGGACAATCACAGGGCTTGTTCAGAGGCTGTCAGCCACTGCTACTTAGGCAAGCTTTGAAAGGGTGACCTTATTCGAGAAGTTCTATCCTCCAGGATTTTTCTTTGGTGCAGAGATATAGGCTGTATATCTGTATCAGAGATGGACAGATTAATTTCAAATGTAGGGCACCAGTTCTAACTCTACTAGAGAGCTGATTGAGAGAGGCTCATCAGAGGTTGATTTTGAGCATCTGCACCAGGTTGTTTTCTTTTACCACCTATGTAACAGCAGGTAGCTAGCCCAAGCTGTTAGGAAGCATACATCGGTGTAATTTTTTTTATGCTTTTCTTTTTATAAGAAAAAATATTAAAACATTTGCATAGGTGAGCTCTTACTAGGATCCACTGAGTTTTATTCATATTTACTCTATTGAATATAGCCAGAATTAATTGTCCATTGCTCTTTCTGTCATTTGAACATCTTTCATTCAGGTTTTAACAGTCTGACTATTGCTTACTTCTGTTTGTTGCCACTCACGTTTCTATTCTGATTTCTTTTTTAGCACAAGTATAAGGAGGCATTTCAGAAAATGAAAGGAAAGATGGTTGGCTCACATGGCCTGGATGGCGATATCCGTATTGCTCATTCAGTCCATGCAGCATCGCTGCAGAGTGATGTGAGTACAAGAAAGCAGATCTGTGCGTTTTGGAATTGGTTTCCTAACAGTGAGTACTTCCTCATGAAGGATGTGCTTAGCTGTGAAATAGCTTACTATTTAAGACTCACGCCTTTCTTTCCCATTTTCCATATATTTTGATGCAAGCATTATATTCTTATTTTTCTTTTATATTATTTACAGTATCATTTACATTATTTACAGTATCATTAATTTGACAGTGCATTCTTGCACAATCCCCTGCTGCCTACCGCTGTTGCTTTTCATAGAGTATTTGACACTTAAAAATGACACTTGGAAGTAGGTCTGATAGAAAATTAGCAGTGATCCTTGTACAAAAGTAAATTAAATTTGTCAGATACAGTTTTCAAATGATTATTATGATTTACTATTTTCTTGAAAGACTAAAAGATTAATGAGTTTTGGCGATTTCAGAACTTATTAGTTATAAGTTGAACTTATTTGGTTGGGGAGTAGTTCCCACTTGGTCTTAGGGTATGCTATAAATCACATAATTTGTTCACTGTCTATAAGAATTGCAATTGTCCAGTGCACGACCCAGAAAGTATCTCTATCCAGAAAGTAGCGAAGTATTTCACAGAATCACACAACATTAGGGATAATGTCTAAGCTTAATTGAATAAAATATAGATGGTTACTGTTTTGATGAAGGATAGGCTGTCACCTATTCAAAGTACTGGTTATTCACAGTAAGGTTAAACAAGTTAGAAAATGTACTTTTAAAACCAACAATTTATGCTGAAAAATGAAAGCAATATGAAGAATGTCTCATCTGATCAAAACCCAAATCCTAATTAACATGCCATGATATCAGCGTGGTTTGTTTTTAATTTGATAGGTGAAATATAAGCAAGGTTTTGAGGATGCAAAGTCACACTTCCACCTGCCACTGGATATGATAAACTTGGTACATGCCAGGAAAGCCCAGTCTTTGGTCAGTGAACAAGAATACAGACAGTTGCTACACCAGTACACTGCTTTGACTGATGATGTGAGGCTGCGGTGTGCCAAGAACGCATACAAACTACAGAGTGAGGTAATTGCAAAATATCCCAGTGATATTTCCCTGTTGGTTCCGATGCAAGATAGTTCTGTTCCAACTCTTGACAGCTGACAGTATGCATTTGAGCAGCAGCTTAGGGGTAAACAATGGCTGTTCCCCCTTGATTACATTCAGAAATGAGACGTTTATCTTACTGGGCAGTTGTACAACATGTGCGATTTCACTGTGCTGAGAGATGAAGTGTATTAGTCTTTGATGAGCAGGCAGAGAAGTGTTTGCAAGTGAGGATGATTGCACTGATGCTGAAATACTCTTAATATCTTGCTAACTGTGCAAACTGTTTACCAACTGGAGTTTGAGTTGGCTTGCATCTGAATGAAATTCTCATGTACTTCCTGAAGGGATGTGCGTGTTATGAGAAATCTGATTTGTGAGAGACTTAAAACCTCTGACCAAGCCATAACCACTGAAATTCTAAGAAGGGTGAGTTTAGCTCCAGAAGTAATCTTGCATAGAATTAGCTGGATAATGCCTTATGAATTAAAGTGTAAGCTGTTTCTGTAGGCACAGCCTTCAGCAAAGGGCTTTTAGGAGATTACATTGTCTCTGGAGAGCTCAGGAGGGGCTGTATCTTAAAAACGCATCTGGCTCAAAAATGTTACTGCATATCAGTTTTACCCTTTCAGCCAAGGGTCTTAAAGGTGAAGATTGTGTAGAAACCAGCATAAACATTAGCTGCTGGGTGTGCTGCCCTGAGATGAAAGCACAAGTAATCAGAGACTGAAGCAGATTTCCATCCATGCCGCTCAGAGTTGGGAGTGAATTGCTGGCAGCAGCAGCACATCTCAGAGTGCAGATTTTACTCTCTAGCCAGCTGGTGCTCTAGTTGACAAGAGATGAGGACCAAGTTCTAGTTGTTGTCCGCTCTTACCTTCCAGCTCACAAAGGAAGTTTCCTTTGTGTTTATGCAGCACCATGATGTTTTTTAGTCTAGAGTTTAGTGCTGGTCAGACTTCACTCTTCCTTGACCATTCAGAACTGCTACAAACCAAGGCTGTTTTGTCTGCAGTTCCACGTATCACAAATTTATTAGCTTTTATTTAAAAATATTTTCATACATTTCTAAAATCTGGTGTTATTTTATATATATTTATAAATAAATAATGTCTAGCAGTGATTTATGTATTATGTATGAAGAAAATTAATTTAAAGGTTTTTTTCAAGGTTATGAAGTTAGTCATTTAGTGTTGGTGAGACTTGGCACTCCTCACAGTCTCGCATCTGCGTTGTGAGGGCAGTATGCACATGGGCACCTACAGAAACACAGGAGTGCAGGGTAATGTATATGAAGCCTCTGTCATCAATACTAATTTTAATAGATGAATACTGTTATTGTGTGGTTTTGGATGAATAAATATAGGGCATCTCAAATGCAAACTGGTAATTACTTCTGCTTGGTTTTCCTTAGAATTTATACCGATCTGACATGAACTCCATGCGAGGAGTTGGATGTATTACTTCAGGGGCCCTAGAGATTGAAGGGAAGAAGAAAGCTTCTGAACTCATCAGCGAGGTAACAAAAGAGGGTTTTGATTTCTTCGCTACAAACAAGAGTTTGCCAGATGTCTTTCTATTAAACTGGGCTGGCAAAGTGACTCACTGGATAACGCTAGGCTCCCTCCCCTTGCGTTTGATCATTCCATTTGTGTCCTAAATGCAGATGGGTGAACCTGATGGAGTTCAAGGTTTTGCAGACTTTGCTAACCACTTCTGCGAATCTTTTCTCCTGTGTTTCAGACCCAGGAGGTTTAAATGTTATTTATTTGAGAATTAAATGGGCTTTTTGAACTAAAAATAAGGCTGTGCCTATTTCTAATACGTACTCTGCACTGTTTCTCCAAAATTAGACTGACTTGTGGAGTTCTCTATACATTACTTTATTGATGTAAGGAGACTGACAGAATTGTGTGAAGGAATGTGGGGATGTGCTGTGAAACATAGTTTTGCTTTACCGGGGAAAGGGGAATGTGAATGTGCTTTGAGACTGGCTGAGAAGAATGTGGGGGCAAAGAAGAATCTCTGCGAGTTGGAGATTGTTTCCCCACGTCACTGTCCTCAGGTCTGCTCTTGCTTTACAGTCAGTTTTCACTTTCTGCTTCTGTGTGCTACTGTTTTTCTCCCTTTGTAACTTCATTTCCCCATGAGGCTTCAATGAACCAAATTCAGAGTAGCAAAAGGTAAATGAGTCTAATGGTTGATAGACATATGCCCTTTGCAAAGTAGAGCTTTAAGCACAAGAAGTGATACTAGACCACTGCTGCTGGAAAAAGTCCTTTATCTGACAAGACAATTTAGTTATTCTGTTCATTTTTCTTTCTGTGTGAACTCAGAGTAAATATCGTCAGCAGCCACATTCCTTCAAGTACACATCGGTGACAGACTCTCCTGGCCTCCTTCATGCAAAATTCAGCAATATGATTGCTAATGAGGTAGGCTCTCCTAACGTGAATCAGAAAATACGCTTTTCAAAATGCAGCAAGCTAGGGATGGAGGAGTGGGAAAAAGACAACCCTGTTTTGAAAGCAAACTGTATCAAAAAGAAAGCAGGCATCGCTCATTTGTGCTTTTTCATAGTGAGATCACTTCTTATTATTTCATAACATTTAATAACCGTTTTCAATTCTGTCTCTTTTAAAAAGCTTCAGTAATACCCAAACAATAGAGTTCTGTTATTAGGATTTTTTACATAAGACAACGTCAAAAGATCAGGTGTGGAAGGTGTTCCTGAGGGAGCTCATTTGCATAGTGTGGTCCACCTTAGAGGGCTCCTAAAAATAGAGTAGCTTTTCTAATATTTGAAAAAACAAGGCAAAACCCATAACCAAACAATCAGTTGAGATCATAATGAAAAAAAATATGACAAGTCTATCAGAAATACCTACTCTCTTAAGTACTTAACACACATTCATGATAAGCTTAGTGTTCTTAGCTCTCCTTTTGGCCTGCTGGGAACATCAGTGCAAGGCTAACGATGTAGTGGATTGGCGTCATCATATATGTATAAAAATTACTGTAAATGGTTTTTATGCCTAACACCCCGCCCCCCCATGACATTACAGTTGCAAAAACATGTTCTTAACTGGTTTTTATGGTGGCTGACTGTAGTTGTCATAATCATAACAATTTAAGTACTGCTGTTATGGTAATGAAACAATAGAGAAAATTAACTGTGGTTGTCTTTTCAATCTCTTTCCTAGCGCCTGTATAAAGCGGCAGGAGAGGACATTCAGCATCACTATACACCAACACTGGGGCTGCCTGAGTTTACACGGGCAAGAATAAATGCAGCCAATCTCAGTGATGTAAGAATTTTGTTCCTTATTTCTTACTTTATTTGGAGAAGAAATTTTGTAGTGGCAAAGAAAGTAGATAGGGAACCTTTTAGGTCAATTCTTCCTATGCTTCCCTTCGTTTGATTATAATGTTATTTTTCCTCTATTAGCATATATACAGTTGCAAGTGAATCTACATAAAGAACAAGACATGTTTTGTCTGAGTTAGTAGGATTTCCCAAAGATAATTTAAAAAAAATCCTTTGATTATGAAGAATAAGACTGTAACACAGAATAACAAATGAAAGAGGGTTCCTTTGTTTGTTCCTTTGTGCATTTAAAAGAGAAACAGCAATCTAAATATGCCTTCCCTACTTTAGGCAAAATACAGAGAATCTTGGCATAATCTACGTGCTCAAGGCTACAAGCTGACAACGGAAGCTCTGCCGTTCCAGACTGCCAGGGCCTCCAGAGAAATTGCCAGTGATGTGAGTTGAATGATTCAACCTTCCTTCTTGACTAATTTCTGTTAACTTCATGTAAAACAATGTCTAAGGCAGATTTTACTGAATTAAAGCAACTCCATAACCGTGTGAGACAAGTGTGAGACAGAATATATTACTTATGAATGAGATCCTTTGTGTGAATTAGAGGGAAAAAAAAAGAGAGGAAGAATCGCTGCTAATCGGAAACCAAGCTCGGTTAAACATCTTCCAGAGGGAAATAGCTGGTGAATTGAAGTATTTGCAGATGGTCAAATTAGAGGGATTCTGCTCCTCACCATGCTTTCAGTTCCTCATATTCTACAGTGCCTGCTAATTCTGTCCACCCCGCTTCGGGTTGAGACTTGGAGATGCTTAGTGCCCCTGAGTTGAAATGAAATCAGAAGAAGCTGAGCATTCTTTGAATCTCATAAAATCAGGAGCTGCCTGTCTGGTTAGGGAGTGAAAAATCAGTGGCTGTTTCTGTAAGTATATGTCCCTTTAATTTCTCAAGCAGGGGAGCCGAATCTTAGGTGTCCTCTTGTTTGGATTGCTGTTTGCAGAACTCAGACATGATGGTACCCATTTCTCAGAAAGCCCAAGTCCATCCCTTCCTCGTAAGAAATGACAGAATCACAGAACATTAGGGATTGGAAGTGACCTCGAAAGATCATCTAGTCCAATCCCCTGCCACAGCAGGATCACCTAATCTAATACATTCTATGAAAAAGTGACAATTAAGCTAAATTGAATTTTAAAAGTCTTAATTTTGTGTAGTAGTTAGGTCCATATTTTATCTCCAATGTGATATATATTTAATGTGCATTTGTTTTATGAAGCAACTGTTTCTAGCTGTAATTTATCATGTATACTTAACCATATTTTGCAGAGTGCTTTTGGTTACAGCTTCAGATCTGCTCTAAGGGGTACAAGTCTGTAATAGAATTACATCCACTTACAACAGATCTGAATTTGGCCTTCATCTTGGAAGCACTTTATAAACATTAGCTACTGTAATTTAATCCCCACAACTCTCTTGTGTGGTAGATAAGTGTTATTATCCCATTTCAACTACATTATGAACTCTTCAGGGCCCAGGCTTTCCCTTTAAAGTTCCAAGCACCCTGTTGATGCTGTATAAATAATCATTATCATCATCATCATCATCACTATTTCACAGAGAGGATAAATGCGAGATCATAGGGAAAGCCACAGTCCCAACTAAGATGAGAATCAGGGGTTGCTGGTGTTTATTCTTGTGCTCAGACCAGCATCTTAGGCTTCTCAACATAGTTATTGATCCAGGAAAACTAAATTTACTCTTTAAAATACTTGTATGGCACTTGCAAATCTGAAGGCTACAGAGTGCATAATGTTTCTCTTTTGTGTAAATCTTTTTTCTTCTGTCTTTTGTTTCTCATGTTCTTATGCCTAGTGATAGGAATATTCTATGAGAGATAATAAAGTACACGATCAGAGGTTAAACACAATCGATGCTTTGGGCATATCCAAAGACTGTATACTGTCCAAAAGCTGCAGCTACTGTGGTATTTAAAATTGAGAGCAATGAATGATTTGAATAATTATTTTCTAGTGCTGTCTACCTTGGCTGTTTGTAGCGACAACAGAGGCATTTCAATCCTAAGTTATTAACAAGAGTAGCCAGTCTAAGCTTGGCAGTTTTTCACTTTTAATTTGTTTTATTTTTAGTACCAATATAAACACAACTTCGTGATGGAGAGGGGGAAGCACATTGGTGCCAGAAGTGTTCTGGATGACGCCAGGTTGCTGCACTGCTTGCATGCTGCCAAACTGCAGAGTGAACAGGAGTATAAGAAGGGATCCCAAGGAGTGTGGTCTCAGTACCGTCTCCCCATGGACATGGTGAATCTTGTCCATGCCAGGAAAGCCCAGGCCTTAGCGAGTGATCAAGATTACAGAATGAGACTCCATGAATTTACAGCTCTCCCAGAAGACTTGAAGATGAAGTGGGCCAAAAGAGCCCACATGCTGCAGAGTGAGGTAAAGATTTACCTTCTGATAACAACAAATTGAATTTAGCAACAACAGAGCTTTGAGTGAATGGTACAAATTGTGTATTGACATTGAGCAGGGTTTTTAAAACGACCATTTGTAAACTTATAGATGTGTAGCACAAGAGATCCAACTGCTCCTGACACGTGGAATATATGTAAATCAGAGGTCCTCGTGTTATGAACCTGACAAAAACATCACTTCAGTCAATGTTACCTATTCTAGAGCTGAGTCATCCTTCACATGTTTTAGCCTGGAGAAGAGGAGACTTAAGGGGCACCTTAGC
The DNA here is from genome assembly GCA_028565055.1 of Phoeniculus purpureus. NCBI lineage: Eukaryota > Metazoa > Chordata > Aves > Bucerotiformes > Phoeniculidae > Phoeniculus > Phoeniculus purpureus. Next base: position 23,639,397 of record JAOXOE010000632.1, on the reverse strand, counting down.
ACTCTCTAGAACTACCTGAAGGGGTGTTGAAGACAGGTGTGGGTCAGACTCTTCTCCCAGGCAACTAGGAACAGGATGAGAGGGCAGCGCCTGAAGTTGCACCATAGGAGGTTTAGGCTGGATGTTAGGAAGTCCTTCCTCACAGCAAGGGTGATTAGACATTGGAATGGACTGCCCAGGGAGGTGGTGGGGTCCCCATCCCTGGAGATGTTTAAGGAAAGACATACCATGGTCTAGTTTGTGGTGATGTTGGGTCATAGGTTGAGCTTGATGATCTTAGAGGTATTTTTCCAAACATAAATGGTCCATCATATAAAATAAACAGTCCCCAGATGGGTTTGTGGAAATGACTCACACAAATGTAAGTTCAGACAAACTTTGATGTCAGGAATGACGGAATCTTAGAATGGGCTACATCCAAGCTTCCTTTCTCTCAGCATGTACCGCTGTTCAGGCACAGGACATTGTCTGTATCTGCTTTCACACAGATACAGATCTGCATGGATGCAGGTAGCTGTATTTTGGCAGTTTATGGTCCAATGGCATTGGCTACTCTGTGGCAGGAGGCTCTGTTTAGGAGGTTTGGGTTTTATTATTTTTATAAGAGAAGACACTGAGGAAGCAGGGAAATGAAAAAGTTTGTTCTGAAAGTTATGCCAACTCTTTATGGGCTTTTAGAGAGCTGATCATTTACTGAGCTCAGGATTTTATTGCAAGACAAAGTGATGGGAAATTTATTGACTTAGATGAGCAGATACTGACAGATATTCCCACTATGAAAGTCAGTGTCAGTCAAAGCACCTGAGAGCTTGTATCCTTCTTTCTTACTCAATGTACTTGCTATCTGGAATCCCGATTGTACCCTTGATTATAGAACCACATTTAGATATTCTTGGGATGGTATAGAAGTGGTTGCTAAATGCAGTTCTATGCCTTTGCAGCCCCTGTTCCTGTCTTCTCCTGTAATGGCTGACAGGTGGATAGATCCAGAAAAGCAGGATTTTTTACTATCTACTGATGTGTGAAGGCAGCTCACATGATAGGAAAGTGGCATTTCTAGGGATTTAGTCCTTAGATCCTAACAGCATCATTCAGATCTTGCCTGCAACAGAACAGGATAGGAGATGAGTAAGAAGCTCAGCATGTGGCTCTGTGCCTTTAGATCCTGAGCATTAGGAGACCAGAAAAATTATGGTGGTTTTGTCTGATACTATCAATCTAGTAACTTTCAACACACTTGGGCTAGCTGGCTGTTACGTCCTTTTGCATATAGGAGAGAAAAACCCCAAACTGATAAAAAAATTTTGATGGATGATTGGATTAAAGTCCTACAATAAGCCACTGCCACTCTGAAAGAGAAGTCAGAATTGTTTGTGTCACAGGTATTTTACTGGCTTACACTTTTTCTTGTGTCTGCCTTGTTTTCTTTACTGGGTTAGGAGAAGACTAAGCCTTTAATGTGAGCAAAGAACGACTAATGTGTCCTCTTGGAAATGGGGTTAATGAGGAAGCATGCATCAGATAAAATAATTAGTATTCCTGACTTGAACTCACCTCAGAAAATTATTTCCAAAGGGGTTCTTTTACGTCCAGTACAAACAGGTTATTACTTACTGCTTTGAGTCATACTAATTCGAGGTCCCTTCCAGTCCCTGATGTTCTGTGATTCTGTGTGATTCGGTAATTCACTCACGGGACCTTCTCTTGGAACTTGCATATGATACATTATTTAATTCCTGGTGGAATGAACAAATGCAAACAGTTTGGCTTTATGATGTGATATGTGCATGGCAAATGAAAAACCTCAAAATGTTAATATGAATCAGGGAGTCTTTTTAAAAAACCTTAATAGCTGTGGATACAAACCTGATAGCTAACGATTTTCATTTTTAACAGCATCGCTATAAATCAGACCTGAACTTCATGAAAGGAGTTGGTTGGATGGCTCTGAGATCTCCGCAGATAGAAAGTGTAAAGAAGGCTGGAGAGCTCATCAGTGAGGTAACTGATAAATCTTTCATGGGATAGCACGTCTGTAGGAATTGTTTACCATCAAGGCTCCTCGTTACATGACACTTACGAATGTAGCTCATCATTTCCTTTTGATGTGGGAGCCTGTTTATACAAGGTGTAAGTTACCAAGAAGCAGTATGGGAGATGCAAGTCCACTGTGTGACACCTGCTGAATATTTTCTATTCCAAATGAAGCAACAAAAGTATAAACAAAACATGTAACAATAAATAAATTCAGTAAACTCCATTATGAAATTCTAAGCAGGTGGTTATGGAAGTGATATAGAAAGATACAGCATTGACAACCACACTGAAGGGGCATTTGCCTGCTCATGTATTAAGGGAGAAAAACTATGAGCTGTCAAAAGTGTACTGTTTAAAAGCTTTTTGCATGTGGATTTTCAGTGGGGAGTCCTTCTTACACACATACAAAAAAGAGAAATTTGGTGCCTGGGCATCACAGCACTAATACAGTGGCATCCCCATTCCCTAGCTGAAAGAGCAACTGAGACTAAAGCAGAACAGTCTGGTTTTAAAACTGTGGCTTCAGGAAGGTGGCTTTTATGTTTTAGTTCAGCTATTGCACACCTGGAACTGTGAAATATCATTAATTGTGGGGTGTTTTCCTTTGTTTTCATTGTCTCCTGCCCCTCTCAGATAAAGTACCGTCAGAAGCCAGAGAGTTTGAAGTTCACTTCTGTGGTTGACTCTCCGGATTTGATTCATGCTAAAACCAGCTACCTCCAGTGCAATGATGTAGGTTCATTTTGCTATACGTTGTACCAACTTCTGTTGTACTGTAATGCATAAAAGAAATTATCTTGACATTGTTTCCAGTATCAGTTGCATTCAGTGACTTTTGACTCCACAGAGACTGTACAGGGCTGGAAGTGCTGAAGCCAGGCACAGGTACACACTACCTCTGGATCATCCAGATTTTATCCGAGCCCGCCAGAATGCACTTCTCATGAGTGACGTGAGTAAGCTGTTTACTCTGATGAGCTGACTTGGTAAACTCTCTTAAGAATGAACAATTTTCATGTATGTGTAGGAAACAGGTTCTCCCAGCCTGACCAAAACTAAAGCTAGTGGCTGCGGACAGCCAACGCGTTGCTAGATTTGAGCTGGAGGGATCAGGAAAAGTTGTAGATTTTTCTTTTAAGAATTGGTTCTGCTTTCCAGGGCAGGAAGTTATTATTAAGGATTTCAGTTCTTCATTATAGGCGTGGTTAGTAAATTTAAATCTTTTTACTTACATTTGGGTGGAGATGACAGAGAATCCCCTTTCCTTGACTAGATAATCTATCATCATGAAGCTATAACACTGCTGAATTGATTCCTAAGGCATATTTGTCATCAACCTGGATGTAACTGAATCAGTGAATGGAATTGGTTTAAAGGGATTTTGTCAGAGGCACTCAGTCTATTCCTTATCTACAGTGCCCTGATTAAATAGTTGCTGTCTTTAACTGTAGGATTAGAATGTGACTTTAGTACATATGAAACTTTGAGTTTCTTTTTTAGGAACAAAGACTTGGAGATAGCAAATTAATTAAATCAGAAAGGGACAGCCAAGAGTGTCAGCCATGGCTGGTTAGCAGGACCTGCAGACTGGAAGTTATTTTAAGAATGCTGCTAATGGAAGAAGAACCACCAAATCTAGAGCAATTTCTCTTCAGGATGTAAATGTACTTCACATCCTCAAAGTCACATTAAATATGTTCGAATCGGCTGTTATTCTGTATGAGTTAATGAAGCCACATGTGGCTGGAGATACAGACAGGGATCATTTGAAAAGCTTGAAAAAACTGGTATTGAAATTATGATGCCACAAAACCCAAGACGCTGCAAGTGGATGCATCAAAAGAGAGAATAAGGGCAATATCAATGCAATATTGATGTGACTGATGCATCGTGGTTTCTAATAGAAATTAAATCACATCAAAAACAACCACATTCAAGTACAAAAGGAAACCCTGGTGGCACTTTTCAGATGAGGCATTTTATCATTATGGTGAATAGAAAAGAAGTTGAAGTGCTGTAGAACTGGATCAAAACCTTGGAGATGGTACTGATGACTCTTGATACAAATAAGCCCAGTAGGATAAAACATTTATTATTGCAGTTATGGGACTACGTTTAAGAAACTGCAGGGGGAAATGACTGTTTTCTTCTTTTCTTTTCAACACAGAAATTGTATAAAACGTCTTGGGAACAGACAAGGGCGTCTGGCTATGATTTCAGGATTGATGCCATCCCTTTCCAGACGGCAAAGGCTTCAAAAGAGATTGCTAGTGATGTAAGAATTGTTCCCAACCCTTTTACCACTGTACCCCCACTCTGTAAACATGGCTGAATTTTGATATAAGGGAACCTTCCTTGTTCTGGTTTCGAAAATTGGTGACCCAGAGAAACCAGCTGCTGCTTAAGTGCAAAGATTTCCAAGTAAAAGCTTCCATTAATAATATTCAATACCAGGCTGCTCTGGTTCAGTTCAAAGAATTATTCTTTGGAAGGAGGAATTTCATGAGGTAGTTAAATAAAATAGGCACTAGGCTATCAATAGTTAAACTATGGTCTAGAATAAAATGGGTCACCTTTTTTAATACAGAGACCATGGTTGACAAGAAAGCTGAAGATGGAGGAGCTTCATTGCTTGAGCTGTGTATTGGGTGCGCCTAAGTGTGCAACAATGAGAGAACCTCTGATTGCTTTGAGACATGAGTATTTTGGGGTCCTGAAGTCTTTCTACTTGTTTAAAAATGGGTACAAATGGCATTCGTCTAAAGAGTCTTACTAGATTAGGAGATGTAGTTTGATATCAAGGAAAGCTTTAGTCTCTGTGCACTACGGGAAGCATGACTGGTGACTAGGGGAGGGTGAGTTGTTTCGTAACAGAAGTTGAAGCTAATCTAAATGTGAAAATGAGATTTTCCTCTGCACTGCCTGCAGTACAAATACAGAGAAGCCTTCCTGAGAGACAGGGGTCGGCAGATTGGATTCCTCAGTGCAAATGATGACCCCAGAATCAGACATTTCCTGAGAGTGGGGAAACTCCAGAGTGACAACGAATACAGAAGTGGATATGCCCTAAACATGGCACAGTTCCAGAGTCACCTCAACCAGCCAGGATTCCTTCATGCTATGAGAAGCCAGCAGCTTGCAAGCAATGTTAACTACAGGCAGCCTTTGCACCAATACACTTGTGATCCTGAGCAGCTCAACGTGAAGCATGCAAAGCAGGCTTACAGTCTGCAGAGTGACGTAAGTACAGCTGAGCAACACTGTCCTTCCAAGTGCTAGGAGCTCACTGCGGCAAAGCTGACCTTAGCAATTAACAAATTCACACTCTTGAAAGAGCCACAGTCTGTTTACTGAAAATGAACAATTTGTTTATTATCAACTCTGTTCCTCTTTGTATGCTCTCTCTTGAATACACAGACCATGTGGTTTGAGTAGAGCCAAGCAAAATAATACAACCTGGTGTATGTTTCATTGTCTCAGGTAAAATATAAGTCTGACTTGAACTGGCTCAGAGGCATTGGCTGGACTCCCCCAGGTTCTCACAAAGTCGAAATGGCCAGAAGAGCTGCTGAGTTGGCATATCTTCGGGAAATGGGATTGCTTGGTGCTTCTGCTCAGTACAGACCTGCAGTTGTGAGTAAACTGTTCTTCTCACAAATTCCAAGAGCTCTGCTCTCTAGAAAGCAGACAGGCATATGTCCTGTTTGATGATTTTGAATGCATCCTTTAGCCTTCTCCCCATTTTTTGAACAGAATATGTATACTTCCCTCATACAGCTTTGTGGCTGTGCGTACACCTTAATTTGAAGGAAACTCTCAAGGACTGTCATGGCTGAGAAATGACTGTAGGCACTAGAAAGTGTCATGGGATAGGATTTACTCATACTATGGGGTGTCCTTTCCCTTATCGTCTAGGTCTTGTAGATCTCCAAATTACTGGCACCTCTGTGGAAAGCTGAAGAGGTTGAAGGGCCTCCCTGTACAACTCCCCTTCTCTTTTCCTAATTTCAGCAAGACTGATTCTATAATCATTAGGGATTGGAAGGGACCTCAAAAGATCATCTAGTCCAAGCCCCCTGCCACAGCATCTTGAACCCATGTGGTTCCTGGTGCTGGCTGATGCAGGGAAGGAGCTGTGTTGGTGCTGTGGATGTCTCGGTGCCCAGCTGGAGTGAGTGCAGATGGCAGCTGTGTTTGGGCGTGCAGGGTACTGCTGAGGATTGCCAAGTGACCTCAGAGGCACTGCTGGGGTGGGTGCTGGGAAAGCTCCCTCTGCATCTGGAAGCTGTTTCCAAGAGGGGTTGGGTTGCTGAACAGCGCTGCAAAGAGCCATTCTCTGCACAGAAGTGGATTCAGCATGAACTGAATGTCTTCCTATTTTTATTTAATGCGCTGGCCTGGAGCTTCCACAGAGGACGTGGGCCTGGGATGAAGCACTTGCAAGTGTTCCTAGGCAATGGAAAGTGTGAATACGTGGGCTTGGGACGTGCATTATAATGAGGTGCTTGAATTCCCCTCTTGCTTCACAGCAGGGCCAAAGTCTGGCAGTGCCACAGCATCTAACAACCACACATTGTCTGCTTTTGAACGATGGAGCTTTCAGCGTAGCCAGGCTTCACCCTCACTCTGCTCCTCAAACAACCAAGAGACTGTGGGAGAAATGTCATCAGGACGTAGATTCCTCCTAGAAGGTACCCAGATGGTCTGACATCATCCCAGATGTCTCTGAGGCAGCTCTTTGACACAAGAAAGGGCTGAGGGCTCCCTGCTCTCCCATGGGAACTCATCTTTTCCCATGACTTGCTCCACCAGTGCTAAAGCAAAGCGAGGTCTGTCAGAGAGAGCCTAGGGGTGAGGTGCAAAGGTGACAATTCACAGCCAAACTGGACAGTAGCTGATGGACTTCTCTTCCTGCTGTTGCTGGGGGTTGTACAGCCCCAAGTCATCTGGACTCTGGGATAGGTCCTCAGCAAGCAAGAACCAGAGGAGTAGCAGTTGTGTTGCACATCCTTGTACTGGTGTGAAGGAATGAAGACCAGGAAGGTGGCTGGGAGCTGGCTTGTCTCTAACCTTGCCAGCTTGACAAGACACTATCTGTGCATAATGGAAGGTCATCTTCAGCTTCTCATCGTTTCTGAAGCACAGGCCACAAAGGAACCAACTGGCCAGGGAAGAAGTGGTTAATGTTTTCCCTTGCAGGAGATGCCTCTGGTGTAAGTTTCAGTGCAGTGACTCACTGAGGCTTGGAGCTGAAGTGCAAAGACCCCATCAGCAGCAGAGCAGCTTGGGAATCCCTCTGCAGCCTCAGCTCTTGGCTCCTCCGAGCCAGGAGAAGTTCCAGCTGTGGCCTTACAAGGCCCGAATGAGAAACCTGCTGTCGTGTCCTGACCGAAGCTGCTGCCAGGCACCCTCTGCACCAGAAGCTTTGCAAATCCCTGCCCAGGGGCTGGTGGAGACTGGAGAAGGGCTGGGCACCGAGAGCACTCAGCTGCATGCTTGGGGATTTCAAGCAGTGACTTTTACCAAGAATTCTCCTCATTTAAAGTCGTCTCTTGTCTGCCAGCTCCTGACTCCTATCCAGCTCTGCAGAGGGAAGTCACGTCCCTCTCGCAGCCCATTTATGGGTGATGAGTACTGGTAGCCAAGTGTGTGGTGTCACCCTGTGAGCACTTTAGGATAAACCTGGAAGTTAAAACCTGCCTGGATGTGTTCCTGTGTGACTTGCTCTAGGTGATCCTGCTGTGGCAGGGGGATTAGACTGGATGATCTTTTGAGGTCCCATCTAACCTCTAATGTTCTGTGGTTCTTTTGGGATGGAAACACACAGGATGAGCCAGGCAATCCAGAACACACTGGACAAGGAGAACAGCCAGTTCAGCCCCTTTTGGCTCCAGCAAGCCCTGTATGCTCAGGACTGGGCAGGACTTAGGTCTTGCAGGTGAGTCCCACCTTCTCTACAGCTGACCTGCTCAGCCTTCTGGAGTGAGGCACTTCCAGACAGTGACTCAGCCCATCCTAAAACCTGTCCAGCACATATGGGATGGATTGCTCTTCCCCTGCCGACAGAGGGGTGAGATGCAACGCCTGGCGTTCTGACGACTGCGCTGGGAAAGCCGAATCCCACCCTTCATTTTTGCTGCAGGAGAATGACCCATATGGCTTCCTTCACTCTGTTTGCTTTGGAGCAGAGGCCCGTGCAGACACGCAGGCTCCTGTGTGCGTGTACACGTATCTATAGGCTGCGTAAAGGCAAGGGGTTTTAGTTGAAGCCGCAGAGGCAAGCGCGCGGCGGCGGTGCCAGACCCAGGCTGTCTCTGCGTCCGCAGTACATCGCAGCAGAGCTTTTTCCTGGGGAAAACTGACTTAACTGTGACAAAAATAAAACACTAAAAGGCTGGGAGGAGAGACATGGTCCCAGCCCCGTGTTTGGCCCGTGGATGAGGGTGTGGGGAAGCACTGTGTTTTCTAGGAAGGTCTGCGGCAGTTCCTCCCTGGGCTCCTCTGCCACTGCAGCTTGGATGCTGCGCACATCACACTGTGCTGCTGCTCTGTGCTGTTTCACCAATGGTGTGTCCAGTGCTGGGCCTCCCTGTTCCAGAAGGAGACAGAACTGCTGGAGTGCAGAGCCACAGAGATGATGAAGGGAGCAGAGCATCTCCCTGATGAGGAAAGGCTGAGGGAGCTGGGTCTGTTGAGCTTGGAGAAGAGGAGACTGAGGGGGTGACCTCTGGAGACATTTAAAACCCACCTGGATATTTATAGAATCATAGAACCATTATGGATTGGAAGGAACTTGGAAAGATCATCTAGTCCATGTGTTCATGTGCAACTTGGTCTAGGTGATCCTGCTCTGGCAGGGGGACTGGACTAGATGATCTTTCGAGGTCCCTTCCAATCCCTAATGTTCTTTGACTCTGTGACCTCATTAACATCTATAAATATGTGAAAGGTGGGTGTCAGGATGATGGACTCAGGCTCTGTTCAGTGTCACCTAATGGTAGGACAAGGGGCAATGGGTGTGAGCTGAAACATAGGAGGTTCCACATCAATATGAGAAGCAACTTCTTCACGGTGAGGGTGACAGAGCCCTGGAAGGGGCTGCCCAGGGTAGTTGTGGAGTCTCCTTCACTGGAGACATTTAAAACCCTCCTGGATGTGTTCCTGTGTGACTTGGTCTAGGTGGTCCTGCTGTGGCAGCGAGGTTGGACTAGATGATCTCTCGAGGTCCCTTCCAATCCCTGATGTTCTGTGATTCTGTTGTTCTTGTCTGGGCTGAGCACAGGCAAGGATGTCAAAAGGAATCGAGGAGCTCACTCGAGGTGAGACTCAGCCTTTCTTCAAGAAGGCCAAAGCATGATTTTTTATTCTCTCTCTTTTGTTCTCAGAAACAAAAGGGCTGTTTGGGCCCAAGAAATCCCTCAGAGAAAAGTGCAGCTTGACAGAACTGCAGAAGATCTCAAAAGAGGGTTTTGTAATGGGAAAGGTCAAGTGATGTTAATTGCATTCAGAGCTATAATGTGGATGATGAGATCTGGGGAGTTTCCCTCCAAGTCATGGCTTCTAGGCACCTCTGTTTCTCTTCCTTGCCTACCCTGGGGGAGGATGTTGCAAGCAGGGAGCTGTTGTGGTCTCGTTAGTTCTTGCTTTAACATCCTGCCCCAAATCTTCCTTCAGCAGAGACTGGCATGAAGGCCTGATCACACACAGGGTGGAACCTCCCCCGTTTTCACTTTCAGGTGACTTTGATCCTGTTTTTTGGTGGGACAAATGCCCTAGACACTCTTGTTATCATGAAGTAAATCCAAGAGTCGTCTTCTCCTTTGTGTAGTCACCACTTTGCCCTCATGAGCGTGCATGAGGGATGGTTTGGATATAGACTGAGAGATGGAAACTCCAAGGTTTGGAAGATTCTCCATTCGTGGCTTTGACACAGTAGCTTGAGACTCAGTTTTCACTTGAAGTGTGAAAAAGGGACTTTGAATGTTTGAGGGACCCTTCTGAAGGGAAATGCCGTGCGTTATCTGATGTGTTTTACAATGCAAACGCTGTTAGGAAACCTGGAACATAAAAGCTGCTCTTTTGGGTAGCTGCTGCTTAGCTCACCTTGGCGAGTCTGCCATGGACTGTTAGACTGGGGAGTGAGCCTTCATGTTCTGGGTGAGCACTCACCTTATTGAAGGTTTATGTGGTGCACATTGTGATGTGAACCCTGTGGGGTTCTTCCATCAGCATTTGGTTTCATGTTCTTGTGAGGGGTGACCTCATTAATGTCTGTAAATATGTGAGGGGTGGCTCTCAGGAGGATGGAGCCAGGTTCTGCTCAGTGTCATCTGGTGATAGAACGAGGGGCACTGGGTGTCAGCTGGAACAGAGGAGGTTCCATATAAATATCAGAAGGAACGTCTTCCCAGTGAGGGTGACCTCTTGCTGTGATCTTGTCTTGATGCCAGCTTTCCTCACTCTGGTTGCCTTTATTTGCATATGGTGATGAGCAATTTCACGTTGGCACACTGAGGAAAAAACATGCCTGGAGCAAAACAGACTAGCAGGTAGACTCTGCCATGACTAGTCAGGGCTTTTTATGTCTTAATCATTTGAACATAGTAGCTTAAACATTAGTGAATTGCTGGAACTGTTCATCGCAGTATGTATGCACCGATCGGACCCTAATTATGAAGAGAGAATGGGCATCCCTGATAGATTTAGGGTTATTCCAGCTTTTAAGTAACCTTCTGAACTAGATGCTGCTTACAGCTTGCTGTGAGTCTGCAGGGTTTAGAAGAACTTCTTGATGTTCTTTATATTAGTCAACATTATTCAGTATCACTTAGTTCAGAGCATAGAACCGCAGTATGTATCGGGTGGAAGGGACCTTCAAAGGTCTTCCAGTCCAATCATTCTACAACAAGCAGGGACATTTCTAATTAGAAGAGGCTGTTCAGAGCCCCATCCAGTCTGACCTTGAATGGCTCCAGGGATGGGGCCTCCACCACCTCTCTAGGCAGCCTGTTCCAGGGATCCCCCACCTCAGATTGAAGACTTTGTTCCTCATGTCCAGCCTAAATGCACTCTTCTCTAGCTTAAAACCATGACCCCCTCATCCTGTAATTCCATGCCTTTGTGAATCATTCTTCCTCAGTCTTTATCTCCTTCTCTGGAGACATTTAAAACCTGCCTGGATATGTTCCTGGGTGACTTGGTCTAGGTGATCCTGCTCTGGCAGAGGGATTGGACTAGATGATCTTTTGAGCTTCCTTCCAATACTTAATGACTCTATGACTGGTTCTGTGAGTCTATGAGTCTATGATTCTGTGATTGGAAGGTCATTATAAGGTTGCCCTGGAATCTTCTCTTGAGATGGGCCAGCCATTCTCTGGCAGCTTTTATCCAAACCATCTTGCATGATTTTTAAGCCTAGTTAGGTGCAGACGTGTGTCTCACAGCTTTGTAAGATCATTTGGGCAAGAGTGGTTCTTTTGTCTTGTATTTGCATGGCACCTGGCACCAGAGATCAGGCCTTGAGACAAGAAGGGACACCCTGGTTTTCTTTGTAAGCCAAATGGCAAATACCTGTACCATCAGTAAACACCTTAAGAATTAAGTTCTTGCTCACTAAAGCAGGGACAGTTGTGTCTAATGGTCTTATTTCTCTTATTTTGCTAGACCAAAGAAGCTCTTTTCACAATTCTCCAGGACCTAAGACCTGAAGACCACTTCAATATCATCGGCTTTTCCAACCGAATAAAGGTCTGGCAGCAGGACCGGCTGGTGCCAGTTACTCCGAATAACATCAGAGATGCTAAGAAGTACATTCATAACATGTCACCTACTGGAGGTAGGTTCCATCCAGTGATGTGAAGGGGATTAATTCTGCTGTGCAGTTAACTGCAGCAGAATGGAGAGTGGTGATTGTGGTCCTGTAGCAATAAAAAGGCTTTGGGCTGTGGGACAAGGGGACCCCTTCCTCACCTCCACTCAGGGTTGTGTGGCAGAAGGATGCATCTGGGCAACTACAACCCCAGATACCAGCATAGATTGGGGACTGACCTCTTAGAGACAAGTGTCAGAGAAAGGGACCTAGACATCCTGGTGGACAACAGGATGACCATGACCAGCAATGGCAAGGTGGCCAATGGCATCCTGGGCTGTGGTTAGTAGAACAGAAAAGTTTCTCCTCCCTCTGTACTCTGCCCTGGTGAGACCACATCTGGAATATTGTGTCCAATTCTGGGCCCCTCGGTTCCAGAGGGACACAGAACTGCTGGAGAGAGTCCAGCGCAGAGCCACAAAGGTGGTGGAGTGGAACATCTCCCTTATGAGGAAAGGCTGAGAGAGCTGCAAAGTGACCCGTGCTAGTCCTTCCCCGTGCAAGCAGTGACAGCTGGTTGAAGGTCAGCCAGGGCCTTCCCACGGCTGCCCCTGAGCAGTGACCACTCGTAGCAAAGGAAACTCTCTGGTGGAAAAACACAGCACGCCAGACGCTTTGCCGTGATGTCTGTATTGTGAGAGCACGAGTTCAGGAAGTGGTCAAGAGACCTGCCCAGCTGAACAACAGCCAGCAGCGGGACTCGGCTCAGAGGTGCAAAGCTGCTCACTCCTGAAGTGCCACGAGAGCCCTACAGGGACCAGCTGAGTTTGCCCATGAGTGAGCCAGAGGACAAAAGTAAGAGGGACAGATTAGCTCTGCTTTAGCAGGAGGATGCAGTGATTCTGTGCTACAGGCCAGGGTACTGCAGTCTGGGTCAACTCTGCGCTTTCCCTACAAAGGTGATCAGCTGCTGGGTTTGAAGTGACACTACCTGTCGTCACCAGGATGGCTTCACAGAATCATAGGAAACATTGGGTTGAGGAGGGACCCTTAAAGGTCATCTAGTCCACTCCCCCTGCAGTGAGCAGGGACATCTAGGGGATCCTGCTGTGGCAGGGGGATTGGACTAGATGATCTTTTGAGGTCCCTTCCAACCCATAAGGATTCTATGATCTACAACCAGAGCAGGTTGCTCAGAGCCTGATCCTGAATGTCTCCGGGGACCTCCTCCTGTTCCTGAGTTTTACCACCCTCATCGTTTCCTTTGGTTTATGGGGAGAAAATTCTTTGTGAAGTTTCAGAACTGGATGGAGATTGAGAAAACATCAGGGTATTTCAGTGTGGGATTAGACCGGACGATGTCTCGAGGTCCCTTCCAGTCCCTAGTGTGATTCTGTGATTTTTGATTCAAAGCCATTTAGCAAACAGCCCCACAGTGTGGGTTTTGAGGAGTTTTCAGAAGTCTTGTCCCCTTTCCTCTTCCTTGTCTTGCTGCAGTCACTAGCACTGTGCAGGTGTCCAGGTACATGGTCAGACCTGCTACCACGCACTCACTGACAACCTGCCTAGGTATTCCCTTCTTGACCCCCAGGACAGGGGATATGTCTCCTAATACAGCCTTTTCCTGAGGGCTGTTTTTAACCCAGGTGTTCTTCTTGCAAAGTCTCCACAACCAATTTCTCTGTGCTTTGACTACCACAGAAAATTCATGGAGCAAGGAGACACCTGAACTCATTTTCCTGCCTCCTTTTTATTTCTGCACAAGCAACAAGCTTGGATCCTTTCCACAGCTTTCTTTAAAGTGCATCTCTTCCCTCATGTTCTGCTTTGTCCCTCTTCCCCCACTTCAGACCACTCCATTCTTCTCTAGCCAGTTGCTTTGTGGAATCACACCCCTCGGGGAACAAAGCCATTTCTCTTCCCTTTAAACTTTATGAGCCCCTAGGGCTTGCAGACCAAACCCAACCACTTGTTTTCCCATCTGAAGACCTTTTTCTTTCTTCACTCTGTCCAAATCTTGTGCCCTTCAGACAAGATGAGCAGAACTTGTTTTCCCAGTTCAGATGCCATCTGGGAGAGTCCCTAAATAAGCTTAACTGGTTTTGTGTGCATGGGCAAGTCATGGTGTGTGCCGTGACTCTGATTGCCGCGGCCGACTGTTGTACACAGAGATGATCAAGGATACAGTAACTTCACACAATAAACTGCAATTCCTGATTCAATTGATAAGAGTAGAAACAGCTACCCCAAACTCGTGCTGAGTAACGGGGCTGAACTGAGTCACAGAACCACAGAACATTAGGGGTTGGAAGGGACCTCGAAAGATCATCCAGACCAATCCCTCTGCCACAGCAGGATCAGCTAGACCAGGTCGCACAGGAACGTGTTCAGGTGGGTTTTAAACATTTCTAAAGAAGGAGACTCCACAACCCCCCTGGGCAGCCCCTTCCAGTGCTCAGTCACCCTCACTATGAAGAAGATTCTTCCGATATTTATATGGAACCTCCTCTGTTCCAGCTCACACCCATTGCCCCTTGTCCTGTCACTAGATGACACTGAGCAGAGCCTGGCTCC
>JAOXOE010000632.1:23609236-23624878 GCA_028565055.1 Phoeniculus purpureus | reverse complement strand
CTGAGACCTGACTGCTTTGGTTTCCTTTCCCCTTAAAACCTGGGAGCAAAGCAGTTTTCTTAGTTTCAACCTGTTACTGGACAAGAGAGACACTAGAAATGTAGAGAACTTAAAGTAGATGTGTGAAGAGGAGATGAGGGAGACTGTGCCCTCACCAGCAATTACTATCAGTGGCACATTCCTGTAGATGTGGACGTGGCAAAGCTATTTGCCAGCTGCGGCCTTCTGCATCTTGATGAAAATGTTTATCACCATCTGGCCTGCACAGTTGAATTAGAATAGAATTAGCAGACCTAGAAATGGCTTTTTTTTCCTAAAGGTTATCATATTGGTATTGGAAAAGTGTGTTTTATCTGGTAGTGCTTGCCAACTTTCAAGAGTTTACTGATAGAATTGGATAGGGGAATATCTGACTCAAACTGTTGATTAATGCCCTGTTTTCACATTGGTTCCTGGATTCATAATGAGAAAACATAATTCCTTGATGTGCTGCAATACCTTTCTGTACTACATGTTAGCTTATCCAATTTTAATGCAGTATAAGGTACTAGATTGTTCAGAAAATTGTGCTTGTTTTCAGCAATGAGAAATTAAAAAGACAGTAGAAGTAGAAGGAAGTATCTTGCTTCAGGGCATGGAGTGATTGCTACCTGGGGAAAGGTCAGGAAGGAAAAGATTTCTCCTGTATAATATTGTACAGCTGGCTGCATGCTTTACTGGGCAGGGGGAAGAGCCAGCAATGTGATACCTATAGCATCTGCATTCCTTTTCTAACCCTGGAGACTCACTTCTCTCCCTAAAAACACTAATAATGAAGTTTTGACTGAATATTTGCATTGTAGAAAATAAGCGTTTAACTATCATGTAAGCAGCTGTGGGATGACAATGGAGTGTGCCTTTGGGAAATGGAAAGGGAGATTGTAGGTACAAACTAGAAAGCTTGAGGCCACTAAATAGTACCTGTCTGGAATAATAACTATGTGCTCTGTTCTGCACACAACATCTGTGAAGACAAGGAGGGGGCTTTGCTGAGACCCAGGAGGCGGCTGTGGAGATACTTTCAGGGTGGAGGGTGTGAGCAACTGGCAAGTTGTTTGTTCCTAAGTGACAGTAGTTAGAATATTGCATATATTGCTTGAAAGGTTGATTCTGGTGTGCTGTGGGGAATATGGAGGCTGTGTGCTGTGATTTGACACACCAGGGCTTTATGAAATTCAGTAATGTGTCTCAGGTTGGTGTGCGTGTTGGGATTGTGCTGTAATCAGGCAGAGATGATCTGTTGCACATGCCGTGTTTTACATGTTTTGAACTTGAGTCTTTTTTATGTTATGATACACAATAGGCATATTTGGGCACCGAAGGACTCATTCTAAGGGAAAGTATAAGCACAAGTACTTTCATGAAGTGTAAACCATTGTTTGTTGGTTGTCCAAACAGCAAAAATATAAAAACCTACTGTATAGGTTTGGAAGGCAGCCCCATATAAGAGTTTTGCTGAAATCTTTTCCAGCTTTCTTTCAATGCTTTTGTAATCTAGATTCGTTCCTATGTTACATTTGACTGGCATGGGAAGGCTGAATGAGCCCAGGTAAGTGAAGAACCACATGGTTCAGTGCAGGTTATGGTGGAGCTAGTCTAGTGTTTCAATTTTTACAGGCATCTTTTAACAGAGAATAACACGCACAGTTTGTGTTGTGAAATGGCAGCTGTTTGGCAAACACAAGGCAGATAGTGTTGCCATAGTTTGTGGTGTCTGGCTTCCTGTTGTTCGCTGTTCTGAGTGGCTGGAAGGGCAGAGCTATTCTACTCGGGAGTGACAGAGAAGGTGGTCCTGACTTGAATGTCTGTTAAGAGCTTACTTTGCGTAGCTAATGTATGCTTTTCAGATCCAGGATGCAGAAGGGTTCCAAGTGTTCTGTGCAGTTAATTCAATGAATTTAAAAGGAGGTTGGAGAGATAACAATGTTTCTTCCTACTAATTTGCACTTTCAAGGTACAGTCTCCTTGTACTTTGCACATAACTGCAGTACTTTTAAACCACATTGATTAAGGTTCTACTGTTAAGTAAAGCCTTTTAAGATTTTCATTGATATCAAAAAGCCTTTAAAGGGCCCTACTAAAAGAGGAAAAAAGCCACAATGAGCTTTTAACTGAAGAGAAACTGTCTTGCTAAGATTTGTCAAGATAACAAACTTACTCTGGTTTTGCGATTTAATTCCTTGCATGATCAAAATGCAGCGTGTCCTTTGTAATGAGACCATACAATACTTGTTTTTCAATAAACTCTTTTTTGTTAGCGACTAAGATTGGATCCTGGATGGTGAAGATGAGACAATGCAACAGGACAGTTTTGAGGTGCTCAGAAGTGGGGAAATCTTCAATAGGCTCCAGCAGAAATGGTGCATAATGGTTGTGAGAGACATAGTGTGGCTGGGAATGACAGTACTTGTGTAGGGAATTGTGGCTTACCGTGCTTCTCTTCTCCAACATACTGTAACTTAGGAGAAGCAGGAGAACTTGGAAGATGTGTTTGCTGGCTTCCTGCCAAGCCAGTGATTTGTGTTGCTGTTAAAATAAACGAATAGGCTTTGCATATCTTGAAACGAAGTTGTATCTGTGAAACAAAGTACTTCCAGCTGTCTGAAGGTCTTTTTGGAAGGAGCACGTAATCCATGGGGCTTCCATGGTTCCTAGGGACCTCTATCTAATATGCTCTTTGAGTGCACAGTACATATAGGCTATATGCATATGGGCTGAGGCTCTAGCCTGGAGTCCTGTCCAGGTCATCGGTGTTCACTCCTGGATTAATAGTTTGTTCTGTTGCTGCCAAATGTTTGTGATTCTTGGGTCAGGGTTGTCCTACTTTCAACACTTCTCAGAACTCATTTCAGGAGGGCCTTGAGCAATGTGTTGTCTGTGCTGGGATATCAGTAGCTCATCTTTTGTCCTGCCAAAGACAAGGGCTCTAGCCTGTATTGAAACAACATGAAGACACCTGGGACTACCTAAAGAATTTGCAGTATGGTGACTCTTGGAGTACATGAACACAAACAGGCAGCAGCTGGTGCCACTACTGTGCCCAGTGCTAAATAAGGAGGGGACAGCCTGGCCACTGTGACCCTGATGTATGTCACTTGCATAAACAGAACGGCAGCCTGGGACAAGTTGAAAAGCTGTTTGAGAAGGCAACTGGAAGACTTCCAAACTATTTTGGCTCTTAGGTGTGAGCAGGATAAATATTGTGATGTAACTTGGTCAACATAAAATCACTCCTGATCGCTCGCTTTTAGTTCCAAAATGAATGGCATAAGGTAACTCAACGGGTATTTTAATGTAAAAACTTATGTTCTGCGAACATTATTTTTAAATGAAAATACATCTGATTATACCCCGATATTAGTTACTTGCTTTGAAAGTGTTTTCAGGACTTTGAGCTCTTCAGATTAGAGACTATTTTCAGCACACCAGTTGCTGACAGCACATTGTGCCAGTACATTGTCAGCATTCAAAAAAAGTAGCAGTAATAAGTAGAACTGGGTGTTTCTATAGAGAGATGAATAGGAAGCTCTCTAAGCATATCCAGAAGGCTTAGACAAATTCTTTTGGTTGAATTGTAGCAATTAGTTGAATTTATAGCAAAGGAAAATGCTTAGCAATATCCCAAGACAGGCACCGACACAGTAAAATGAGTGGATGGCTAAGTAGACATTTACTTAGACTGAGATAACTTGTAGCTGTGTCCCAGGATTATGGAGTTCTACAGCTGGAGGTATTATAGTGCCATGGTCTAGGTTGTGGTGGTGTTAGGTCATAGCCTGGACCTGATGATCTTAGAGGTCTTTTCCAGCCTCAATAATTCTGCAATTCTGTGATTATGATCAGGTGAAATGTAAATCTCAAACCCTGACCAATTGTAGCGTGTAGAATAAAATAGCTTCTTTTGTTCAGAGCAGACTTCACAACCCTAATAACTTGCTGGAATCCTAATATCAGGCATAATAATTCCTTATTATTTTCTAAGGAATTTTTATATTCTGATCTATGCCAGCTTGCTCTTTGTTAAATATCTGCTTTGTTCATTCTATTCAAAAGTAAATGGCTCCTTCTGAAGTTTTCCCTGTAGGAGGTAGATGTTTGGTTTTGTACCCATCATATTTAGAACTCTTTGAGATAAGAGGATCTGCCCATTTCACTGTGTCCTCCTGTACCTAGAAAGGGAGTGATGTGAGTTGATGAAACAGAAAGAGATGAGAAATGATTGTGCTCTACTCTTCTTCCCATAAAGTATGAGGTGAAACTGAGCTGGCACCAAGGGAAAAAAATAATGCGTTGGCTGAGAGAACGGCACTGTACTTCTAGATCCAACGATGGGCTAGAAAGCTCCAAACCCATCTCTGCCCTGGTGGTACCTCCTTCTAATATAAGGTTATTCCTAAGCACAGAGTAGTCCTTCATGAAGTCACTCGCTGTCTGTCAGGGTGAAGAGAAACTAAGAGAGACTAAGAGGGACTAAGGGTGTTGCTGCTGTAGATAAGTTTTGCTTCATCCTGGGCTTATGACAACTGTCTTTACATCAAAACTGAAATACTAAACAATCAGACTCTAATGTTCACATGGACATGATTTGTTTCTGTGAGTTCATTCTTCTATTTCGAGAAAGATATTGCTACCCTCCCTTACGCACTGACACAGTTGCCAAAATAACCACTCTTACTAACTGGCAGCTTTAAAAGCCAGCCTGCAGCTGACTTTGAAACAGAAGGTCAGCAAACGGAGCAACAGACTTCAATTCAGAGCTTTAATGGGAGCCATTGACCACAGCTAAAGGCCTTGACTGGAGTGTCTAGAGTGTGCTTTGCACAGGCCAAAAAGTCACTTTCATAGTCTTTGAACCTTTTGTATAAACCGATATATTTTTCACTCTGTGGATTTCAAGATGAATGTGCAGCCGTGTGCTAGATGTGGCTATGGGGTTTACCCTGCTGAGAAGATTAACTGTATAGATCAGGTCAGTTCTCTTTCTTTATTATTTTGGACTATAATAAATGTACGGATCGGCACTTTTAACACAGTGCAAGTCCCTCGGTTTCAAAAATTCTTAACTCATAACTGGGCTCAGAACTGAAATAAGTTACTAACAGGTATGTATTTGAAGAATAATTCTTCAAATTCATGAAATTATTATTAGAGATCGATATTGAGATGTAAAACTCAACAGAATAATATTAATGAAAGATAAATAATATCTCTGGTTTCTGGCATTTCCAGATGTGGCATAAAGCCTGTTTTCACTGCGAAGTGTGCAAGATGATGTTAACAGTAAACAACTTTGTTAGCCATGAGAAGAAGCCTTACTGTCAAGCGTAAGTGCATTTAATTTATTTTAAAGCAAAGCTTTAAGATGCCATGTCATTTTAATGTGATAGAAGATTATGGTTTGGACTCAGCCTGGTCCCGGGTGTAATGTTAAGTCCTGCCTCCGCATGTATAATTTGATTTACATCAATCACAAATGATAGGAAACTCTTTTTACTGGATAAAACACTTTCTCATTTGTCCAGAATGTTGAAAGATACCAAATCAAGTTTCGTTTCAGTATTGTGGGAAAAAAATAAACCGCACCATAAAACTCAGTGCTTTCCAAATCAACGCTTAAGGGTTAACAAGGTTGAGATAATCATCAGGAAAATGTATAAAATGCAGATTTTGGAGTGGGTTTGTTCTAGGAAGTTTTTATTTTATAATGATCAATTCCTGTCAAGTATGTCAGCAGAAAAAGGAGATATGACAGTTGTTTTTTATTCTATTATTCTCTTTTGTTATTAGAAACACAGCATTGATATGATGATCATTAAAATTAATTTTGCTGTAGGCACCTACTCTCTACAATAGTAACTTGAATGTAATCTGAGGTTTGTGTGTGAGTGGAGGAAAGTTATGTAGAGAGGGGTGGAGCTGGTGGTGTGTTTTCCAGTGCTCAAAGAACACTTTCGGTGGGCTCCCTTGTACATTCCTAATAACTGTTTAAACGTTCCTTTTTTAGGCATAATCCAAAAAACAATGCGTTCACCAGCATATTCGAGACACCAGTCAATATGACAGCAAAAAAACTGTCAGAAGTGGTGAGTGAGGTAAGATCGAGGGCCAAGTGTATTTAGCGTTGGTTTACAGTTCGATATCATATTTGTGTCTTCCTTTAGCAATATAAATGTGTATTATTTTACTTACCCTCTTTTGTTCTTCTAGAGCAGCAAGATGTCAGCCCAGGTTTGAATAGTGATTTATAAAATGAATTAACTTGTGATAAAGAAAGGTTAGATCTGAACCTACTGCTTTCAGAAGGAACAATGGGTAGCTGTTTCTCACCTGCCATATCTGATAATCTACATGGAAGCATTGTTTGCATAAACTGCCCAGAGCTGTGTAAACTTAATAACTGAATCAGAGCCTTTACACAGCCACTGGAAAGAAGAATGACCTACTTGCTTTATGATCTCTTCTGAAACTGATCCTAAAGGGCATGAAACAAAAAATAAATTCTGTCTCAGTGGGATGCAGGCAAAAGGTCTCATAAATGCTCAAGTATTTCTGGCAAACCTGAGATGAGAAAATGCACAGCCCAGAGAGCTTTGCATGGTGTTACTGAGAATGTTTTGTTAACGTGTTCAGGATGGACAAGCCTTTTTAACTGCATCAGCCTTGTAACAGGCTGCTGTGCCCCGGCAAACCCATAGGGGTGCTCTGAGTCTTCTTTCTCTACAAACGCCATCCTCTTGTTTTGCATTGTCTTCCTCCGGATACTTCTGTTTGAAACTTGAATTTGTAAGAATTTCACGAAATGAGAAATGCAGAAACAGCCAGTAATTGATAGCTATCTGACTTCTACATGTAGTACTACTTTTCTTGGCTGTCATGTCTTTTTATACTCTAAAATAGTATTAGTCATTGCGAGACTATATTTAGTAGGTGAAGCCGTGTGCCTTGATGTGATTAGTCGTCATTGGAATAAAAGAAGAAAGTAGTATTTGTTAGATTATAGCGTGCTGAATTCATTGTGATGTTCTGTATTAGCTGTACAAAGTTGATGTACATTAACAGCCTTTATCAGACACTGTGTCTTTTGTCATTCTTGTACAGTATTTCAGTGCCTCGGTTTTTGCAACATCATGGGCAGTAACTATTTCAGCAGTGACGATCACACTTAATTTAAACTGTGTGTGACAGATCTTGTCAGGAATGAGTTTGGGATTACTGCAGGTTCTATATCTGGTTTTAAGCAGTGACACAAGACTCTGATACTTCCAGTGCATGTGAATATACACACCAGACAAATTACAGTTCAAAGATCATTTTACCTTGTTTTTTTACACCTAAAGCACCTTCTGTCATTTTCAATCACATAATGAGGTTCTGCTCCAGAGTGAAAAATTGCTGAGGGGACTGAAGAAGCTCATTCTACAATGCTTGCTTTGATGGACTACTTGTGTAGAAATTTTGAGTGCAGGAAACTTTTTCAATGGGAAATAGTTAAAATGATGCTAACTCGGGAAAAGTTTTCAATCACTACTGTAGTTTGTTGGACCTTTTTTAGATGTAGTTACTTCTAATGCAGAAGATGCAGTATGTTTCTTTAGTCCTAATATGATGTTCTCACATAAGTGTTGTGTTGAGACTGTGACTTGAATGCAGACATAGAAATTCATCTGACTCCCTCTGCACAGACTGTCTATATGAGCAGGCAAGTCATTCATCTCTCTGTCTCTCTGTACTTAATTTATAAAATGGGAATAGTGCTGTGCTTGCTCAGTGGCTTTTCTGTCCAGTTAGTTTTGGATATGTGCCCTTCAGTACAGGGACTGGTTTGGTTTTTTTTTAATTTGTAGAGTAAGCTGTGTAACAGACCTGTGATTTCAGTTGTATTTCTGTATGATGTCATGACAAATTTAACAGAAGGAAAATGATGAGCCTGGACTAAATGTAGTGGCCTTTTTGTACATAAACAAATCTTGTCAGGAATGAGTTTGGGATTCATTCAGGGTGCAAGTGGTAGTGATCTAAAGGGGGAGAAGGAAAAAAGATTTAGTCTTCTACAAGCTCTCAGAAGGTGACATTTTCTTGTGGGCTGTAGATTGTCACAATCCCGTGGTTTCTGCATTTGTATCAGATATAAATCAGTTTTCTGAGTGAAATTACTAGTTGACGCTGAAAACTAGGCTGATCTGTAGTAGTTGGAGATCTAACACAGTGTAAACATTATGACTAGATTTGCGTTGATGCTGACACCCACAGAAGTAGTTCTGTGGAATCATGTTGCTCCTTTGTTTCTCTTGCGTTGGTACTAGTGATTTTTGCAGGGAGGCAGGTCAAGGGACAGAGATAGCTGAAAGCTAACACAACAGATCTAATATGCCCCCAGTTGCTGTTCTGATGGCATCAGTGAGAGAAAAGAAGGATCATCTAGTAGGGCCGGGGTGATTTTGGAAGTAGCCTTTCTTTAGACTGGTGCAGCAAAAACTAGTGAGCAGTGGAGTGGGTTTGTTATGGTAGAAATCACACTGGTTGTGTTGCTTTGTCTGCATTCGTATCCTTTTGTTGCTGCAGTTCATGCAGACACCATGTCACTGTGGACCAATGGACTGTTCTTCTAAGAGGGGGCTGTGTTAGTCTGTACTAACAAACTACTAATGCCAAGCCTTGTTTTTGATTTTTTTTTTTTTTTTAAGATAAAATATCGAGAAAAGGGTGAACAATTTGAATCAGTCTTTCAATGGGATGTAAGGTCCAGAGAAATTGAAGCTGCCTATAAAGCCCAACAACTGGCCACCCAGGTAAGAACTATCACTCAAGTCTCCAAGCCACTAGCATGCAGGACACCAAGGATTAACTTTGCAGTCCCAATAGTTAGGATTTTACTCTTAACATTTCAGTGCTCAAAAAACTATTGCTTCTGATTTGGCTAAACTTTTCATGGCAACATAGCTCAACTATAGCTCAGGGTACAAGAATCAGAACATGAGTAAGGAAGAGTGTATCTGTGAAGTTAGCTGTTTGCACTGCTGCACATGTCGTCTTTCTACTGGCACTGAAGCTTCACAAGTGATCTGATTCCCAGGGGAAGTTATCCGAGTCTCACTCCAGGATACTAGATCCTGACATTTTGATGTCAGTTCTTGTTATAGAAGTTTTGCCCTGGAATTCTGAAGGTATGTGGAGTGCAGACCTTGTGCTGTACATCTGCAGAGTAAATTTCACTTCCACAGCATTGTGTGGTTTTCCTTTTTTCTTGTCAGATCAGCTGTTTGTATATTAAAGAAAGGATGAAGCGTAGTTGTTATATTTGTTTTGTAGAATGCTTACTATGCTGTTTATGAGGGAGGAAGATCATGGTATTCAGGAACCATTCCAGATCCTGAGATGGTAAAGATAACACAGGCACAGAAGACTCAGAGTGATGTAAGTGGGCTGATGTCTGGAATACCTTTATTTTCGCAGTGTATCATATTCTGAAAGCTTACCAGTGCATAAGATGTTACCAAAGGAGAGACTGACATATTTGCTTCTGTTAATAGCAATATTTAACCACATGTGTGATTAAAGTCATATAACAGTGAATTACACATCCTGGAAATCATACACTTACGTATTGATGTTACTGAGAAGCACTTCAACTACTGACCAGTGACATCTGAGGAGACCTGATCTAGCAGGCAGTGCTGTTTCCTTCAGCAGAGCACAGTTCATAACGGATAATGTGTCATATTTCCATAAAGTAGACCTTTCCTTGACTGTATTTCCATTACTGATGAAAATCAGTTCTGAATTATGACTGTCTGTGCCTGTACAATGGACTAGTGAATTGGTCCACACAGCTAAATAACAGATGGTAATTTATCTGAATGGGTAATGTTTTCTGTTGTATATAGGAAGTATTTCTACCTAACAAACTTATAAGGTGTAAGTTCTTTAGTTTGTTTACTTTAAAATAAAGTGATACCTTCACAAGCAGGCATTGAAAAAGAAATCCTGTGAAACTACTGTGGTTTCTTCTGTAACAGCAAACCTAAAAATGTTTATTTTCTAGCTTCAGTATACAGAAGAATATGAGCCACGGAGAGGCAAAGGCAGCTTTCCTGCTATGATCACTCCAGGTTATCAGGTTGCTAAGAGAGCCACCCAACTAAGCAGTAATGTAAGTCACAGGTTTTTAATTGTATATTGGACTTCTGGATTTGGAGAACCCTGAGTTTAGGCTGTTCATTTTAGAATGATCATGATTCATTTTATGATGAATGATTCATTCTATGATGAATATTTGTTGTACTGTTAATTCTGCAAAGTGAGAAAAATTTAATATGATGCAGAAATGGTTTTAACAAACTACTTGACCTGGAAAGGCAATCATATAGGATAAATGACAATATAAATACTTCCTTTACTATCAAGTAGCAACTTTTGCTGTAATTTGTCACAACCTGATTGTGGATCACTCCAAAATGTTTGGCTAGTGCTTTACCTTTATTTTAACTTTATGGTGTTATTAATCTATTTCTTTATATCTGGTAGTTTTTACTTTCTTTATTATTTGAAATTCAATGCCTGTAAAATAGAATTTCATTAATGTATAAGCTACTTTAAATTTATGCACAGAGAATTGCTTAGTTATAAAAATAACAATTCAACTAAAAAAAGATCAAGTAAAAATTAATCACATAGAAATTATTTTAAGGTATTGCATTGTTTTCTGCAAATGCTGTCTGCATTGTTGTTGCAGTATGATCTTAGCTGAGCCATTAATAATTCTCATGATATTTTAATCAAACATATGTCTCACAATAACGTGGGATCCTTTGAAAATTTGGATATTCAGGTCCATTTCTGTCTGCTGCTGGCATTCACTTTAAGGAAATTGGACCATAAATATGCTGATGGCTTGATTGTACAGTGGGGAGTATCATGACTGCTGTTGATCATTTTCTCTTGAAGTCTTCTAATAGAAGATGCTTATTGGCTGCTCATTGTTTGAAATGTTTTTCTCTCTCAGGTAGAATACAAAAGGGGCCATGAAGAAAGAGTTTCACAGTTCACTTCTGTTGTAGACACTCCAGACATACTACATGCGAAGGCCGGAGGACAGCTTTCAAGTGACGTAAGTGAAACAAAATAGTTTGACCTGGTTTTTATTCTGGTTTTTGTGTTATTTATAAATGTTCTTAGAACAGTTATAAATCATTTAAAACTAAGTAAATGAAGAAAAGTAATTATATTTTAAAAGCAGACTAATTTTACCAGTAAGTATTTAATACTTGCAGTTGTGAAGACCATGTTTAGTTCTAGTCCACTTTAGGGACTAGCTGCCTGTCAGAACTGAAGGCAGAGAATTTGTCTGTCCTACACCCAGCAACTGGGTGCCGTGCAAAGTAAAGAAGGAAGCTGCCTGACTCTAATATAAATAGAGCAGACATCTTGCAGACTAAACATTAGTATTTTCTTTAAAAACACTGTGATCCATCCTGTAGTCAGAATAAAACAGAGAAGTCCTGCCGAAGATACGTGATCATGTAGTTAAAGACTACATTGTAAAGATTCAGACTTCATGGTTCATCTTTCTGGCAGCTGATAGGTATCTAATATCTGACTTTGCAACTTTAAGAACTGATTATTTGTGCAGTCAAGATACACTTAATCTAATTGCTCCTGAACGGTCTTGGATTTTTTACAGTTGAAATACACAGAAGACTTTGAGGAACGGAAAGGGAAAGGCAGCTTTCCTGCTATGATCACTCCAGCTTATCAAATAGCCAAGAGAGCAAACGAATTAGCCAGTGATGTAAGTGTTCAAAGCAAAGTCTTATTTTGGATAGAAAATAATAAATTGTCACAAACATTTTTGATACAAATGTTTACCAGTAGAAACTCCATGAGCAATGTGAAGCAGTGTGCTCATATATGACACAGATTTTCAAGTGACTAGCTTTTGCAGGGACAATATTGAGTTGTATGCACAAAGAGAAAAATTGGCATGTTATTTGTGAATCAACAATTTGGATTTTTGTAGGAAAAAACATTCCTTTTACCCAGTCTCCTGTAGCACACAACCAAGAAAGAAGGCAATAACGAGGCAGGTAGAGGTCTTTGATTTCATTCTGCACTACTCAGAATGAGTTAGAGGGCCTGAAGTGAAGCTCTAATTTACATAGTCACAATATTTCTGGGTGACCTTGTATGAGAGAAGGTCTGTGTTTGCAGAACTCATCTTCGCCAGTTTTCCAGAAGCTCCTTACAACTCATTCTCCTATTTCTTCTTTTGTGTTGTTGCAGGATGAGGCTTTCATAAACACAAGAAACCAGCTTTTTAAATAGCAACCATATGCATAAAGTATACACACGCACACAAACACCTGCATAAATTTGACGTAGGTGTAGATTTATGAAATAGACCTTTATTCCACTATTTCACTCATTTTACTTTCATTCTTCTTGTGTTTTTTTTTTTTTAGAAGAATCCTGGGTGTACTGATCCTTATTGGCTTTCTTTTTCTCTTCATACCACAGCAGCCCTGTATTCTTTAAAAAGCATTGTAAAAGGACATCAGTATTACTTCAAATGTGCAGTTAATTGGGATTTGTCACTGGAGACTGAAAGGAAAGACATAACATTGTGCTAACTCAACTGAAGTGAATTTAAAACATTATTACTATTCATTGAGAAAAATAAGAAGAGATCTATCTGTTTGAAAGCAAAACCAAGTTATTTTGAAACCCTTACATGTTTTTATTTGCCTTTGTTCCACAGAAACCTCTTCATTTTTGTCAGCAAACCCATGTGGCTATTAAAGGGCAGCATGGGGTTACAAGCATTGTTTTGAGTTCAGCAAAGGTAGTGCAAGTCTTGGAACTTGCAGGTTGATTGCCTAGAATTCCCTTGATCATTGGAGAGATCAGCACCTTCCAGAAAAAAAAACCCCATTTATTAATGGATTTAAATGGTTTGGATGACCTTATGGTAAAAAATAGGCTCTGTGGTACCCATGAATTTACATTACAGTCATTCAGTTTTTTAACATGCTGGAGCACCAGGGATTAGCCACTGACAAGCAGGTGGTACTGAACACACTGAACTGATGGTCTGGGTTGAAATGGCAAGTCCCATGTTCCTAGTGTATTATTAAAAAGTACACTACTAGTTTTGTTTCTGTATCTCCCAGTGACATATTTCACTCCTGTAGACTGGTGGCAGTGGGAATTGTGACAATCTTTTATCATCAACGTGTGCATGTCATTGATTGTTATTTATTATGCAGCATCTGTGTACCAGACTAAATTCATCAAGATGATTTTTTTTTCCTTTTTTCCTGTTAGGTAAAGTACCATCAAAAATATGAAAAGGAGATCAAGGGAAAAGCCAGCCATACCGCTGGAACAGATGCTACTGTTGTAACAGAAAACGTAGCCCACTATAGCCAGGTATGCAGCATCAGAGGGCTAGCCATGTTGATGTTGGTCAGTACCATGGCTGATGGCTCAAGACTTTAGAAACTGCAGCAAGACTTTGCTTTCCTGTGAGAGAAAGCCAAATCTCAGAGGAAAAGATGATGTGCAACAGCACTGTGCTCTGAATGTGTAATCTGTTTGACACTGGCACTTCACAAGATGTGGCTACAAAGTGCCTGCACTGTCGCTGCATGATCCTTATTCTAGGGTCACTCCAAACAATAAGCCTTACCTTGGCCAGTGTACACTGTACACTGGGGCATTGTTACGCATTCATTTCTATTTAGCTGTACTAGATCTCTAACTTAATGGAAATACATGCATTTGGATGCCTTTTGGGAGACCACAAAAATAATAGCATTCCCTTAAATTGAAATACAGCTAAAAAGAATTTGAAAGAAAACTTTAATAAACAAAACTGTGGTTAGTCTTAGATTTTTCATCCTGACTCCTCATGAGACCCATATACTTTGGTGTAATGAAGGAACAGGGAACATGCTGCCCTAAGACATTTGGGAGTTTAATGTTTCTTTACCTCTTCTATCCAAATCAGCATCTTGTCGTGTGTGAAAACGAAATTGTCCTTGAAGAATATGAGTTTAGAATATGTAGCATTGAAGCTTTCAATTAGTTTCTGCCTTTTGAACTACTGCAAGTTTTAGTAAGAATACACAAATAAGATGAATTTGAAAAAGCACTAATTGCATTTTCAAGCATTGGAATGCTGCTGTCTTCAGAAGTAATTTGAGGTTTTTTTCTTTGAAAGTATCTTTGAAACTTCAGTCACAGACTTCAAATTTAATTTGAGTTTTAATCTTCATAGATTAGGTCCTGATATTTTTATTCAAATAAAACCCCTGAAATTCATGGATCTTTCTGAATGAGTGAGACTTAACATGGATAAAGTTAGAAATTAGATTTCTAACTGCTGAGATCATGAGGAGACATCGTGTGTGTGTGTGTGTGTGTATGTATGTATGTATATATATATATATATATAAAAATAACATGAGACAATGTAAAGAATCTCACTGTAAAATTCCTGTCTGGTGAACACCTATTTTGCTCATGTTTAAAAAACTTAGAAGTGGCTAAAATGAATTATCTTTGAATATACTGTTTTATATTATGAGCAATATTAGAAATTATATTAAAATGTGTTTGAGACATTTAGAAGAAAAAATGGCACATTAGTCAGAAGGATCCAGACTTGTGAATGGCACCTAAAAAACCAAATTCAGCTGATTAGTCAAGGATATATTTTTTTCTATGAATTTTCCAGAATAATATGGATGCAATGACCATAATGATATTATACTGTTCACAAACTTAAAATATGACCTATCTTATCATGAGACATTGACGGTGCAAGAATGACCTACAATGGATTGTTTTGCATCAATAGGTCATAAGAGTGGTACCTCAAATATTTATAGTCCTTTCCATCTGTGCTCTCTATGAAATTCTAGACATGTCACATGTTCTTTTTTCACTTAAACTGACTCTTTACTGCAAATGATTTGCAAAATATTACAGAGAAGACACATCATACTGTATCTTACTTGTTTGTACATGTACCATATTCCCCCCCCAATCTTGTCATAGAGAGCTTTGGGATGGTCATTGTGTGCTACCATTTAAAAATTGCTCCAGTGTTTCGTCATTAAATTATAAAAAGGCTTTTCAAATTGTCAAACATTTACACATAAATTCATCTATAGATACATTTCAGAGTATTATTTCCACAACAATTTACTTTTTTATTCAAGCAAATGGAATTTTGGTTTTTTTTTTTCCCCCCCTAAGGAGTTTGCTGCTTTAGTATCTAGCTATTTATACTTAAAAATATACAGTGGCATTAGAGATATATTTTTTGGTCAGCTATGATTCTATGCAGTAACGATCGAGAGATCAGGAGGCTTCTGTTGCAGAGGAAGGCTGACTCCATGATAAACTCAGGAAGTTTAAGCAAATATCTTGGCTGCCCAAACCATTAGATAGTTTTATCGTTGTCCATGGAAACATTTATTGACAAAGAGATGGGCTAGCAGATATAATCTCTGCAAGAAGTGAAGTTAGGAGGATATGAATTATTGCATGCTTAGATAATATGTTGACCACAGACAATAGCTACCTAAATTTCTCTTGCAG
>JAOXOE010000632.1:23516114-23609136 GCA_028565055.1 Phoeniculus purpureus | reverse complement strand
GTAACATCATGTACCTCTATTTTAAAGACATTATTAACCAAAATAATAACTTGTATTTCTTAATAGGTGCTACTAACTCTACATTCAGATTATTTTTTAAGAAAAGTAATTGTACATTGTGTCCATGTTTGGTGAAAAGATGCAGAAGTACAAGCACATGATAGTGCTTCCACAGAGCTCAGTTTCTTAACTGCTTCATGGGTTTTTGTCAATGGACTATCATAAACATTTTGATGTGCTTTTCTTCCTAGGTAGAGTTCAACAAATAACACCCTTACGGCTAAAGATGATGTGCAGTACCACACGAAAAGCCCTTTAGACTCATGTAAAATAGATGTCCTAACAGAAAAGCAATCTGTGTTCCTTGAAAAAAATGACGGGAGGCTTAATATAAAAATCTGCTCTCAGAAGGGTGAAAAAGAACAGAAATGCATTTTCTTTACCAAATCTAAATTTTTGTGGGCCAATTTGATTTGGTGACAAGTCAAGATTGCACTGTCTGCGAAACATATTGAAGTAGCTGAGAGACAATAAAATGGCAGGTTAATGTTTGAGGGAAAATGTCATCCATATAAAACAAAGCGTGCAAATGGGAACCATCGCATCTGAGGCTTCAGTAAATCAAATTCATGAAAGGTCGTATTGCAGAAATTCGGAATATAGATCTATCCCTCATCAGATTCTCAGCATAAAATTAAAGATGAACGTGAAATAAAAGGTAGCACTTTCCTGATGTAGCTCATTTAGGTACAGTTCACTAAAAAGACACTGCATGAGCAATGCAGAGGAGAAAGGATTGGGAAGGAGGTCCAGGCTGTAGTTGTAAAAGACACAAAAACTGTAACAAAGCAGCTGTTCAAGACTACTTAGCTCTTTGGTTTGTAAAGTCTGCAAATAAGAGTTCTTCTGTCTGCCTTTAATAGTTAATAAGGGTATTTTCTGGAAGGACAGTCTCAATACATTAAATATTTAGATCAAATTAAGAGAAAATCCTTTTACTTTGGAATAAGGTTGTGATGTGGGTTAACTTTTGAGCTAACACGTAGGGCAGCCCAGGGAAAGGCTGGAAACTGTAGGAAAGAGATTGCAAGAGAACATCTACACAGAAAAATTACCACAGATGGGTTTCTTTAATAGTGTGCAGCAGAGTTAGTTTTAGGACACTGCTCTAAAGTCCAAAGAGAGAAGCTGAAAATCCAGAGCCTCGAGAGTTTTGGTCATATACTAAAAAAAAAAATTAGTAATGGAGATTCTACTTTTTTATTGTTTAGACTATTTCTTTCTACAGAAAAGGTTCCTTAGTTATTATACTATGCCCTGCTTCCCATTTTTAATCTATGGACAGGAAAATTAAGGAGTTGAGTGAAAATCAAGTTAGAGTGGAAAAAACAAAAGCTTTAACCACAAGCTGAAACAATGTAATCAATTAATTAATTAATTACTTTCTCAATGAGGAAAATTCCAGTCGTGTAAAATACCTAAGTCATGATTTTATTTAATGCTATAGTTGTGGGATGATTTCATTTCCGTGTCTTCATTGCAAATTGACCATCATTTAAGAGGTAAGTGGCATTTAAACCATGAACAGCTGGAGCTGTCACCACCTCTTTCTCCCTGTGTTAGCTGTCAGCTGGTCAAAATCTTATTCCTGTTTCTACATTTCTTATGCTTAGGAAACACATTCACTGGTGCTCTTAAGTGTAAAAACAAATGGTAGAAAAACACAAAAGCTTTGCAAAAGTGATAATGGCTTTGGGACTGGCATAAGAGCATCCACGGGTGAGAGGACCATCTCCTGAGCAGCTGCATTGTGTTTCACAGAGCACAGACGAACGCTGGGTCCTTCAGGTCAAGCCTGTCAGTTCCCATCTCCATGAAAATTCAAAAGTTGCTGTGTTAAACCAAGAAATATTATTGAAGGCATGTTTGTGAACTAATAACACCATGTGTCCTGCGTGTGATTTTCTCCTGCAGAGGTTTGTTTTCGGTCAAAGGTTCTGTCTTCTACTCCCTTCCCCCTGCTCTTTTTCCAGCTGCAATCGGCGCCGCCAAAGTTGCTCTGGCTTGTGGAACGTTGGATATTCCAGAGCTGTGTGATGTCAATTTGGAATCTGCCGTGAGTAAAACAAACAATTTTACTTTAATCCAAGAGGTACTTATTTAACAAATAAGGATGTGAAGAATAATAAGTTTACTGTTACAGGGAGAACAGCTCCTGCTAACTCCCTGATACTGTCTTCACGTTTTTAAAGTAAACCACAGCGTAAGTACTGTAGAATGGGAATTCTGTACCATCTCAAGGTACTGCAGAGTGTCTGAAGGAATGGATCTCTGAGTGAAGGAGACTGGGTTTGTTTAGTTGCAGTTTTGTGGACCTTTTCAAGCTCAAAATGAAGACATGGTTCATCAACCAATTCTACTACATCAATCTGTGCACTGTCTATCTTTCCATACCTACTCTGTTCATTTATTTCTTGAGAAAAATGCTGAGTGCAAACAGTAGCAGAGATTAAGGGAAGGTGGGTTTATACAATATTGACTGGACAAGTGAAAACCAGAAAAGGGATCTGAGTTTAATACCTGCACAATCTCTACGGCTGATTCTTTCTGAGACTCAGTAAATTCCCCAGACTGTGGTGGAAAAGTTACCAGCTGGGACACACTGATTGTTTGTAACAGTGAGGTAAGAAGGGGCCTTAAAGCTTAAAGGTAAAAACGGAGCCACCAAACTCCCATGCAAAATTGTGTTGATTTACATTTCTGCATGGGTGGGGGCAGAGGTGTTTGTTTTGTCCTCTTACAACTTTGTAATGGTAGTCAAACCCCAGCACTGCAGTGAGGTGTGGCTCTACCAGTGCACTCAGGAGCATCCTCTCTTCTGCCAGTGGGTTTCTGTGTATGAGTGATTTTAATCAATACACACTGTACTCGTAGCTCACTCACTGAGTTAAATGTTCTTGATTTTCACCAGAAACTCTCTTCTTTTTTGCACCTTTTAGGTATCGATTTGGTATCTCGTAAGTGATTTAAAGTCCATAGTGCAATTCATTTCAGATTAAAGGCACATTTGGGTGCAACATGAGTGATTTCAACTTACCCTTGTAGTCCACAGAAGAAAACAAAACTCTTAAGTACTAGTAGAATAAGAAGACATGTAAATATCTAGAAATATACTGTGAAACCAGGTGAGTATTATGTCAGGTTAGGAAGTTTGAGCAGAGTGTTTTTCCTAACTGGTGGGTAGTCCCAATAATTGCAATGAAGAAAAGAGGAATATTTATGTAAAAAAACACTTTCAAGACTGTAAACCTTCAGGGATTTAGTCTTTCATCCTCAAAACTTCATTACTCTAAAGACATTAACTTTGTAAAAAGAGTTTGCTGTATAAAAGAGTTACTGTTCTGACAAAGAACCTTGAAAAACTGGCAAGAATTTCTGATGAAAGCATGTTAAAACATTTGATGTAGACAAATAACACACACATGCATATTCATGTTTAAAGTTATTGCAAAAGTTTGATGAGATAGCAGTGAAAACAAATAATGGATCCAAGATGAGGTTTACCTTGGCAAAAGGAAATTGAACTTCAAATGAAATAAATACAGTAACAGGCAATAACAAAATCAGCTTTACTGGGAAACACGGGTAGAGTCAATAGAATAAATGCAGTTGCTGTCTATTTATTTCTTAATCCCCCAGAGCTGATTTCTTGAAACCTTTGACCCTTGCCTAGTTGATCTATAGCTTTCACCTGCATTTTGTCACTGCGGCTGTGAGGGCTCTGCCTGAAGAGAAGTAATGTACCTTCTATCAAAGCGAAAGGTGCCACATTAGTGGTCATTATCCTCCTGAGTGCCTTGTCATCATGCTCTCTTGAAAGACACCTTTTTTTATGCTCATCTTCATTACAGCCAAGATGCACATTCTGCATAAACTCTCACAGTAAGAATGTTTTCAAGAAAGCACTAACATGTGTTTATGTGTTTGTAATCATACTGAGACTGCAGATACTTTCATCTGCATATCCTGAATTGCAAACCACAGACACTTCCTCATCCTCTTTCAGAAGAAATTCAGTGCTGTCCCTAAAGCAAACATTTCTCCTACCTTCACTTCATATTTCTGTGTCCTGTGTTATTAGCTTGCTTTATAATATATAACCTTAAAAAATACTTCAGCACATCCTTAGGGAGCAGTGGATGGAAGTGGAAAGGTCCAATGCTATTATTTAAATTCTTCAGAAGGGTGGAACTTCTAAACTCTACTCCATTCCATTCAGTCTGTCTCATCTGTCCTTGCTACATGCCAAGTGTGCTGGTGCTATAAATGAAGGAACCTTCTAATGACCAGAACCAATTTATACTCATTACATTGTAAGTAAGTGATCTTTATAAGTCATCTTTAAGCTGATGGTTTTAAAGAATACAATCCTGAGTGTTTTTTACAAGAGGAATTTCGAAAAGTGAGATGCAGCAGAAGCAGCAGGACCTAGCAGGTTGATTACTATTAATGCAGATCTTTGTATTGACTGCTACTGCTTTGAACATTAGCTCTGTTCTTGTAACTGCTATTCATATCTGCTGACAAGATCCCAAATGCAGTGGCATATGTGCTGATCATATAAACAGCTATTCCCAGTGATCTTTAGATGTGTGGAATTGAATACATTATAGGAACACAGTTCAGCATATGGCACAAAACATCGAGAGACGATTGGAAGATCTATGCCTTTGGTAGCTATGCAGTGTCATGTACAGTCTTTTAAATTTTGAGTGTCTCACTGATCTTGGCCCTTAAAAATAATTTTCTTTGTTCAACATTTGCATTCAATTCAAAACAACCATTCCTATTGACTTAGCTTTTAAATGCTTGGCTAAAAAGCTACCCCTGAACTAGTATGAAAATCAGATAGCTCTTTCTGCTCCTGCATATGTCATGTGACTGTTTGGGCATGATTCGGTCCTACAAAAGAAATACGTTAACAGGTATCACAGCACAATGAGCTCGATCAGAAAAGCCAGGATTAAGTATCTCAGAGGGTAAGTCAAACCCTTCTCTTCACACCATTGTCTTAGTTTCGTTGAAATCAGAATTGTTTGTAACGACAGACACGATGGACATGTGCACGTATCCCTTGCTTGTGGGAGTTGAACTCGCTGTTATTGATTTTCCCTTACGTCAGTTTATAGATGCATGTGAAGACGTGTTTAATGCTAATTACTCTGATGCCTTCTCTGGGTTAATATCTAGGATATTTGGTAAATCTGGTAACTTTAGAGGACCAGTTGTTAGTGAGTTACTGTTATTACGCAAAACAGGAGCAACCAAGAGTTTTCAAGAATCGCTTGCTGCTCTGTTAATTATATTAATTTACCAATGCCTGCACAGCACAGAGCAGTGTATGAGCAGTGAGACATTTCCTACCTCTGTGTAAGTCGTCCTCTGGGTTTTCCACTCCTCCTCTTTGCCTCTTGTGCTTACGAGTAGACCTACAAGGACTGACATGTACTGCCTGTACGGCCTCACCGTTAGTGTACTTGCACACGGTGCTCCCACAGAAGACGAACTGCTTTTCAGAGTGAATGGGGTAACATGCAAAAAACGTTCCCCTTGTTTATCTCAAGGCTGTCATGCAATACCAGAGCTATATGACAAGTTTTATGTCTGGGGGAAGAACGGAAACAACTTACCCTGAAGAAAAGGAGGCTGAGAGGAGACCTTATTGTATACGACTACCTAAAGGGAGGCTGACGAGAGGTGGGTGTTGGTCTCTTCTCACGAGTAACAAATGACATGACAGGAGAAAATGGCCTCAAGTTGCACTAGAGGGAGTTTAGGTTGGACATTAGGAAACACTTCTTCATGGAA
This sequence comes from Phoeniculus purpureus, assembly GCA_028565055.1. Lineage (NCBI taxonomy): Eukaryota > Metazoa > Chordata > Aves > Bucerotiformes > Phoeniculidae > Phoeniculus > Phoeniculus purpureus. Next base: position 23,603,268 of record JAOXOE010000632.1, on the reverse strand, counting down.
GGGGTCATCAGGCCTTGATACAGGCTGCCCAGGGAGGGTGTTGAATCACCATCCCTGAACAACTTTAAAAGTAATAGGGATCTGGAGCTTAGGGACAAGGTTTATGGGTGGCCTTGGGACTGTTGGGTTCATGGTTGGACTTGATTGTCTTGAAGGTCTTTTCCAACCTAAAATGTTAAATAATTCTGTGATTTGAAGACTGCTTCGTAGCTGTCTGAGTCCTTGCTGTTCCCTATTGCTAAATGTCTTACTGTAGAAAAGAACCACCAACAGTATTGTAAAGAAATTATGATTTTTACAGCTTCAGAAACTTTTTTATAATATCACCATAGTTTTTGTTAAGCAAGAAACGTGCGTATTTTCTTGTGACAAGTCATTCTGTCTGCACCATGTGTTTTGTTTTAATGTCCAAGTTCTGAATGGCAGGGGATTTCTTACTCTTTGACTTTATAGGCTAAAATTTTGGATGGAACATTAGGAAGACCCAGTAACTGTGAATGCTTTGCCAAGTTAATCTTCAAGAAAATTACTCTGTAACTAGCGCTCTCTAGGTTGATTTTAAATGTTCCATTCAGCAGTGTGAGTTGAACTCAGCCCTGTAACAGATAAACCACATTAGAGAGCCAAACAGCCTCTCCAGTTTATTGCACTGCAACGAAACCAGTAAAATCCTGTCTGAGGGTGGCATGGTAAAAGGTATTTTCTCTTGGAAACAAGCTGCTGAAGGCATTGTGATAGCATTTATAGGTCTATGAAAGGACTTCAGAGGGCAATTCAAAAGGTCTCTCCATTACAAGGAAGCTTGTTAACATAAATATGCATATTTTTGTAACAGTGCTGCTGTCAATTACTTCTAAGTGCTCCCAGACTTAAATGGTTCTTTCATATCTCATAGAAGAATTTTCCTCTAGGTTGCTAATCTGTTTTATAATGACAAAGCACGAGATGGTTTTCTTATAGGTGCCTCTATTGATTGGATTGTTTTCAACTGAGAGTTTTTTTGTACAAAAGGGAACTCAGGAAAGTGAGAGCCAGACAGCTTTGTACATACACTTACACAATTATGAGCTATTTTGCTAAAGGTCTTTTTGTTGGTTTCTGGCATTTCTCCAGGCTGAGGTCTGAATAACAGAATTTACCCTTAAAATAAAAAACCAGAAATCTGTCCCGAGCTATTCTGTGCAGATTTGGCTGTTGATAATTACTGCAGCTCTTTTTTTGTTTTCCTAGAGAAGGAGAGTAACGTTTTCCGTAGGTATTTGGGAAAGGAAAAGGATGTGGATTCATTCCGTCTGCCAAGACTTAATTTCATCATTTATTGCCTTTTTTTCAGTGAGCCATTTGCTGAACAGTTAAAATTCCTCTGGTATTTCACAGATCTTAGCACACAGACTGATTTTCTTCTTGTCATGGCTAAGTGGAATTATACTTTCTGCAGCCCAGATTTACTGTTGCTTTCATTAGAAATGTGAATTTTAGCCAACTGAAATATGAATGGACTTTTAAAAGACTTCTACTGAGTTTCAAGATAACTTCTCATTATAAACATCAATCATATCATATTCCCATTACTTTTTCTTCGTAACATTTAATGTGGGTGTTGTATCACAGAATCACAGAACGTTAGGGATTGGAAGGGACCTCGAAAGATCATCTACTCCAATCCCCCTGCCAGACCAGGATCACCTAGAGTGAGTCACACAGGAACATGTCCAGACAGATTTTAAATGTACCCAGAGAAGGAGACTCCACAACCCCCCTGGGAAGCCTGCTCCAGTGCTCTGTCACCCTCACTGTGAAGAAGTTCCTTCTCACATTCATATGGAACCTCCCATGTTCCAGCTTACAACCATTGCCCCTTGTCCTATCACTTGATGACACTGAGAAGAGCCTGGCTCCATCCTCCTGACACCCACCCTTCACATACTTATAAATATTAATGAGGTCACCCCTCAGTCTTTGTTTCTCCAAGCTAAAGAGATCCATCTCCCTCAGTCTTTCCTCATAAGGGAGGTGTTCTACTCCCTTCATCTTTGTTGCTCTGCGCTGGACTCCCTCCAGCAGCTCTGTGTCCTTCTTGAACTGAGGGGCCCAGAACTGGACACAGTATTTCAGACGTGGTCTCACCAGGGCAGAGTAGACAGGAAGGAGAACCGCTCTCGATCTGCTAACCACCCTTTGTATTATCTTTTTTTTTCCACTGAAGTCTAACGCAAACGAGCTCTGCCTTTGTCGTTTCTGTTGGTCCGTTTCTGGTTGTGAAGGTTGCTGCTGTTTGGCTTTCTAGGTATTTCAATGACAAGGGTTTGGGCTGGGATCTTAAAAGAGAAAGAGTCTCAATTTTCTGTGTGTCTCTGGTTGCCTTGGGAGCCAGTGTTGCCTGGTGCCTCTGGGAGCATCCTCTTCCTTTTGACGTTGTCTCATACTACAGGGAAATACTCTGCGTCCCTCAGTCACGCCAAGTCTGAGATTTTGCTGTGCAACGCATGAATTCTTTGCTGATCTCAAAGTCACATACTGCAACTGCGTATCTGTGACCAGCATCGTCCTCCTCTAAATGTTTTTGTCTCTTTGGGCTCTATTAGGAAAATAGATTCTGGGTGTCACCTTTCCTTTCCTCATCTTTTCCCAAAATAATATGTGTTACGTTTTAAGCTCTAAAGAAGTCAGAAGAAACCCCTCACTCCCAGAGCAGCTCGGGGAGGCTGAGCAGTTAAAGAGCTACTGGTCTAGGTTATTGTTTTCTTAATGGGTAACCTGCATATACAAAGTCTTCACTGAGCTGAAACCTAAGATTTGGGGAGGGGGGACTTGGGAAGGGCATTTGTGCTCAGACTGCTCGGGGGTGAGCCCAGCCCTTTTTGCCCTGTGGGCAAGAAGCTGCTGGGGAAGCTCTGGCTTCTCCCCACCACTCCCCAAGTCCGGGTGGGGTAGGGAGGTCAGATGCAGCAGCGGCAGCACCACCACATCCTCCAGCCTGGCCATACCTGGCCCCAACCCCACTCAGCTGGTGCCAGGCAGGAACACTGCACCAATGGCAATGATGATGTAGGATGGTGGCAGCATCCTGTCCCTCACCGCTGCCGTGCTGCACTGAGTTGTGCAGAGCTGAAGCATGTGGAGCAGTGCTGTGCTGGCAGAAAGACTTTCCGTGGCCTGCGCCGTCAGGCGGGCAGCGGTAGTGAGAAAAACCACCAATGCTGATTCCTCCCTTCATCGAGTGAAACAAAGTGAAACGAGCCCGCAAGACGTTGGATGGTGAGATAACCTTAAAGAGGGGGAGCCCAAAGCCCGGAGGAGGAGGAGGAAGGTCTCTGCTGGATGCAGATATGCAGCTGCTGCCATTGTGTCCTTAACAGATGGCTGGCCATGCGGCTGTTGCCACCTTGACTGGTTGAACAGCCGGAGGAGAAACGGTTTGTTATTTTGCTGCTAAGGAAATGTAGGGTGTTTTAGTAAGCGGGAGAACGGAGCAGAAAGGACTTGTAACTCTTAAATCTTCAGCAGATTGCTTAAGAAAAATGGGAGAGCTGAGATGTCAGTGGGTGGCCCTTCCACTTGTGTGCGCACGCACGCACGCGTGTCCCCAGCCCCAGGGACCCCAGTGGGAAGACAAGGGCTGCTCACATACTTCTTTGCTCTTTTTTCTCAGAAGTGTGTATAATAGAATTATGATGGAGGTTTCTGGTTTGTGTGTTTCAACTTGCTTGGGCTTTTTCTTGTTTCTGTGCATAGTCACAGATCTAACAAATCCCTTTTGTTTTCTCTAAGTTGCTCCACTGCCTGGTAAATTCTGTCTGAGACCCCACCTCGAGGCCTGGCTGCCTTTCTTTCTATTTCTTTTTGGTTTGAACCTGTGACACTCTTTAACTCACACTCTTTCTGAGCTTTGCTGCTCATGCCGTAGGGGCTGCAGAGAGATTGGGGCAGGGATGCTGCGGCAGCACCTCAAGGGCTGGCCAGAGCCGGAGTCTCATACAAATAGGAAGAGATATATGAAGTTATGGACAAGGAAAATGAGTTTGGGAATCCTCTTTCAATGCTCCTAAATGACATTTACCTCGTAAAGAAATCCCACCTGTGACATTTTGTCATAACACAGAAAGTAATATTTTGCCTTAAAAGCTTTATCTTGTTGCCAGCTCTGCAGTAAAGTAGATTGCAGCCCCTTGCTCTTGTTAGAGAGGGATCACTTGCAAGCCATGTCCAAACAGAGATCAGCCGCCTTCTTTTTTGTCTTCTGCATGTTTTGTCATTTTAAAGTATAAAGTGGTTTAGATGCCACTTCTGAAGAACTCATTCTAAAAAAAAACTGTTTAGCAACTGATCCCTGTGATCAACTCCTCCCCTACAAATGTTTCCCATCTAAAATATATTGATAAATATAAATCACTGCGGTACGGAAACTTCTGTGGTTCAGGTTCTCTCTGCATTCTCTTCCTCTTTGGAACAAACATCATAAATTACTGATCGTCTCTAGAATTAGTCCAGGTACCTCTTTATAGGAACATAGTTTTTCTGTTCTAAAATCTTAGCAATACCTCTACACACAGAAAGAGCAATAATCTTTCTTTAATAGCTTTTTAAAAAAATCATTCTACTGCAGCATATTTTTTCCACCCTTTTTCTGATCATTGATTAATTCAGAAAATAGCTCACATTCTTGGGATAATAATAATAATGAATTGTAGAAACAGTTAGCTGAACTCCAATGGGAAAATTAAGTGCTTTTGAGACTTGGACTGTAAGTATTTTGCACTCAATTTGGGGATTAATACGTCTGATTACAAGCATTCTAACTAATGTTCTGGTGTACAATAATGATTATCAATAGAATTTATCGATTTATAGTCTCTGAGTCACTATGAACATGTTCTTCTGTTCTCACAAATCATCCTGCTGTGCCACTTTATCCACTCTTAAAGGTTCAAATGTTCAAACTATCTGCTAATTTGTAACCATAAAAAAGCATTTTATTGTTCCACTTACCTGCCCTCTGAAAATTTATCCCAGTCTCGAGTTATGTGACCTTTAGATTCTTTCCAAAACAGAAAAGCAGGCAGTTATTTAGTTGGGGTTTTTAGCCAAATCTAGCGTGTCAGTCTGTGTGTATTCTTGAACTCTGGTCTTCACGTTGATTGAACCTGGTGCTGTTGTTGATGTAACAGGGCACATTTTCAGAAAGAATCTGTGCATTAATAAAATATCTGTAAGAAGGTAACACCCCATTTTCTATCCATGTATCTGGACATCTGATTGCAGAAAGTGTTACGCTAAGTGAGATGCACAACTAAAGAAGCTTTTGTAATTCAAATGCCAGATACCGTTTTGAAAGCAAGTGTGCTTAAAGGCAGACACGTGCTGAGCTCTAGCATTTTCTGTCTTTCTTTTCCTCCTACTTCTAGCAGTCTATTTCCCTTCAAATATCTTTAGCAAAGCCGTATTTCTGCCTATTCACAGTGGTAGTAATTCCTGTGAAAGAGGTCTCAGAACACACTAAGTATCCATCTAACTCGCAGGCATGTTTCTACAAATACTGCTTCTGTATTGAGAGTGATTGGTTCAAATGATGCTCAAACTCCTCACTGACCAGTGATGTATTGTGTGGAGAGCTGGGCTTTCTGTTCTTGAGAATGAAATCAGAAACTTGTGTAAACTTGATGGAAAAAACTAATACAGGCAGAGGTTTTCTTCTGTGACGTACTCAGTCATCTCCCTTACGTACATGGCTTTAAGTCAGTAAAATATCATGAGCTAGACCTTACTCAAGCTTTCTGCCCTATTTCAACAAAATCTCATGTGTTGTCTGCTGTCAGTGAAAACATTTCAGCCACAGATTTTCCCAGGAAGAGTCAAACCAATGAAGTTCTGCACTAGTACTTCAATTTGAATTTCGTATGTCCAGTTTGATCAGTTAATGAACGCTTACGTGCAGTAGGAGAGTTGAGCTCAGCTGTGCTGCCTGAAACAGAATCTGTCCCAAAGTATTAATGTTATCCGTGCAATTTCCCTCCCTTTACAGGGGAAACAAAACCGTGCTCTGCATATGACCTAGGACAGGACCTGTGCTGCTTGGTGCAGTAATACGCTGTGTAATTGATTGACTTCACAGTTAAAGTGGAACTTGTCTCTGTGCAGACAGCTCCAGTGAAGTGTGGATGTGGCTGAGACTTCCTTTCTGAGGGACATCAGTTTTCTAAACATATTCTTGAGACCTTCTCTCGCTCCTGGCACAGGTAGTAACGTCATCGATGTCTAGGTGATGATATTTGCGTATATTTGGCTTCTGATGTGACTGTATCTCTTTTTGCCTTCTAAACAGTCCATATGAGCTTGAAATGGACCCTGTGTTTGTAGATAAGAACAGCAGCATAGTTTTTACCTGTGTTACGACTTTTATTAACATTGTATGCTTCCTGGAGAAGTTTCTAAATTACCTGTGAACATCATTCTATTCTTTCTCTTTCCTTTTCTTAGCCCACCTTCACGTCAGGTAGTAGACTTTTAATTAAACTTACCTTGACATTTTAAGGACACTGAATGTCTTTGTCATTTACACACCAGATAACAAAGTAATCCAATTTTCTGGCCTCCCACAAATTATCCCTTCAAAGAATACGGCTCTTGCTTCCCATGTTTAAAATAAGCATTACCCTTAGCCTAGCAACCGCTGTCAATTACTAATCTTTTATTATTGGCTCCAGGGAAAGATTAAAGGAAGAGCTGAAACACAGTTGACAGTTTGGTTATCGCATCTGGAGTAAATGAAAAGCATGGCCTGAATCCATCAGGGAAGATTAAGAAAATGTGAGAAAATTACTGATGTCCTTTTACACGTGTAAATTCAAACTCATTCAAAACAGGGAGGTACCCAACTTTTGGCAGTTCTCTTCCGTCGTTGTTTCAGGGAGGACTAATGCAGCAGGAGAGTGATCTCATCAGCGGAACAAACGTTGCACTGGTGCTTTACTGTGTGTCTGGGGGGCAGCACGGCTCGGATCTCACTGCATAAACTATTCCTACTGTTAGCCACACTTGACAACAGGACTGTCTCGAAGGAACGCTCGCTCCTTAACAGAATTGATAATAGCTTGTGATAAGAGCAGTATTTTAAGAATTTCTTATAGAAACTGGGTAAAAGGTGTCATCTTTCTCCAAAGGCTTAAAAAAATGTTATGGCTTGTTACTAACAGGTGGAATACCGTTAATTTTCTCAAATATGTTGAGCTCAAGTTATCTTCCAGCAGCAATTAAATTGTGATTTTTTTTTTTCAACTGTGGTGTAAATGGTATCTGATTATCTGTCTGCATATCTCCTAATATGCTGGGACACTACTCTTGAACTTGGGTGCTGCTGCAGCACTGGATCTAATCCTTTGGAAGAAATTGTTGCTCTATATAATCTCTGTTCATTAGGCGCAGCGGCTTGCAATCGAAATGCCTTATTTAGGATCTTCTATCCTGTGAAGTGGAACTTTTTCTCTTTAATGGATTGGATGGTAGATTTACCTTCTGTAACATGTATCTACAACTCCTCAGGGCATAACACTGCTATTGAATGAACAAGGGAGCGCTTTCAGAGCAAAGAAAAAAGACAGAAGACAGTGTAGGGCAGGGCAAACACTGGTTTGCAGGTAACACTATGACGGAAATATTTTGAAAGACTGAGACATCAGGCAAACCTCCAACCTTCAGATGATCCTTTATGCTTAAATCAATCCATCTGTTAACAGTTAAGGCAGTAATTGTGCACTATAGTACCACACAAGTGTGATGGTGCCCTGTTGGCTCTAGTTGGTGGTGGTTCTTCATGGTGGAGATAGCAGAAAGCAGGCTTGAGAGGTTCTTGTGCATGGGAAGCCTTATCTGAAATAGTGTCTTCTCTCTTTCTTGACCTTCACTAGGCATTGTTGATCTTTATGTGTGTGTAATGTTTTCTACAGATCAAGATGACTCTGGATGAAAAGGTTACACTTGCCCCTGGCATATGTCAGGACCACACCTCCGTGTCTTGCCCTGAGAGGTGTTAACCCCTGATGGAGTCAGCATTAACTATCGATGGTTAATTACCTTAGGATTATGTAGTAACTACCTATTATTGCTAAAAACCATAAAGCTTAGCACCTAGTATTGTGTAGAAAGATGGGAGGCCAGGTATATGGTTTGGACTGGTGACAGAAAACAACAGGGCATGTACAGAGTGATGAGGGGCAAAAATTGAACCCTGATGAAGACTCGTACTTCATCACAGGATGGTATCACCACCCTCAGAAAACAATCACCAAAAGAAACTGAGCAAGCACAAGAAAGAGGAGACTTAATTAACAAATAGTGCAGGAACCAACAAGAAAAGGTGCTATGCTGGACCTTGTTCTCACCAACAGGGAGGGGCTGGTGAGCAATGTGAGGCTCAGGGACAGCCTTGGCTGCAGTGACCATGAAGCTGTTGAATTTAAGATCCTCAGGGCAACCAGGAGGATGTATTCTAAGCTTACGACCCTGGACTTTAGGCGTGCAGACTTTGATCACTTCAGGGATCTGCTGGCCAAAGTATCTCACCAGTGCAAAGTAGGAGGGGAGAAGAACCTCTCTCGATCTGTTAATTACCCCCATTCTGATCTACTGCAGGATGCTGTTGGCCCTCTTGACCACAAGGGCACTTTGCTGGCTCATGGTCATCCTGCTGTCCACCGGGACCTCCACACCCCTTTCTCCTACACTGCTCTCCAACTAGTCTGTCCCAACCTATACTGGTACCTGGGGTTGTTCTTGCCCAGATGCAAGACTCTATACTTACCCTTCTTATACTTCATTACATTTCTCTCTGCCCAGCTCTCCAGCCTGTCCAGGTCCTGCTGAATGGCAGCACAGTCTGCTGGGGTGTTGGCCACTCCTCCAAGCTTTGTGTCATCAGCAAACTTGCTGACAGTGCACTCTCGTCCCTCATCCAAGTCATTAATGAATAGATTGAATAGGACTGCTCCCTCCCAATATTTACCCTCGGAGAACTCCACTAGACACAGGCCTCCAACTAGACTCTGTCCCATTGACCACTACTCTCTGGCTTTTGTCTTGAAGCCAGTTCACCATCCACTTCAGTACCCCATCGTCCAGACCACATTGCCTCAGTTTGGCTGTGAGGATACTGTGTCAAATGCTTTACTGAAGTCAAGACAGACCACATAGCCCTCTGAATGAGCCCTGCCAATTCCTGCCCCAGAACCCCTTTTTCCTTTCTGAGATAAACCTTTCCCATGTGTAACTTTCAGGTCTGGTGTCTTGTAAAACCAGCCAGTATCAAAGAACTCTAAGCCTTGCCTGTAGCACCAGTCTCGTAGCCAGGCATTTATCGCCTAAATCCTTCTGTTCCAGCCCATGTCCTCACCCAGATATGGAAGTAATGAGGAGAATGTAATTTGTACCCCAGACTCTCTCACCAAGTGTCCTAAGGCCTTGAAGTGTTTTTTTCATTGCTCTCTCGTTACAGGATACAGCTTCCTCCCAACCTGTCTTGAAGATCAGCAGTGGGTAATAGTTATTTCACCAGGTTAGGGAGCATCCTAATGGTACCCCTGATTTGGGCTCCTGGTAGACTGCAGACTTCCCTATGATGTGGGTCAACTCTGCATACTGGGCCCTCAGTTCCATTCAGGAGTGAGTCCCTAATAACTAGGACCCTTGTCCTACTACTGGAAGCCCTATCCAATTTACGTGAGTGTGATAAGATCTCTGGAATAGGTTGTCTCTCATCTCTATCCCTATTAGACTGTCTTCCAGGAGGGGCTCATACCTATTTCTCAGTGGTGCCTGAGGAGATGAGACAGGCAAGGGAGGTGCTCACCTTCACGATCCAAGAGAAACCACAATGCCTTACTAGATAGGCGACCATTACACAGAAGCTAAAGCAGCACCAGCATTTTATGGTTTTACAGGGTGGACTTACAGCAGTCTCGCACATCTTACATTGCAAAAGCACAATACAAATCCAGGCTATGCTGTAAGCAAGAGTTCTCTCTGAGAGAAAGGGATCATATATACAATAATGAAAATCTATTAAAATACCCAGGTATCAAGTAGTCCATGCCATCAATCCTGCCTCGTGCACTACTAGTTTGGGAGAGGAGGAGGAAAAATGCTACAAACATAGTGCAGGCACCTGTTTACAGTTTTCTGACTAGCAAAAAAGCTTCACCAAAATGACAGACCAGTACTGGAATGTCAGTACAGAGCAGGCAGACTGTGGAATTCTGTTTAATGTTTCCACTCCTTTCCAGTTGGCAGTGATTGCAGCTGGATCCCTACCGCAGCAACCCTGACTCTGCTCCCAATTCTGTCTGCAGTGCGACGCTGCACTGATACACACTGATGGAGAAGGAAGCTCCTTTCTCAGTTAGGATCATGTAATTACTGCTGATAAACAAATGTGACTTTAGGAAGAAAATCTTTGAACATAGATGTAGAGATCTAGCATTTCACTGTAGGGAGATTTTCTGTGGTGAAGTGATTATACCTTGTACCAATCCTTATTTAGCCCTTTCAGGGCTATTTCAGCCCTACTTTCCCCATAGTTTTATTCCACTCACATGCTATTTGAATTTTTGATTTTTAGGTTATTGTAACATTCCACTTCTTCATATTTACAAAGAAAAATAGAAAACAGAAGTTTTTCATTAGCTTTTGCTTGTCTCTTCCTTGATTTCTCCCCACAGAAAAATTTCCTTTCCATTTTCCTGAATCTCTAAATCTTATCTATTTCTAATATAGATTTGTAACAAATCTGCAACACAATTAAAACCAAAATCAATGGAAGACACTGAAGATCAAATGCCTAATGAAGGCACCAGAGAAGCCCTGTAACCTTTAAAAAAACCCTACAAGCTAACAATACAACATTATGACCTTTTAGAATATCTATGATCTGTTATCTTTGTTTAGTCATACACAAATGAAAGGGGCATAAATTGCACTCTATTAGCTTAGATAACTCAGGGGTACTTTTTCAGTTATTTTGAAGCTAACATACTATTAGAAATAGTATGTTAATGTTCAAATTATAGAAGAGTGAAAGAGTTTGAAAGACTGAATTTAAGGTAGCAATTCCAGTATTTAATCAATCCTTACACTGACATATTACCAACTTATCTTCTAATTAAAACAAGACAGTATCTTGATCAACAATTAATCACAGGCAGAAACATCAATATGAGAGGGTCATTATGTGACTGGATTTGTAACCTTCATAATTTTTCATTTCTTCTTTATCTTCTCTATGATAAAAGTAAGCTAATGGATTATAAAATTTGACTAAGATATTAAGACCTTTTTATCACTTCCAGATTAATTACAGTCTTCCTACATCTGCAATAGTGGAAATGTCTCTACAAATTTCTACAGGTAAGAAAATTACCAAGTCCATCCTTAGAAGAACATCCTTGCTCAAAACCCTGGGTGTGTTTGCAGGCTTCCTGTGCTGTAAACTGTGTTCAATGGAAACTAAAGTGGAAGACACCTTTCCACTGCTTAATACAGTATTCAGGCTGGACTGGAGGTGGACAAAAACGAAGTTCCCCGAGACATAAAGAAGGAAATTCACACTACCTCTTCTTCTATTTCCGATATAAAAGTTTGGCTGTAACTTATCCAAGTAGGGTTTTTTCCCCACTCTATTTGCACAAAATGCTGTCAGTCAGACAAACCGCATTTGTTAATGGTGAGTTTACAGCCAGTCACTCTTAACCTAACATTCATATTTCATAAATCTTTGCTCCATTTCTACTAATGATCTTCTCCTTATTATGATAGTAGAAAGGAATGATTTTTTTTTTTGTCAGAACAGCTCTTTCATGTTCTGCTTTCTGTTTCACACGCCTGGCAGTTTGCATTGTGTTTCAGGAGCCATGATTTTCTACCAAATGTATTGCCAGACATGATAGAGCACTTGTTCCTACGGCTGTACACATTTGTCTTAGAATTAGGACAAAATAATTTAAATTCAGTGAAGAGGCTGACATTTTTCTTGGAGCATTCTGCTTTAATCCTATTTGCAGTTTCATAAGAAGCCAGCTCCTTCTGAACAAGATGAGAACAGTCTAAGGTCTCCTAAGGGGCTCTTTCTGTATCCACTCACAGAAAAACTCACTCATGGGAATGGTAAGACATTATAATGGATCTAAAATGCTCAAAATAGAAAAGCAACAAATGTGCATGCAATGCTTAATAAAATCATATACTTTATAAAAATTTCAGAAAGGGAAGTAGTTTGTCCTCGTTCCCACCTGAACTGTAAAAAAACTGCATTGACGGTGAATCCCAGGAGCAGCACAAATTCTGGCAGCATTTCATAACACGTTGGGGAAAAGGGATGAAGAAACTGATGTTTAGAAGATGCAAAAACATGAGAACAAGGAAGGGACTTTGTGACTGGAAAATTCTCTTGACATCTCTATCTTCTTCTTTGCATGTACACATCACAATCCAAGTAGTAAGTATATTTAAATTGCTTGCTTATTAGTAAGAATTTAGTCGATACTGATTAACTTACAGACTATTAGTTAGCTTGCAATAATCAAAACATCCTCACCTTTTTCTAAGGGGAAGTGCTCTTTGGTAAATTGAAAGAAGGATTATGAAATAATTTAGATGCCTTTTCTCCAGATAGGTGCATGTGCCTCATTGACATGTGCCTCATTAATGCGAAATGTCCTTTTGTAGTAATGCGACAATAAATATACCCCAAAAGCAATTAGAAATACATGACTCATAGTGAAAAAAACGGAACGAAAAATAACCCCTTACAAATCCAGAAACCTGTTAGCACAACTAGGGTCATTAGATAGTTAAAAGCAGTCAATATGCTTCCTGGAAATATGTAGAGGTGGTGGAACAGCTGTTCAAGCACAGGGGTACAGCTCCTTGCCATTTCATTTGTGTTTTGCTGTAACAAGGTGTTTGGATTTGCAGGCTTTAAAATATACAATAAATAAGCTGGAATTTGGACATCACATTGCTTTCCAGTGGGAAATCTGACACAGAGAGGGATACGAAGAAGCAAAATCAGAAGGCTGAGGATGAAGCCACGCTAACAGTGTGCTAAAAGCTAAAGGTAGACTATTTTCAGTTGAATTTTGAGTCAGAAAGAGCCCACTGCTAACATTTCTGTGATTATGCATGTTTTTCTCCAGCAACTTAAAGCTAACATGACAGATTGATGTCTGGGTATTTTTAATTCATTTCACTAGATTCCTTTACTGCTTGCTGTGTTTGATCTCTTGCCACCACTTGTCATTCACTGGTTCTATTCTGTCCAGAATTATTCTCTGTGGTGCACTGCACTAGATGTTAATTCAGCCGTTGCTTCTCAATTGCATATCCACAGTCTCAACAACCCAAGAGCACACAAGCTACACTAGAAAATTTGATCACAGGTATCTGCATTAATTCAGGTCATTTGGTCCAGCTGTGCATTACAATTTCCTTTCAGCTAGCTAAAAGGAAAGACAAGAAATTCAACATGAAGTTGCACAACTATTAGAGGCAGTGGCTTCTGAAACCAGACATGTGAGATTCAGGCTGCTTCTTAAAAATACCAAACCAAACATACTGGGAAAATATCAATCATCAGTGCCTGATTTTTTAATGCATCAGTTGTTGCCACACTGACTCTAGGACTATTATCAGTGATTAACACCAGCAGAAAACCACCCCTCTGGCCTTCAGTGTATCTCAGATATGTACTCTATTGCACCATGACTCTGTTCTCAGGGCTTTTAAAAACTTGAAACTGTATGTAAAAGGAAAAGGGAAGACCTGTGCCATTGTCACAATCACCTCTAATAGTTTGGATGAATAATGTGAAGTTCAGAATGGAGAAAAAAGTGGAGCCTGAGAGGAAACCCACTCCAAGAAATGACAGCAAGATTGCACAAGGCACTATGGACTGTAGCCCCTGTTTTATGGAAGTACTTCAGTGCACACAGAAGTCTTTCTTTGATACTACTGTAGTGATTATCATAACCACCATCCTTATCGTAAGAGCTTCAAATGTGACATTTCTTAATTTGAATAAATGTACATTTAAATTTCAGATCATTTGTTTCCTCACAAATGGTTTACTGTGGATCACCAAGATTTATCTCTATTTCTGTCACATTAAATATTTGAATTCTTTGCCACATATGAATGATCAAACTCTCATTCTTGCAGTCAAACTTTCACTAGATGCCTAAGGAAGAATTCAAAATATATAAATGGTGTTAGATTTATTCAGCACTACCCTATTTTACCACTATTCCTTGTTAGTAAAGTAAATGTGTCTTGCAGTTCTAGAATTGAAGAAATTAGTCTGATTTTAAACACACGAGCACAGACAGCAGTAATGAAGTCCTTGAACCACCACTGGTGAGAATTACACACCCATTTGTATTTACAATATTTTTCTTGTTTTACTCATATGTCTTAGGAAAAAAAGGTATTATTTGGAACATGAGGTAATAATATTAATTAAAAGCAGTAATATAATTGCTATATATGAATATATTCTTGAATACACATACTATCTTGACTAAAAATCTCCATCAGTGTGTGAAATATTTATCTGGGACCAGGTAAACTGGTAGAGTGGCTAAAGCAATTTTGTTTTACTTCACATCAACAATAGTCTGACAGTGCTAAGTCATCCCCTGCTCTTATTTCTCTCTGATAAATTAAGGAAAAGTTTAAATTTCTTAACAATTTGTAGTTCAAGGAAAAGAAAAAAGAATTCATGCCTGCAACCTGCCACAGGTGCTGAAGACTTTGCATTTTCTGGAACAGTCAGTAGAGATTAAAAAGATTAAACAATAAAAATCAATGAAATGGCTTTTCCAAAATAAATGTCACTTCAAAAATCACCCCTTTAGAATCACAGAACATTAGGGATTGGAAGGAACCTCGAAAGATCATCTAGTCCAATCCCTCTGCCAGAACAGGATCACCTACACCACAGACACGTTTACATTAAGACAATTACATACCATCAGCTGTTTGTGATTAAATGTGCTTCGAAAAGAAAGGCAGTATGTAAAACAATTAACACTATCAGATACAACATTTACCATCATTTTATGAGGAAAAGCTGGGCCTCCATGAGTAAACTTCCTAGATTAGGCCAGAGAAATTACATCAGAATGTCTTTGGGAATTTGATTAGGTGAAGAGATCATAATCATTGCTTGTTACCACTGGAGTCTATTTTTATTAACAAAAAACTTCCCAGCATGAGCACAAAGCCAGAAACTAAATTTAAATTCAGTTATTTTTAATCTAATGAAAAATGCTGTCTTTTTAAAAAAAGATTCAACACAGCAGTTTTCTATTTCTTTTCGCTTTAGACTGAGCTCCTTACTTCTCAGAGGACAGATTCTTGTAACAATGAATTATTCTGCAGAGTGCTGATATTATGATGACCATCCAAATAAGATTTGTTATTGCTTTCCA
The DNA here is from genome assembly GCA_028565055.1 of Phoeniculus purpureus. Classification (NCBI taxonomy): domain Eukaryota; kingdom Metazoa; phylum Chordata; class Aves; order Bucerotiformes; family Phoeniculidae; genus Phoeniculus; species Phoeniculus purpureus. The sequence goes on along the minus strand of JAOXOE010000632.1, from coordinate 23,587,795 downwards.
GCAAACCAAACCAATGGATGAAATGTTCAAATCCAGAAGTTTAGTGTTAAACCACGAAGGCCATAGTACCTGTTAGATCACAATCATTCCAGTTGAAGTAAGTAATGTTGTTGTCTCTTACATGTTACAACAAACACCCAAGAGTTGGTTTAGGCCAATTTCCTCTTTATATGCTAACATTAATGAATTATAATGAATAAATTTATAAACACTCCAAGTCATTCAGGTATTGAAAGGAACCAGATACGGAATATGGGAATTTGCACGAAGTCTGTCCTTTCTACAAACACCATTGAAATCTACTTTAAAAAAAGAAAAATCACACCTATTACACAATAAAGAATGACCTAGCTAGTGTAAGTTTAATTAAGCATAAGCTCCTGACACAGTAGTTTAATGTTCTACATTGTTTATTCCAGTGTAGAGAGACTTTGCTTTAATAAATTGACAAAGATTTCTCTTGTCATGAGTTCTGCTAGTCCTTAATTGGAAATCATTTATTACACTTGCCAGAAGTTGCAGCTATAAAGGGGAGAACCACCAAGTAGCTCACTAATCATAATAATTAAATAACCACTGGAGTGCATGGTTGTGAGATAGGTTTGGGGTTTGTTTTTCTTTCTTTAGAATGAAAGATCTGGAATTGGTTTAAAATAAGCAATGATAGAATATTGGGAGAGATTGCACTCCTTTACCGTTTTGAGTAAATCTCCATAGCTCGTGTTGTAAAGAGAAAGAATTTTAAGAACGAGGAGCCAAGTACCAGAGACTAATTTCAATTTTGTGCTTATTTAGACAGATCATTCAACACAGTACTCCAAAGACATGACTGCAGACTTGAGCACGGTTGCCTTACTCTGCTAGCATTTTCTTTCAATTCTGCCATCTCAAGATACAGGTGGTACTAGAATCCTGTGTTCAAGGATGCTGTCAAACCAGAATTCCTACGGGGACACAAAATCTTAGTTTATTCCCTCAATTTCTGTTTGGCATCTTTTGTAGTTCACCGCTCTGACTGCAATAAAGGTTTATCTTCTTATCATAACCATACACCGCCCTCTACGTTAAGTACCAGTTTCTTCTGTGCCTTCATTTGCAATTACCTAAACCACATTCCCCTGCCACTGTTTTACTTTATTACTGGGAAACTTGTGAAGTCCTTCAGCAGTTCCTCCCACGCAGCCCTTGCTGATGCTGCACTGTGAAAGAGCTCAGAAAGGCTCTTTGTCTCACCAGGCTATCAAAATTCCTTTTGCTGGTGACACCACTGTTGAGGCAAATCTGAATTAGATCCTGTATCCATTTGGGAAAGCATTCTCTGCCTCTTCTTGCAAACCAGGCTGTCCAGCCACTGCTTCACAGGCACAGAGATCGCTGATTACATGTTTAAATTTTTTGGATATTGTTGCTAATTACATAACCTGTTTTGTAATGACTTTATGAGATTTAAAGATTTTATTACCAAGCTACATTAGGGGTATGTAAGGTCATGTTACTAATGACAAACCAGAATAAAAACTAAGCTACAAAAAATTAGGGAAGACTTAATCTGGATTATTAGTGCAAGGTGGCTTTGGCTTTTTTTGAAAAACAATTACTTCATAAAAAGGCCTTAGGAGGGTGAGGATACCCTGCACTGATAATTAAGATAGACACTAAAACAATACAAGGACAAGAAGTGCTCTATTAACCAGGACAGTTGCTGCTTAATATTAAAAAGCCTAGCTTTAAAAAGCAAAATACAATTTTTTTTCTTCAGAACTGAGCAAATTTACGTGGGGAAAAAAACCCTCCAGAAACCACCACAAAACTATCAGCCTTGCAGAAAAAAAATAGTTCTATTTTTAGACACCAGTATAGTGGCAAATATTACCATAAAAGCATCACCAGTAGATACAATGTTGTGAGGATTAAGTGCTCATAGAAGCAAAGACAGTAGTGATCAAGTTCTGATTTACATGTGCAGGTGAGGGAGTGCTCTTGGGTAACTCTTTCTGTACTGACCAGCCTAGGAACAGGGGTCTGCCCCAAACAGTTCATTCTTAGCATTCAAAACAGATGGTGTGGAAACTCCGAGTTCCATTCTTACCCCATTCCAGAAAGAAGAATCTATTTTCACAGAATCACAGGACATTAGGAATCGAGAAGGACCTAAAAAGATCATCTAGGCCAATCCACCTGCCAGAGCAGGACCACTGAGACAAAGTCACACAGGAGCATATCCAAGCAGGTTTTAAACATCTCCAGACAAGGAGACTCCACAACTGCCCTGAGCAGGCCGTTCCAGTGCTATCTCAAGCAGCTCTGCGTCCTTGAACTGAGGGACCCAGAACTGGATACAAGATGCAGTCACAAAAGGGCAGAGTAGAGGAGGAGGAGAATGTCTCTCAATCTGCTAACCACCCCTCTGAACGAGCCCTGCCAATTCCTGCCCTAGAACCCCTTTTTTTCTTTGACCTAAACCTTTCCCATGTGTAACTGTCAGGTCTGGTGTCTTATAAAACCAGCCATTATCACTTTGTTTAATAGTTGATAAGGTTTTAAATCTAACTATATATGGTCAATTTGCTGGCAGTGATACAGCTTTAATTAACTTTTTAGCCACTCCTAGAGCGACATGCTTCCATTTCTTTGTATTAGAAATGGAAAAGTCAAGTTTTAATCTAAAGCAATAGAAGAAAACAAAAATCTGATACTAAAATTGATATTAAGGTTGCCTCTGCTGTGCATATTGAAAGCCAACTGCTATTCAGGGCACAACTTAAGATCTGTTCTATTTATAAACTTGTCCTGTTACACAACTTTCCTTTAACTTTCAAAATAATGAAGTGCTCAGTGTGACAAACACTGCAGGATGGAGAGGATGTAAGCTCAGTCTTGTCATGGAGAGATACCTGGAGTTCAACCTGTATATCAAACAGAAAACTATTTTCTGAAATGTTCACTCTTTTTCAATGCCACAAGTAGTAGATCACCAAATCAAGAAATAATTGCTTGAAACTCCAGAACATAACTCCAAGTGGAGACAATGCCACCAAAAGTAACTCCTGCAGTGATTCACCTCTGTAGTGATTATATAAACCTCAGTAATTTCTGATTCATCAGTAAATGACATAATACATTTGCAACACATATTTTTCTTAATGAATTGAAGTGCATGGACTCAACTATCTTGGGTCAGCCTTTCAAAGACTCTGGAAAAATGTTAACTACTGAGAACGTGCTTTAAGTTAAAAGTCCCTCGGACAATTGGTCTGTCTGGAGGGCTTACCATAGCATTGTTACTATCTTTTTTTTTGCTGTACTAGAAAATGAGAAGATGAGGGCAGAGGTGAAAACCAAGATATGGTAATGAAAAACTGCAGGTAAATTAATTTAAAACTGCTTGATGGAAGAGTCAGGAAAGCAAGTGCCATTCACTCTTGCTCTTCTGTTCCTTGTTATTCATTATTCTTTTCTGTCTTGAGTATCAGAGTCACAGACATCTCTTTCTAACTCTAATTAGTAGTTTCTGTAGTGAGATACAGTATGGGGCAAATCTGCTGCCTTTGTTTATGAACAAAGTAATAGAAACATCCTGTTTTGCTTGTAAAGAACTCAATCTTTGAGCTCTTTGCAGGAGAACTGGAAGGGGTAACTGAACAACAAGTAACTCCAACCAAGTTTCCTAAATGAGAGACGCTTAAACAGAGCAAAGTCACTAAGAATTAGAATGTTCTCATTAACTTAAACTAAAAAGTTGTCTATTTGGTTTATTTGCATTTAAGTGTGAGAGATGTAAGAACTTAATCTTTGCTTTAAGGGAAAATATTCAACAAATCACTACCTGTGGAGTTACTGGGCTCTTTATAGATTGGGTTATGCTAACCCTGAAATACAAATTAGATAACGTTATTAATGTTTTTTCTCCTATAATCCTAGTTTTTCATACTTTAATGTAGAAAAGGCCATCTCCAGTGTTTTTATAGACTCACCAAGAACACGTATTAGCACAGCAGTATGTCTGATTGTAGCAGAAATACAATTATGTAAATTAGATATGTGTTCCCTGAAGACTGCTAATAAAATGATTGACCTATATACTGTTTAATTTGTTCTCATGCTTTCTCTTTATTGTCTTCCAGCTGCACCAGGAATTAATACTAGTTAAACTGCATCGCTCCCCAATTATATATCAAAGGTGCTTGTGTCACTTTGTGTCAAAAGCAATTAATAGTTTGCATACTCCTTATCGCCAGCAGAACTGGCAGTGTTAGGTTGGATTTTTTCCCTTTTGTTTATAAAAACAATCAACCACTGCCTCTACAGACTCTGTGCAAACCTTGGAAGACATATCCATTTATAGTTGTTCTTGCTGCTGTTAGTAATAACCCTAATAAAGTTATTTTTAAAATATATCAAGGAACAATTGGTTAATAACTTAAAGAATTTTTCTTTAAAAAGTAATAAGAAGGAAGTTTTCTTACAACTATTTCACAGCAGTGTTTTCTAGTTCTGAGATTTCAAAACATTCTCTGTTCATGCTTTAGGAACACTATAACTCAGTATGTACTCAGTATAATGTCCTGAATCAAAGTTCAATTAAGACAAGAAAAACATTTGTTAGGTGTCAGTGGGCCACTGGCTAAGGCCATAATGATTGTGAACAAGACCCATTTTGCTACACCCTACTCATTTACTAAAACCAAGGTTTCTTCAGTTGGTACCAATAATCATTCACAGCCACATAAAGTTTAAGGGTGAAATGGAATACTGAATTAAACACACATTATGCCTAGTTCCTGACCAGAACATTGATGTGCCTTTAAATTAGGTTAAATTATTTCCTCCAGGGAAGAGGTGACTTTTTTTAGGACACATCAGTACAGGTTTCAACTGGAGTTTCTACCATTCTGAACTGTCAGAGAGACGTTTCTTCTGAAGGACAGAATACTTCTGTCTCAGAGAAGTACAACAGAAAACATTATAACAAAGCCAGCAGTACTATCAAGTACTACCAGTAAGCACAGTCAGTATCTAACAGCTTTTTGCTGTGCTTTGCACCACCTCCTGAAAGACTGGGGATAGAGAAGAACTTCCTGGAATAAATTCAATCCTAACGACACACTGAAGAGGGCTATGAGTAGCCAGACACATTCTTCTTGTCTCATCAAGGAGGGATAACAGAGAAAGAAGTGCTATGCAAAGGTATATTGCAAAGTTATTACAATTCTTTTGTTAGTTTTACTTAGCATTACTGGATAAAAATTAACAGAATGACTTCACTGTGCAAAGTTAATGCGTATGGCAACGTAAGTTTTCTGACTTCTTTCCTGTGCCCATAGCAGCAATATATAGGACCTTTCAGCCCATCAGAATCTTAAATAAGGCTTCAAAACTCTGCATACGTCCCACCTATCTTTTTAGACTCAATAGGCCAAGAAACCAGAGTGGTCAAATGGGTGCAAATTCTCTTGTAGCCTGAGGAGCTACGACAACAGGCACCCAATTAATTTTCAGATGGTGTTTGCACTTTGACATTTTTAATCTGCCGTCACTGAAATTGGTGCCTAGGATCAATTGTCAGTTCCTGGATCAGACTTTGTGTGATTAGTTGTGGTATTTTTTTAACCAGCTTTATTTTTGTGCGTTTGTTTACAGTCTATTTGCTTTTCTTAAGCTGTAAATATTTGATGAGGAGCAAAGCTAAAAGTGAAAAGGACATGTAAATGCTTACACTGAGCTGTAACATTCAGCGGACACCAGAAGGTGAAGAATTGTGGCACTGAGGTCTAACAGCAATGCAAATTGGTACGCTACAAAGACAATATCCAAGTTAGATAATTAGAAAAGTTTTCTGAGGACACCTACTTGGCTTTGGTTGTTTGGTTTTTTCCCCAAGCCACACTTTTAAATGCAATCCTGAAAATTGTTCCTCTGCATCAGGCAATACAACTGACACAGCAGAGCCTACAGAGAAGCTCAGTACACATGGAGTAAGAAATGGAAGTACTTCACCTTGATTAAGCCATGTCTACAGTCTTTAATTGAGTAGAACAACATTCTCCCCAACTGCAAGTGTGTTGATTCATGTTTCAAAATCTGTTGTGCCAGGTGAACTTTGTGATCTCTCACGGAAGATTATGAAGATACTTTGACAAGGTCTTTGATTTCCTTAGATCACATTGTCTTCCTAATTATGTGAAGAAGCAAAAGATATTAAAGAAGGCTTCCGCAGTCAGGACAGGGACAGTTCAGAAAGATAATACATTTCACAAAAAATCAATGAGAAAAAGCCAAGGTTAGCATTCTGTTCCCAATATCTCTTCCTATTCAGCTTGTGCTTTATGATCTGTCCCAATTATTTAACAGATAAATGTCCTCTGAGTCTTCAGAATCTAACTTCTAAACAGTTCTAAACACCTGTATATCCTTCTGACCATTCACATTCAGGAAAAAGAATACTAATTTAAAAATGACTCACATTTGACACAGCAAGAGGAACTTGAGAGCTCTGTAAACTGTGTAACTGTTACACAGTAAATAAAACATCTTATATTAAGCTGCTTCACAGAATCAGTCTGGTTGGAAAAGACCCCTGGGATCATCAAGTCCAACCATCTACCCCACCTTACAAGTTCGCCCCTAAACCGTATCCCTCAACACCTCATCCAAACGATCTTCAAACACAGGGAGGGCTACCCAACCACCTCCCTGGGAAGCCCATTCCAGTGCTTGACCACCCTTTCTGTGAAAAAATTCTTCCTAATATCCAGTCTAAACCTACTCTGTTGTAACTTGAACCCATTCTTGTTCTATCACTAATTGCTTGTGAGACGAGACCAGCATCAACCTCTCTACAGCATCCTTTCAGGTAGTTGTAGAGAGTGATGAGGTCTCTCAGCTTCCTCTTCTAACTAAAGAGCCCCAGCTCTTTCAGTCTCTCCTCATAAGATTTATTCTGCAGGCCCTTCACCTGCTTAGGTGTCTTCCTCTGCACCTGCTCCAACACCTCCACATCTCTTTATTGAGTGCCCAAAACTGGACACAATACTCATGATGTGGCCTCATAGGGAGATGATAACTTCCCTACTCCTGCTGGCCACACTCCTTCTAATACAAGCCAGGATGCCATTGGCCTTCTTGGCCACCTGGGCACACTGCTGGCTCATATTCAGCTTCCTGTCACTTAGAACCTCCAGGTCCCTCTCTACCAGATGGCTCTCCAGCCACACGGGATATGTATATGGAAATCTGGGTTTCCCTTGTAAGAAATTCTTGCCCTGGTTTGATTGGCAAAGATTAATGAAACTTCCCTGTCTAGATGCCATGAAAAATATCAGGTTTAACAGGATCTCCAGAGGTCCTATGGTCTAATCTACTGTGCAGTGCTGTCAAAGTCAGGTCAGACTGTAGATAGCCATTATGGGTTAAATTTTGAAAGTAATGGGTCTCATCACAGCTTGTTATAGTGCTTTACCCACTCTGAATTTCTTTCCTAATATGGTATCAAAATGTCCCTTTTTTTGCAGCTTGAGACTTCTCTTTGTATGCATCATGGAGAAGACTTTGGCTCCATGTTCTCTATAACTGTTCAAGTAGAAGTCTGAAATTAGATCCTGCTTAAGCTGTCTTTTCACATTAAGTGAATGGAGTTGGTTTGGCCTGGACATGTGTGTTCTGTGCTTTAGGTTGTTAAATGTCCAAGACTGCCATTAGCTATCATATGTCCAACCAGGACCTGCATAAAAACCCCTATTTCTGACCTACTCTGGAGGTCTCCTGGAATGTGTGTCCTCTGTTGCCCTTGCAGTAGTCTCCATGATAAGATCAGGGCCTGTGACCTGGAAAGTTCTTTAGTTGTTTAAAGAAGGCCTTACTTTCTTTTCTTGCCTTGTCAGTCTTTAAATCCTTGTTTGCCTCTTCTCTGATTGCAATCCACAAAGCCTGTTGAGAGGCTTTTAAAAGTTTGGTTTTTTAAAGACAGCTTTTCTTTAGTTTTTGGGGTGACATGCTACTGAGAGACTAGATTATACCCAGGATCTCATAGTAAGATAGGCAGTCTGGCTCTGATAGCCTTTGTTTCTAAAATAAACACATTTTTTATACATTTAGTTCCTGTTCCGCATTAAATCCTTTCCCTGTTACAGATAACTGGCAATCTGGTGAAGAGCAAACTTCAAGTGAAAGAGCAGTATATCCATGTGCTGCCGATGGACACAGAATGCGTAGTGAATGGGATCAATGTGCTGTTGCTAGATGCCAATCAGTAGGTATCTTTTGTTGTGGAATATTTGTATGTATAGAATGCTGATGATGCATAGTTGTACGGATACAATTTATGTTTACATGATTTCTAGGGTTAACGAGATCTGAAAATGTACCTTATTTCTTAGTTGGCTTCGTAACACGCATTTGCAGTGCAGAAATGAATAGAGCATTTAAGAAAACAGATTTCTTTCAGTTGGTTAGCTTTTCAAATAGGTGAGTTATCACTGAAGATTAAACTTAGGCTATTTTGATAATAGTTGAACTTCTTGTTTGTTTGTAAGGAGTACATAGCATTAACCACAGATGGTTCTGTGAAGCTTGTTGAGAGGTAGAATGATTTTTCTAGTGGTATAAACAGTCTGTTTTCTGGTGTCTAGTTTGTAACATCCTAGATTTGATTATCATTTGTGTTAGGTTTCTGTCGCTTCAACTGAAGAAAAACTTACTGTGGATCCCAGGAGAGACAAAAGTAGCCAACATTTTGTTAGCCAACATTTTGTAGACAGCACTTCTAAAGAAAAGCCTTTTGAAATCTGGAACAAAACTTCTGCTGTCAGTGCTGAAGATTTGTGTCCAATGTTACAGTGGCACTAAGTGGTAACTCTGGACTTAAAGTCCAGTAACACCTGACTTTCAGCCTTGTGCTTTTGCCATTCTGTCTCTTGATACCTTATTTTGTTGTGGGCTGGAGGAAGGGTCCTTTCCCTGAAGAATGTTTGAAACCCAGTGCTGTCACAGCTGGTTTGAATATTACTTATCGTAGGATTTGTTTATTTTTGGAGAGATAAGATGCCCTGAAGTCCTTTGAGAACCCTTTCTGGGAATGAAGGAAGCTTTGTTGCTTATGTAATTTGGACATCTCTCATTTTTCCTGTTTGTCTCTCTGAGCCTTCACTTCAATTTGAAAAGTGTATAAACCTTAGGCACAACATTCCACTTCTTGGAGGGTTCACCAATTCTGTCATTTTTAGCTCTGATTCATGCCAGTTTTTCCTTTTTTGGAGATTTTATTTACCCTTTACAGATAATACAGGTCCAAAATAATTCCACTCTATTTTCCAGTCTGAGCTGTGTCCCTTCAGACAGCTTTGGCAAGGAACTGCAGAAGGTGCAATGGATTTGTTGTGTCCAATAAGGAAATTGTATTTATAATTGGAGAATTTTGGATTGAGGATAGTGTTTAAAATCTGCAGATAGAATTTAAAATGAAGACCTTCAGTAAGTCCTGTAGGAATGAAGATGCATCTGCTGTAATATAGTTCCATTTCTCTGGAATGAGAGTGCTGCTTCTCCTTAGTGTGGTGCTTCCCTTTGAATCAGCTACCAGAATCTCAAAGATTAACCGTGACAGCATCTTTATCATACCTAGAAGACTGAACATCACAAAAAAGCAGTTAATGCTTCATTACTGCTGATGTGGGTTTTCTCCATCTAAGCTGAGAGCTTGAGAGTCTAGCTTGTCTGTGCCATAAGATGTTCTTTAGAATTCCTGTAGAAATTGGGACATTCTTCCTGAATTAGGCTGCATAATAGCTGTGATTTAAAACATTGTTCTATACACCTTCCTGCTACTGAGGGGTGGTATATCTTGTGGGACAGTTTATTAGGACAGAGAATTAACCTAATTTGGTGTTTTTTTGTTTGTTTCAGTTGTCCAGGTGCAACAATGATCCTTTTCCGTCTGCCCAGTGGGACTGTTTTTCTACATACAGGAGACTTCAGGGCAGATCCTTCCATGGAGCGCTACCCTGCTTTAATTGGTCAGAAAATCCATACTCTGTACCTTGATACCACGTAAGTTGTGTTTAATTATTATTGTTTTTCAATATAACCACCTTCTCAATCTAGCAGGACTTTATATGAACCAAATAAATGTAAGTGTAAGTAATGTTACTCTTTCAACACTTGTTAGCTGTAATTAGTGGTTAATAAAATCAGGTATTTATTTAAAATCTATGTCTAGCTTGTTCATCTGTTGTGTGTAAAAGCAGGTGATGAAAAAGACACTGAAGCATTTGCTGAGACAGCCCTATTATTTATAACTGGTACTAAATTCTGGTTGTCAGTATTCATACATTGAGTGTTCACTCTAAAACAAGAGGTTCATGGATGCTGGTTTTATGTGGATACAACTCCATTATGGAAAGAAGCATGGGAGAATTCAAAGACTGAAAGAATGCCAAGCGGTTAAATCAGTAGTCCAGGTTTTTGTTAGACCTTTCTCTGACTCATGTATATAAAATTGTTTTTCTGTGTATGATGACTAATGCCCAGCTGCAGGCTTTTATTTCTGTTCCATATGTTTCTGCAAATGAATAATGCCTTATGTTATGGTTTGAGTGCCTGACAAAAAATAGGCATGAGGATATAATTAGGATACGGTACAGATATCTAGCTTGGAAGAACAGTTGGTATTTATAGAGGGGAAAAAAACCTGCAGAATTCAGTGTCAGACAAGTGACTATTTGTGGAGAAAAGACTGATATGTCAATCTAAACTTTACTGCAACAATTTTATCTAAGCACCTCAGTGTTGCTAATACACAGATTGCCAATAGAAATTATACAGGAGAGGACAACACATTTCTCATTCCTTTGTTATTGTCTGCATGCATTTTGGAGGGCTGCCTTGGTAAATTTGGATGTCTAGTGTAACAAAATTGTTGTTTTTGTGCCCCAGATATTGTAGCCCTGAGTACACTTTTCCTTCGCAACAAGAGGTTATCCAGTTTGCGGTCAATACTGCCTTCGAGACAATCACTTTAAACCCACGGACTCTAGTTGTCTGTGGCACCTATTCCATTGGAAAAGAGAAGGTGTTTTTAGGTATGTAAAAGAAGTCTAACAGCTCAAATAGGTCAATGTTAAAGTACTCTTGAAATACAAAGCATCGCTTAGTCTTGATGGTCAGTTACTGTGGGAAGAAATAAAATATATTTCATAATCCTACTGCTAGTTTATTTTTCTAATCAATACATTTTAACTTTTGGAAAGAAGTGTTTTACTGCCACGTTTACGCCCCTACTCTGAGTATACAGAAGGCCAATTTGGATACTAAATGAATAAACCTTTTCAAGTGATTCTGGTGAGAAAAGCACCAATTGCAGTTAAAAATGGAACGCCCCCTCCAAAAAGCAACAAAACCCTCGAAAATGAAATCTTTGAAAATGAAATCTAGGACAAGGGGCAATGGGTATGAGCTGGAACAGAGGAAGTGTCACATCAATATGAGAAGGAACTTCTTCCCAGTGAAGGTGATAGAGCACTGGAAGAGGTGACCGAGGGGGGTTGTGGAGCCTCCTTCCCTGGAGACGTTTAAAACCTGCTTGCATATGTTCCTGTGCTGCTTGATCTAGGTGATCCTTCTGTGGCAGGGGGATTGGACTAGATGATCTTCTGAGGTCCCTTCCAATCCCTAGTGTTCTGTGATTCTGTGGTATTGTGTATTTTTCTAAATATTTATGGTTTCTCTTCTTAATTTTAGATTATAAAACACTGTATCACGATGTATTTTTTCAATAGTGAAAATGTTCCAGTAGGATAGTTAGAAATATTTCCAAAACAAGCCAAAAAGCTTAATTCTTATAATTTGGTTTTAATCTTATTTCTTCCCAATTAATGCTAAAGCAATTGCTGAAGTTCTGGGCTCAAAAGCAAGTATGTCCCACGATAAGTACAAAACCCTGCAGTGTTTGGAGTTGGCAGCTGTTAATTCCCTCATCACTGTGGACTGGAATGGTACTTTGCTTCATGTTCTTCCCATGATGCAAGTTAATTTTAAGGTAAGTTTAGAAAATAGACTGATTAACCTGCTGGCTAAACTTACTGCTGGCCCATCCCAACTGTTGCTGTGTTTGGTGCTTTTTAACCTCCTGTCAGATCATATTTACGGAGTCAAGTTTTGACATGTAGCAATACATTGAAGATGAAATGCAATTAAACATTAATATCTGTCTCCAAATGTGATGCGCAGAAAGTGTAATTTCACTTCAGTGAGTTGCTTCAACAAGGTAAGATGAGGTTTGTTCAAAGACTTGCTCTTTGCAGATCCTTTTTGAAGTGGATTTATGTAATGACTGTAGGATCTGTCCTATTAGCAATTAATATGTTGTGACATGGAGGCTCTGTTATTTTCAGCCTGTCTTTTACCTGGTGTGATGTAAGAAAAGACTAAAAGGATTTTCTGCTTGTAAGAGTCTCTGTTTTGAGGCAGCCTGTGAACACGGCCAACTTCATCTGGTTTTGATAAAAAAGGAATAGGATTCTCTGTGTTCTTCTCAGTTCAATTTCCATGTACTTTTCCATGTATTTATAATAATTTCAATCTTCTAAAAAAATGTTATCTCCCCTGCCCTGCTGGGTGCCTGAAAGTCAGTGACAACTCGTACACAGATACACACAGTGAATTGAAGGACACTTTATCAATACTCACTTTAGTTTGTCCACTTACAGTCTTTAATATCTGTAGCAAGAGCACGTTAACTGGCTTAAGATGTTGTTTCATCTAAATTAACTTTTCAGCTGAGATTTGAGACAGCAGGTTTTTTGTTATTGAGAGTTTTTGTAGCAATAGGGGATCCTGCTGTGGCAAGGGGATTGGACTAGGTGGTCTTTCAAGGTCCCTTCCTATCCGTAATGTTCTGTGATTCTGTGAAATGGTGACCAATTGCTGGAGGGAAGGAAAGTTTTTCTAAATGGACTACAAAGTACAGAATGGCACTAAAATGGAGTGGCAGGATGTAGATTAGTGAAAGCTTGGAAGAAAAACAGTGTTGTTTATACCTTATGGGCTTGGATTAGCTTTCCTGCTTTGCTCTAGGCCTGCTGTGCCATCTCAAGCAAATCCTTCAGAACAAGATGATATTTAGCTGCAGGACCAATCAAGATCAGGGTTGACCTAAACAGGAGAAGACGACTATACGCCTTGGATGGGAGCTGCAGGAGATGGAACTTCGTTATCTTAATGTTTTAACATTGCTCTATAATCTTTTCCACTGTAGAGGCAGCAAATGAGTAATGGAAATCTGTATGGACTTATTTGTAATATGTAGTGTTGTCTTAAACTTTAATATAGTCAGATTTTTGGGTTGGTAGGTGATTCTGCTGTCATGTGCCCCAGCACGTAGAGTAATCACTTTGCTGTATATTTTTAGGGCAGAGGGTATGCATATACCACAAGAATGTGTGGACAACCTTATTTCTCAGAGGCATAGGGTCTCATGTGTGGGAACAGGAGATTCTAGACCGATCTACAGTGAGCCAGAAAAGACACCTGGACCTTGGAAAGGGCCAGGGAAGACTAACAATAGCGATTTAGTGGGCAAGAGTCTTGGTGAAACAGCCAGCAGTGGAATACAGTGGCAAAGAAATAAGTCTTTTGTGGTGTTGGACTGGATGAGGTGATTCTTATTCACCTCTAGCTCTGGCTTTCTTGAGGAGTTTGTCAAAAAACTTGAGGAGTTCAGGTCAAAAGTGAGATGCCATGCTGTAGATTCAAGTAATAGGTGTTCTTCATTGGTAACACTTTTTTTTTAAAAAAAAAATCACACTTTCTATGTTATTTTTATATTTAATATTTGTTGTTTATTAATAATACAATTTTTTTAGCAATAAAACTTGGATTGCTGCAATTTGGTGTATGAAAAGGAAAGTTTATAAAGGGATGCAGTACTTCACTGCAGTACTTGGCTTTACTCCAGCGGAACCGAGGAATTGCTCTGTGTTCCGATGAGTAGCTGTTCTTGAATAAGCCAAATGCATTTCACTGGTGTTAGGGCTGATTGTAAATGAACTGTTTTTAATTATTTGTGTTCTCCTACCTTACGGTATCTGTTTGCATGTGCTACTAACCTTAGCAACACTGTAGACAACAGGCTGTCATGGTGATTGAAGGAGACTGATTTAGCAATGAAATATAATATCAGTTTTAAAAGGATGAAGGTTTTAAAAGAGTGTTGGCTAGAGCAATAAAAGAAGACATAGAAATATGTTCCTGTGCAACTTGGTCTAGGTGGTCCTGCTCTGGCAGGGGGATTGGACTAGATGGTCTTTCAAGGTCTCTTCCAATTGCTAGTGTACTGTGATACCGTGAAATGTGTATTTGAAGTAGATCTGTTACTAGTAAACACTGTTGTTCACTTGTTTTGTGGAAGGAGGCCACCTTTTCTAAAACACATTCTTTTGCAATAAGTGGTGTTTTTGTTAACAGTCAAAAATTTTCTGCCTCTCAAGTACACAGTTGACTCTTTCCAGAGAACCAAGGGTTTCAGGGCTGTGCACCTCTTTGATGTTGCTTAGCTCAGTAATGTCTTGTACGAGCACAGGTGAGACTTCTCAAAAGTGACTGCTGATTTGCACGTTAACTTTTTGAGGTTGAAATTGCATCCTTAATGTGACTGTTGCACACTTTTTTTATAACAAAATTTAAGAGCAGATCAGCATCAGTTAGTACAACGGTAATTGTACATGAAGTACCATATTAGATTTCGTTAGAGCAAGGGGACCAAATACATTAATTATTACCATTAAACTGTTAAATTTCCCAAAACGAAGTGTGAAGGAGAATTAAACTGCTGCAGTTAGATCTTTAGTGAGGACTGAACATTTACAGTGTGGTAGCTTGCCATAATCCCTGTTGCTGAATGAATCTTGTAGTGTGGAATAGGTTTTTGTTCTTTTCTGTGCCTAGTTTGATGGATTCTTGCCACTGGACACGATACTAAAGGTGCTGTTAAACATAGTGCTGTCACAGGCAGCTTCTGCTTTTCTGCTTAATAATTCTCAAGCGTCTGACAGGTTTGTGCTTAATCACAGCCTGCCTATCCCCTTCTGCCCACCTTGTCTTAATCAGCATTTGTTTCGTATCCTTCTTCCAGTTGCTGGTAGGAAGCTTATGATTTTGAGTTCTATAATCTTGCAGGGCATTCCAACAGAGAATGTGCCTTTGACATTTTATACAGGACACACGAAATAGACTTTCTGGTTTTGGTTTGAAATAATACTCACTTCACTTTGTCCAAGAGTAGGATTGCAGAGTCCTTATGCTTCCCTGTCTTCCTTTCCCCAATCCTAACTTAAATGTCACTGACAGGTCACTTAGCCACCTTGAAAACTTTTGCAAGTTAATTTTTTTTAGAATGAGGAGATGAGGTGATTTTCTTCCTGTCAGGAAAGGAGATGTGATAGAACATGTTTTAGTGCTCAGAGCACTCAACTCGGGCCTGTAATTAACTGTGAGTTCTTTTGGCCATAGGCAGATATGAGGATCTCAGTGGCACTTCAGGTTAACCAGATGATTTTGCACTGAAGCAGGCTGCTTTCACCATTGTTGATGACCATGCAGCTGCAAGAGCGCTGACCTCCAACTGAGAGGAGGAAATCACTCTTGTGACTTAGGGAGCAACAGCTATAAGATGTGATCGTGCATGGCTAGGACTGTATGATTCTTCAGAGGAAGCAATTGAGATCCCAAGATACAAGGTGCTCTGCAAATAGCAATGGTTATCATTAATAATTTCATGGCAGACAGTATTTCAAATGAAAATTTATTAACAAGACATGAAAATAAACTTTAGTCTGAAGTTTTTCCACTGTGAAATCTCCCACCTTTAGACTAATAAGCTATTAAATGGGATTAATCATATACTCTGTTCTTCTCACAGGGCTTGCAAAATCACTTGACTAAATTTTCTGACAAGTTTGATCAAATCCTGGCTTTCAAACCTACTGGTTGGACCTACTCTGATTCATGCCTCTCTCTTGCGGATATCAAACCCCAGACAAGAGGAAAGATCACCATATATGGTATAAGAGTGGTAAAGAGTCAGAGCATGTAATTTTGTGTGGATGCTTTTCATACTTTTATTCTGGAAACTATTACTGTTCTTTAACCAATGCTTTTTCTGATAACTCATTGAGAAACTGAACAGATGGTCTCTTCAGGAGAGATCTGTGAATTGAGTAAAGGAAAACACTATAAATGCTTTTAAGTTTTCTTCCTTGTGCAAATAAAGACCTTTATCTAATATAGGTAGAGACTTTGGGGGTGAAATCTTGGCTTGACTGATGCTGATGGCAATTCAGTTCCAGACTTGAGACTTCATCCTCATATATTACTCATTTGTGACAAAATGTAGGTCTTCCTCTCAGTTCTTCTCAGTGGGTGGAGTTGAATCTCTTAGCATTCATTTAATCAAATGCTTGGCATCGCTCAGTTTGCACTGATGGATGACTTGGTAACTTAATGCAAGGTAATTTTTCCAGACAGAAGATCTGGGGTTTCATTTACCTTAGCTGTAAACTTTACATCTCAAATATGAATGTAATAAAGCATTATCTAAAGTATTCCTTAGCTGGAAGGATTGCCAAAGTCATTTGCCAGAAGATAAGTAGACTGATTGCAGTAATTTGTTTCATTTTAGGGATTCCTTACAGCGAGCACAGCAGTTACCCGGAAATGAAGCGCTTTGTTCAGTGGCTCAAGCCACAGAGGATCATCCCCACTGTAAATGTTGGTGACTGGAAAGCCAGAAGCTTGATGGAGATGCATTTTAGAGACTGGATGACTGAGAGCACCAGGCATAAATAAATATAAGGAAGAATGTGTACTTCAAAGGAGGGCACACTGCACAGGGAATTATTGCACTCCTTTTAGGCAGCACTAAGCTGCCATTCTCCTGAGAAAGCTGAACTGGGGGGAGGAGGGACTGCACTTTGCTTCTTTGTGTATTTGTTGCTTATTTTTCCCATAACTTAACTTCTTTGCAAAGGCATACTTCAGGTTATTTTCATCTTAATATTCCTCAGATTATGGAGATACTCAACTGTATAAAGCTGGAGAAGAAACAGCCTTTGGGTTTCTGAAAAGAAGGTACTGTAATAAATGTGACAATGTTAAGCTTTTGTCATATGCTGTCAGCTCAGGCTTCAGAGAAGCCTTTCATGAGGCAGGGCTGGCTATTGTGATTTATATCTTGTAAACAAAATTTACCTTGACAGAGAAGATTGACTCAGGCTCCGGCAGTGAACATATGTTTGTAGAACAACTTTTTATAAAAGACATCACTACCTACATCCCACTCAGTATTTTCTGCCTTTTTATTATTTTTTAAATAAAGAACCTACATGATACATGAAGTCTGTGTGTTCTGAGCAAAATGTTTCTTACTGCTGTGGTTGAAAAACCCATGAATGTTCTGTATGTGTTGATTGTGTATGATTCCTCCTGTGTCACAGAATCACAGAACATGAGGGATTGGAAGGGACCTGGAAAGATCATCCAGTCCAATCCCCCTGCCACAGCAGGATCACCTAGATCAAGTCACACGGGAACATATCCAGGTGGGTTTTAAATGTCTCTAGAGAAGGAGACTCCACAACCTCCCTGGGCAGCCGTTCCAGTGCTCTGTCACCCTCACTGTGAAGAAGTTCCTTCTCACATTTATATGGAACCTCCTGTGTTGCAGCTTATTGGCCCTTGTCCTATCATTAGATGCCACTGAGAAGAGCCTGGCTCCATCCTCCTGACACCCTTCACATACTTATGAGGTCACCCTTCAGTCTCCTTTTCTCCAAGCTAAAGTAACCCAGTTCCCTCAGCCTTTCCTCGTAAAGTAGATGTTCTACTCCCTTCCTGACCGTGAAAGGTCTCAGCAAGGTTCAAGTACCAAAGTCTTTCCTCCCCACATAATCCCCTACAGTGCATTTGTATTTTCTGGGGTTTTTGTACAGGTGTGTTACCTCGGTTCTAGAAAAAGAAGGGGGTGAATGTTAGTCTTGGCAGCAGAAAGGTAAGTGTCATTTTGCATTTTTTCCCTGGAATCTACCAGATTATCAGTGCTGCTTTTCCAGTGTCTGCCTGGTATTTATGACGCAGGTGCGTGGTTGCATGCAGACACACCAGTAGAATTTTAAGCACTAAAACAAAGTGTTCCAAACTTTCAGGACTTATGACAGTTACATCATAGATTTATAGAATGGCCAGAGTGGGAAGGGAATCTTAAACATTATCTAGTTCCAACCCCTGCATAGGCAGGGACACCTTCACTAGATCAGGTTACTCAGGGCCCCATCCAGCCTGCCCTTGAACACTTGCAGGGATGAGGCAGCCACAACTTCCTTGGGCAACCTGTTCCAGCATCTCACCACCCTCACAGGAAAGAATTTTTTCATAATATCCAACCTAAATCTCCCCTCTTCAAGTCTGTAACCCTTTGCCCTTGTCCTCTCGCTGTGCACTCGTGTAAAAAAACCATGCCCCAGCTTTCTTGTAGGCCCCCTGCAGAGATTGGAAAGCTGCTATAAAGTCACCTCAGAACCTCCTCCAGGCTGAACAACCCTGACTTGCTCAGCCTGTCCTTATAGGGGGTAGGTGTTCCAGCCCTCTGAGCATTTTAGTTGCATCACGTGTGAAGAATCCCTGAGAATAGCTCATCTGAAGACTTTAGTGCCCCTTTTTTGTTGGGGAAAGTATTTCTTCAGTGGTGAGCATAACCAGATCCGGATGAACTCTGTAATGTGAAGTCACTTTGCTTTATTTCTGTCTTCTGAGAGAAATAACTGAAACTGATGGGGGGAAAAAAAAATCTTCTTGTACTGAGGTTCACAACGCTTTCGGTACATTCACTGCGATACGACACTAGTTTTATGTTCTGTAATGCCTAATGGTAACAGTCCTCAGTGCAAGAGCTCCTAATGTCTTGGACTGGTGTGGTTATTCCTGAGGTGTTCTACTGTTTGTTGGATTAGGTGTGAGGAAAAAGTCTTACAGCCCTTCTGAGTGTCAAACCGCTAGTAATGTCCTGTACAAGTCAGAGCAGATTTGAGAGCTCTCAGGCAAGTGCTTGTAGCAGTCGAATGATTAAAGAATTGTGTGCTTATGTTCTTAGCCTCCTGAGTCTTTCCTGATTGCACCAAGTATGAGGGTAAATGCCCCAAAGTCTAAATCTTAATCACAACTCTGACATCTTGCTCCTATAGCTTCATTTTTCAAGAATGAATATCTATACAGAAAAGGAGGCTGCACGTTGGGTTCCTGGTGTGCTGATGTTGTTACAGGTATGTGAGTCCCTCAGTTCTCCTGTGTGTGCAGGTGACAGTAAAGAACAACAGTGATCTGGCTGTCAGGGCAGCTGGTGGGTGTCAGGGACCAGATGCGTCTCTGGGGTTCTTCACTCCTGCTATCATTTTCTGCTATACAGGATGAAGGCTTAGGGGGGGTGTCAGTTTTCTTCTTTTAAATGCAGAATTATTTCTGAAACTAACTACAGAATGATGTGTACTGGAAGACACTAACATGATTCTCTGGACTGACCCAGTTAATAGTGCTCTGACTTGGAGCTGATGGTGGTGGGCTCGGGTGGGCTCACTTCAGTCAGCGAAGCCGAAAGACCATTGTGCTGGGTTTCCTTTTTGTGTCTGTGCCAGGGTCTGTTTCCAGTTGCCTGCTCTGCTGTAGGCATTCCTCCATCAGCCCACTACTTGCTTTCATTCCTCTCTTTCTGGTTTGTATTTTTACTAGCTAGTGGGTTTTTGAGTGGACTTGAATTCCTCTTATCCACTTTCATATTAGTACATCTTCCCATTACCCATTCCCTTGTATGGGGAAAAAAAGGGTCTTCAGAATCCAAACTCACAAAGAAGTTACTGAGATTGTTCTTACAGTAAAGGAAGAATAACAACGGGATTACATTGTCAGGGAAGCAGAATTGGAAAACCATTGAATTAAACAAGAATTTAGTCGTTTAATTTATTTCAGGACCTTTTCTGTTGTCTAGGTTCTTCCAAGGAATGGCTCTGATCACAGCAGGTTAGTCTGCTGGGAAACAGACTGGTGATAAACCTCAGCTCAGTGACCTTGGTGTTGTGGACAGGTAAGTAATTAGGACTTGGGGCATGGCTCCACTTCCTGTAACAAAGGACTGAATGGCAGTGTTGGTGTTAAAGATACATAAGCAAAACATTGGTTAATTTGTTTTACAGTGGCAGCTCTAACTGCAGCAAAGCTGCTGCTTTTTCAGAATTCATGGATGGGGATTTTTGTTCCCTGTGTCAAAGACTAGACCAGAGTGCCCTGGGCAGTGGGGTGGTGAGTCAGTCTGTTTCCTTGCCTTCTCATCAGACAAGTGCCACATTGATATAAAATAATAACAGACTTTACTAGAGCAAGATGGGCCTGTGAACATCCCTGAGCTCTTCCAGTATGTCAGAGGCAAAAGGGCAAAGGCAAAGCAAATGAAAAGGGGTAGCTGTAACAGTTGGGATCAGTGCTCAGAGTGGTTTTCAAAGCAAACCGGTCCAAAGAATCGCTTTGAATTTCTCATCAGGACTCCTGCCCTGATTAGGTATCACCCAAATAGGCAGATAAATGAGCTGAAAGCAGTGTTGTTTGAAAAGGAGAGAGGAGGGAAGCAGCTCCCTCGCTGTCCTGACTCAGGCAGTGGATTCCAGGCTGGCTGTGATAAATGGAGCAGCTGCCTAACTCATGGCCCATGGTAGTTACTGAGGCTCTTGTGAGGGTGGGTCTGAAGATACTATAAAGTAAAAGTACATGGACAACTAAAGGAATCTTCAAGGTGCTGGGTACCTTTTAAAACTGTGATGTGAAAATGATCGATATCAACATGGAGCGGAGAAAGGAACTAAGATGCCAGTGGTGTGGTTAAGCATTTCTTTCGTCTGATCAAACCTGGCTACTCATACGTGCTTAGCAAAGGCAATTAAGAAGTCTTGCGGTGTAAGTGTGGTTTTGAAGATAGTTTGACTTAAGGTTCATCCTTCAAGCAATTTGGGATTGATTGGTTTTGGTTTTTTTTTTTTTTTAATTTAACTTAGACCATGTTATGAACTTGCAGACTGCTTAGGGGGATTACGTGTGAAACTTACCACCACATCAGGCTAAAGGTTTAGTTATTGCCTTGATGTGTTTTCTGTCTGCTGAATTGTTCTTGCGGAGTTTTCTTTGGTAGGGGATGAAATGCAGGTAAGTTGTAAAGAAAAAAAGAACAAAGCCCAAACCTTTGCATCCTCCCTCAGCTACAGACAAACGGCTGCTTCTCATTTCAGAACCAAATAGCATCTTTTTGGAGAGTAGGGCACGGGCTCCTCTATGTATAGAAAAGCTAGAAGGAGCTTACAGCTCTCCAGCAAAAATGAAAGGATAAGACTGGCTGTCACTGTGCTGATAAAACAGGAGAGAAATGAGAGCAGCCTTCCCATTGAACCTAACCCAGCTCTCCCAGGCTATAAGTTTCAGTAGAGGAGCTGTAGCCTCCAAAGGAAGAGCTCTGCACCACCTGGATGTCTCCTGTTTCCTCTTTCTACTCTGAACATTTACCCACTGTTGTACAATAGCACCTTGTTATCGAATCTCCAGCAAATACTTTGGCAGGGAAGAGGCCTTTCCACTCTGTCACATCTGCTCTGGTATCTCAGAACAGATAGTGACTTGTTTGTGCCAGTTCCCCATAAGCACTTACATAAAACAAACTGGTTTTTTAAACCTCTGGAGTTCCCTGTTTAGCATTTAAATTTAACTTTATTCACCTTTCTTTCTGTATGTTATTTTGGTTGGTAAGGATGGAAGAGGCAAAAACCAATTTGCCTTCTCAGGGAGAAAAGATCCCAGCAGTGTGCCTGAGGAAAAGGTGATGCAAGGACACAAATGAGAACCAGGGTTACTGAGGCTGAGGTCAGCAAGATAAGGGCTGGCTGTACTGACCTCCACTGCCTCCCACTCCTCCTGGCTGCCCACTAACTTCCTTAGTGCAGAGCGACAGTGATTTCAGTGAACTCTGGTGTTAGAACCAGAATTTGTTGTTTCTGATCACTCATCATTTGTCAGCTCATAGCTGAGAGCTCCCCAAAGCAGCACTGCCAGCAGCCGCCTTCTAGCCCACTTTTCAGCTTCTGTTTTAGAGAGGAGGTGGATTGGAGCCTTTATCTCAGCAGGGTTTCCTCCATCAGAGAAAAGACAGGTTGGCTTTCACTTGTCACTGAGTTATTTGCTTGGCTCTCTGCCCGGCTCTTCATCGCATCATTGCCTGAGCACTGGAGGCGAAATTCAGTTCGTGGTGCTGCTACCCAGCGACGGTCTGAGGAATTGAGCTCCACAGCACAGCAGGAACCCTGCGTTCCCTCCAATAGATCCACAGACACTCACAGCACAGCTTATTCCTCCCAGTTCTTCCACAGGGAGGTGCTGTCAGCTGGAGCTGGGGATCTGCAGGACTCTGGGAGAGGCTTGGAGGATGTTTGTCTTGTCACACCTTCCTGATGGCATTTTTAAACCTTGCTGAGCAGTGTGTGATGGCAGTAGGAGTAGGGGAGAAACCTGCTGTAAACTTCTTGTGGTCCACAGAGACCATCATTGTGAGATCTGTTCTACAGTCTCGGGTCTGTGGTCTCAGGGGCAGGGTCCAGGATGGGACAGCACAGGAAATCCAGTGGCCTGTATTGACCCGGTTTCCAGGCTGAACACAGCCCAAGGGATGGGTGCCATCCACTCAAGCTGTTTTCATTGCGTGAACCCTACCCCCCTGGTTAAGTACAGCCTATGAGGAGCTGCCAGTGATCCCCTCTCACCTATGAATAAAACCAAAAGCTCTGGGCATGAACCAGGGATACCAACAAGCTCATAAACCACCTCATCCACCAAGAGATCCAAATAAAGTCATTTCCTTCTATTGACAACTTGCTGCTTTCTTCCTTTTTTTCCTCTCTTGTTGACCCATGGAGAGGAGTACTGAATTCAGCTGGGATGCTCTTGTGCAAACTGAAGCCCACACCAAAGGTGGACAGAAAAGGCTCCATGTGCATCTAATAAATCTGACAGTAGCAGAATGTGCTGGAGTGAATGAAGAGTTGAGAGGGTTGACACTGCTCTAGCTATGAACTGTGATGCTTAATCAGCTAGGGAGTTGCACAGTGGATGATCAGTGACTGCAGTCCAAGCCAGCAGGAGTTTGGGCTCTCATGTCCCCCTTTGGTGACTTCCAGGTTGCTCCTGTGGTGTTCACTCAAACAAGCAGCCCAATTCCTATGCCTGCTGGGGACATAACACCTCAAACATCTCACCTCGGCCAGCTACAGGTTTGGCCACGGCCCTGCCGAGAAACACCAGTAACAAAGGTGAGCAGGGCCCATCGTGCTGGATGGCTACACGGTGAGGTGGAGAGCGATGGCTCAGGTCACACCCCCAGGTGCACCTTCAAGCTATTTCTTGTCTTTACCCTTCTTGGAAGTTACAACCCCAGGGACACAGCCCCTGGGGAAGGGTCAGCACGTGGGTTCCCTGTAGGGAGAGGAGTGGTGACAATGGCTAGGCATAGGCATTCTCCTGTCTTTTCGCTGCCGTGCCAAAACACCCCTGGACTACTCCCAGCCTCTGACCATCGTCAGCGGCAGTGAGCACCGCTTGCAGGACTTGGACAAGCCAGAAACAAATGAATCGGCTGAAGGAGCTGCCTAGAGAGGACCTTATAGCTGCCTTCCAATACCTGAAAGGAACCTACAGGAAGGCTGCAGCCGGACTTTTCACAAGGGTATCTAGCAATGGGTCAAGGGAAAACAGTTTTAAACTGAAGGAGAGTCATTTTAGACTGGATCTCAGGAAGAAGTTCTGCAGTGCAAGGGTGCAGAGACTCTGGAATAGATTCCCTGGAGAGTTGGGGATGCCGCCTCCCTGGAGCTGTTCAGGGCCAGGCTGGATGAAACCTTGAGCAACCAAGTCTAGCTGAGAGATGTTCCTGGCAGGGAGGCTGGAATAGCTGATCTCTAGAGTTCCTTCTGACAAGTCCTTCTATGAAACTCTCGGGTTCCAGGACCACAGAACAGTGGATGGTTCATTATGGTGCTGGAGAGACTGGACACATACCTACTCCCCGTTATTTCAGTGCTTTAGCTGACGTTGTATGGTACTGCTGCCCCTTGTCTGATGCTAGGAAATAAACTTAAGCTGATTATTACCTTAACCACCAAACAGAAAAGTATTTCCAGCAGAGAATTCCAATTTTACTTTGACTTTAACTTGGTTTTGTTTCCTACCCCCTCTTGCTGTTTATAGGTGTTTCTCACGACTCAGTTCTCCTTCCTCTCCCCTACAGCCACCTTTCCACTCTGAGGGTTTCTCGGAAGCACTACGCTGCCACGATTCACCTTTACTCTCAGAAATAGGAGCACAAAGGATATTTGCTTGGAAGCCAAATGACAACTGTGAAGAACGACATATGGGTGTTGGACATCGAACAAAATAGGAGAGAGGTAAATTAGAGGGCAGGAGGCCAGAATCCCTGGGGGCGTTTAATTAGCTCCGTGGCATTTAGTATGCAAATGAGGTTATTTTGGCAAAATGAGTCCTTGTGTGCAACGCGTGACTGATCAGTCTGGCTGCTGACTAGGTACTTGAAAACATGGGCTTCTCCTGGGTGAAATGTGTGTGCCACTGATGGTGGCAGTATCCTTCCAACAGACCTTGAGGTCACAGAATCACAGAACATGAGGGACTGGAAGGGACCTCGAAAGATCATCTAGTTCAATCCCCCTGCCAGAGCAGGACCACCTAGACCAGGTTGCATAGGAACACATCCAGGCAGGTTTCAAATGTCTCTGGAGAAGGAGACTCCACAACACCCCTGGGCAGCCCATTCCAGGGCTCTGACACCCCCACTGGTTGTGGCTTTAAGCTGTGTTTTGTAGGCACAGATGGACATGGAAAGAAATGTCAAGGGAAAACTTACAGAGACAGGAGGAAAAAAAAAAAAGAGGTATCTTGGAAACGACCATGTTGATGATTACTGAGCTCAGATGGGTTTCAGAAGGATTTGCTGTCTGTTTTGCCATGCAAACCCCACAACTCACCATGGTGTGGGCAGAGGAACAGCAGGTGGTCACAGCAGCACTCACTCAGCAAGTGCTGCTACACGCCCTACACATGCCACTGGGTTGCTGCTTCAGATACTCCACTGTCAAATGACCTCGTGCCCGTAACTCAGGAGCTGTGAGTTTCAGAGAAGGGTTCCCCAGCCAGGACTCCTTGCACAGGAACTGTTCAGTGGATGCACCAAGTGGCTGCAGTGCTTTGCTGGTTCTTGGGTGACTGCACAGACACTGTCTGCAGCACAGGAACAGCAGGGCTGACACTTCACAGAGCACTGCAGCTGGTCTGTGCACAGATTCGCCAAGTTCAAGTCCCCAGAAATCCCGGGCAAATGTACAAGATCCTTTGTGTCTGCCAGAACAGCATTTCCAGGTGGCAGAGGACATGTCTGAGAGATACAAATACCTGGTGGGCCTTTCCAAGTGTTTTTCATAGCACACAACTAGGACTGCTGTGCTTTTCTCAGAAAAGTAAAGGCAGATGAGGCAAAGGCTCTAAACCTTCCAAGCTTTCCCCCTTGTCTCATTTTTCTTCTGTGATTGCAAAAGATGGAAATTTGATTGATCTGTTTTTCTCTTCTGGAGCAAGGGTATGGGGATTTTGCTTTTATTAGGAACTTTTTGCCGCATGGAGAAAGGTCAGAATCCTTTTTGTTTAGGGTTTTTATTTGGGATGGAAGGGTTTGTGTGTAGTTTTTTCCAGTTTCCATTGAGACAGGCCAGTGCTACACCATCGTCACTCCAGGGAGATGCTGTGCAGAGCAGAGCTACAACAGAATAGGGGCTCCAGGAGGGATGGCCTCCATCTCCAGCTCTTTGGCTGATCCAGCTCATGACTAAAGAGGTGGCAAGCATCCTTAGGGTTCATGGCTGCAGCTGTCTCAGATTTTCAGCCTACAAACTGTGTCGTTTTCATACAGCACTGCCTGGGCTAACTTGAGCTTAAAACTGCATTGTGCAGTAGTGTTGTGCTGGCACAACCAGTGCTGATGGCCTCTGCTGCTGGAAGTGCCTGTGTCAAAGGTGGAGCTGCTTTGAGTGCAGCTCATCTGCTCTCTGGCCTTTTGGTCTTGGCTCTTAACTCCTTTGATCAGCTTTGTCAACCCTGTTTCCTTGCCCAGATGGAAGTATTGAACTAAACTGAAAGGGGGCATCTAAGACTTTGCAGACCTAAGCTGTGGTCCAGTGAGAGTTTGCTTGCTTTGGTGGTAGGGGTATTCAGCTCTTCTATGGAGAGATCTCCGGGCTGGCAGCTCACAACTAGGGCTCTAGCTCAGCTCTTGAATAATGACAATTCTAACCACTGATAGCCATGGCCTTAGCACTCCCACCAACTGCTTAACGTGTCTACCCTTCATCTCCCAGTTATAAGAGAAAACAGTTCTCAGGCACGGATTGATCCAGGGTGAAGCACTGAACATGGCCAGAATTCACTGCTGCAAGCCCAGTTCTGCTCCCACCCTAGTGGCTTTGTGCCCCCTCAAAGAGCTGCTCCTGATGTAAGATGGAGGTGGCATGGGCGAGCACTGAGCAGCGGCCAGCAGCAAGCACAGGGCTCCTGGCCGCTGAGTGTCCTCGTGACTGCCCTGCAGAGATGTGGTTTCTCCTAAGGTGGTTTTATTGAATGAAAAATTTGCATCAACCTTGTCTGGCCTCCACTTTTCTTTAAAGGATGTAGTAAATAAAGAAGTGATAAGCAGCCAAAGGGAACATCTGAAATTCCAGTGGCATTTCTAAGAACTGGCCAGCACGCTCCAAGTTCCTTGCAGCGACCTGCTGGCCAGGCTTCAGGAGAGAAGGCACTGTGGTGAGGCACACGTACTAGGGACAGCTGTTCATCCCTGGGAAACAACCAAAAACAAGCCTGAATGCATCTCAGATTACACTGTCAGCTCCCCAAACTTGATGCTAGATGGTTCTGTAGTTAAGGCTTTGTGGTGACGATTTGGTACGCTCTCCTCCCAGCCCCTGCACTGACAAGAAGCACCATGAGGGAAGTACCCTTGTAAATATTAACGTGTCCCCTAATGGTGCCCAAAGCACTGGATGAATCCATTTGACTGAGATTTCTGTTGTCCCTGCTTGGTGCAGCTCTCTGGAAGCAGAACACAGATGGGATGGGCCCATTCCTTGCAGGGAAATGGGAGCATCACCTAATATTTACTCATCATGGTGCTATCTGAAGGGAAACTGGATGAAACATATTTCTGCAGGACAGTAAGGTCAGCTCCTCCCTTGGCACTGAATGGGCATATCAGCACCTTTCCATAGCATGGGGCACTGATGAGTCAGCCCCCATGCCTGTAGCACATGGGCCTGGTGCAAGTGGTTCCAGCAGATGTTCTGGGAGGAAAAGCAATTCATAATATTGAATATGATGCTGGAGATCACATTCATGGCAAAGGACAGCATGATGCAAATGTGTCTCAAATAACTTCTTGGATGTTGCTGAGTGTGTGCAAGTTAGTGGTTCTCCTGAGCTCACCAGAAAATTTGGGGCAAAACAGATTAAGCGCCTGGTGTCCCCATCTCACCACTGATGTGACATTGCTCTTCTTTACTGCATCCACAACTCTACTGACTCCATTTGTTCCAAGTTCAGCCACCCTGAAACATGTCTGGTTGGGCACCCTAGTTTGGAGGGGCTCTAAACAACTCACTGTGGACAGGCACTGCACTCTGCAGAGCTTGTCTCTGGCTCTGTTCAGGATGGACACCAACAGCAGACAACCTTTCCTGGCTGGACTCATTCTCCTGCAGGACCTGTGCTTTCTTGATCACTGTATGACTCCAACCCCAGTTCCTGGTAGTACTGCCCCTGAGAGGAAGAGTGGGGGTTGTAGGGTCTGGATTGTTCTTGCTGTACAATTTTTCTTCACTTCACACCAACTTGGATACTTCTTTTACTACCACTTTCTCTCTGTTCTGGAACTTGCTTTTCTCTTGGATAATTGCCACTTCCCTGCTGGAAAAGAGTTTGGGAACGGTAGAAAGAGAATGATTCATATTTGGGTAGCTGAGGTGGGGAACTCAGTAATGAGTGAGTTTCAGAGGCTGTGGCCATGATTTACCAGCCAGGGAAACAACCTACAGGCACTGGCAGGAAATAGAGTAGGGAGGAGCACGTTAGTTGTTAGCTAATCATGTAATCTGTGTTGCAGCTGGCTGGGTTTTGCCCCTCTTGTGATTCAGTGTCATGTTGCACCTGGCAATGACCCCTGCTTCCAAGCTGGTTACTTCCTGGGGTCAGTAGTGGAGGAAGGTTTCGGGATCTGCAGCCTTCTTCTGGTTGTTTTACACAGAATCATAAAATCACAGAATGGTTTGGGTTGGAAGGGACCTTAAGTCACAACCTTCCCACCATGGGCAGGGACACTTCCCACTAGCTGAGGTTGCCCAGAGCCCCATCCAACCTGGCCTTGAACACTTCCAGGGAGGAGGCATCCACAGCTTCTCCGTGCTTCAGCGCATTCAGAGTGAGGTATTTCTTCCTAAGATCTAATCTAAACCTACACACTTTTAGTTTGAGCATTCTCCCCTGACCCTGCCTTAGATGGTGTACGAAAAATCGCCTCACCAGCTTTTATGTTGGCCTCTTCAGGTACTGGAAGGCTGCTCTAAGGTCCCCTCAGAGCCTTGTCCTTCCAGGCTGAACAACCTGACCTCCTTCAGCCTGTCCTCACAGCAGAGGTGTTCCAGCCCTCTGTTCATCCTTGTCACCCTCCTCTGGACTCGCTCCAACAGTTCCATGTCCTTTTCATACTGGAGACTCCAGAGCTGAATGCACAATCAGATGAGGTTTCACAGGAGCAGAGTAGAGGGGCAGATTCCCCTCCCTTGTTCTGCTGGTGACGCTCCTTTTTATCCAGCCCTTTTGGGCTGCACTTACACACTGCTGCCTCATGTTGAGCTTCTCATCTACCAACGCTCCCAAGTCCTCTTTGGGACTGCTCTCAATCCATTCACCATCCAGCTTGTATTTGTCAAGGTCCCTCCGGACGTCGAGGTCCCTTCCTTCCAGTGTGTCAAACACAGCACACAGCTGGGTTAGATTTGCCCATCTGTGGATTCACTGAATGTCAGCTTACCTAAACTTAAAGGTCTCCATAGCCCAAACCTTACCTGGAGACTGATGAAGAAAAGAAGTCGACACCACAGAGCACGCTGCAAGAAGCAGCTACAGTAGGGGATGGTTTCTGTCAGAGGGAGTGCTTACACAGCACGTTTGCAATGCCTGTAGGTGATGTGAAAACTTACCAGTCACCCCTCTGATCGCACGGGTCTGAAGACAATCCCTCCAGCTCTTCCAGGACCAAAAGTGAGCACTGGACAGCACCCTGCACATAGACACTTCCCTTTGCTGTTGCTGCTAGAAGCACCCCAGAGATTTAGCTGACTTTGCTCATTTGAAGGAAGGTAAAATTTTCACACTGGGAAAACTGTCCTAGAATGAAGCTGCTCTTGGCTTTTTCAGGGTAGAGGTTTTTTAAAAAGGGCTGTGTAGTGACTCAGCTGCAGAAAACCGGGATCCAGTTGCAGGTAACCTTTGGAGTATGAGATGAGGCTGTGTGAGGAGGAAGTGAGGTGTTTGCAGAATACAATGTGTTGTAAAGCATGAAGACATTTATTAACCATATGTGGGCAGAAGTATTCAAACACTCCACCAGAATTTACTGCCCTGATGTCATTTCCATCTTGTGTCTTTGTACGTGTTATGAATCAGCCAGTATGTGACGTTAATTACCTGCATTTATCATTATGCAAACTCACAGAACGATCAGGTTTGGGGTATCGCAGTAGGGACAGTTTACTGAAGTACACAAGTAATCCCCAGCTTTCTGAAACATTCTGGAACGATAACATTCTCCCACGGCCAGGAGTGCAGCAGGCATTGCTCAACATCTACCCCAGCAGCAATGCCACGTGCAGGCTCCACGGCCGTGGTGCTCCTCCCACCGCCAAGTATGGTTCACAGCTTCTTTGCTGGTTCACCTCTTTCTGGAAATGTTTCTCTGTGAAGTACCAGGAAATTGCACTAGGGCAGTCTCACCTCCTTTGTTCACCCATAACTGGAAACACAAGGTGTTTGTCTCATATCTCAGTGTCATATGAGCACTTTCAGGAAACGTTTGAAAAAATGTTGAAAGAATGCAGAATGTTCATTCTTAAACAATAGAGAAGGGAGAACACGCAGAAAAACACCTTCCAGAATGAAGGTTCCTCTGGAGTCAGTGGAAATCAAGCATTTCCCACGCCCACTGAAAACAGGGCAAGGAAAAGTTGGGTGCATTTTGAGCAAAAATCATCTAGCATAAATATGAGGAAAAAGCTTTCTAATTGCGCAGAGAGATGAGTCTTGGGACATCACAGGAAGGTTTGGACTTCTCTAAAATCAGATGAAAAGCTTACACAAACCTTGGACAGGAAAGGTCAAGGGTGACATCCTCAGTGGATACTCAAACTAGAAGAGCTGTCATTTTAGGATTCAGGTCTTAGAGGACTGTCCTAGCAGAGCTGGAAGAAGCCCTGCATGGTGACAGCCAGTCATCCTGTTCTTCAGAGATTTCTTGGGCAGAAATGGATTTGCTGTGCTCAGAGAGGCAGTGGAGAGCAAAGGAGCCCCACAGCAGCTTTGGAGAAGAGCTCGCAAGGGATGTCTTTTTCTTCCATTTTTACTCTTTGTTGTTCCAGAGCCAGGGTTTCCCTCTGTCTTTATGCAGCACAAAGAGGCCTTTGAACACCACTGAAACAGAAATATCACAAAGTGATCCATTCCCACCTTGAGAAATAAGCACGTCCCAGACACTCTTATGTCAACAGCAGATGGGAGAGGCTGTGGAAACATTTGGTCTGGGAATTAATCTTTTGAATAGAGGCTGAGTCTGAGTATATTGTATAAATAACTAGGTTTGTTCATTTTCACAGTATCACTGAACATTAGAGATTGGAAGGGACCTCAGAAACTTCATCCAGTCCAATCCCCCTGCCACAGCAGGATCAACTAGACCAAGTCACACAGGAACATATCCAGGCGGGTTTTAAATGTCTCCAGAGGAGTTACTGGTGCTGTTTTCATCTTTGGATAAATGAAGCTTTGCAACGATTTTTTTATAGCAGTCCAGACTGGATTAGAGGGATGTGTATAAAGCACGTTTGTCACATTTAGTACTGGAGTAAGTGGCACCCACACTGACTTTAGCAAGTGTAGTTCCTTACTGTAGTGGTTGGCTTGGCCCAATTCAATTGGAAGCTGGTCAATTACCTGCTTTGGGCCAAATCCACAGAATCACAGGACACAGCCCCACACAAACATCCATGCACACCAGGCAGATGTGTTCTGTGCACACGCCGTGTCACATCACGTTTACGTGAGCAACAGATGTCACCGCGGTACAGGACAAAGCTCCCTTCTGGCATCCACTAAAGGCAGCCCTGCAGGCAGTTCCACAGGGAACACCAGCACCTTCTGGTGTGATATTAGCTGAAAATCAGGCATGTTTCTGTGATAGCCATGGAAGGAAGACACATTGACAAATAAACGGTTTTTAGGAAATGTCCTTGTTTGGGAAACAAATGAGCACCTGCTCTGGAAATGCTGCGGTGCCTATGGCAGTATTTGGCAGCATCAAAAGTCTTTCTGTGAAATCTCTCGGCGTTGGGCTGAGTGCTCATGCCTTCATATACATAGAATCAAGGAATTACAGGATGGTCTGGGTTCTAACCCCCCTGGCATTGGCAGGGACTCCTCTTCATCACCTCCCTCTCCAGTTTTCCCAGCTGTCGTTACCACCAACACTTTGACAGAGCCGTGCAGCTCCTCTCTCCCACCTCCATTCCTTCACTTATGGCTTATTTTGGCTGCCAGTGGAGCCAAAGGTGCATCAGACACATTCCTTGTTTCCAGCCAGCTCTTTTTCCTGTCACACACTGAATGTATTTCTGCAGCTGTAATGTAAGAGGGCCACAGCACAAAAGGAAGCTCCACAGCACATTACCAGCCCTCCTCCCAACACCACAGCTCTCAGCCTGCCTTTGCCTTTCTGTAGCTAATGGGAAACAAGGGAAAACATGGCTTTCTTACAAATGTAGGTTGTTTCCCAACCTCTAACGATTAGGAGTTCAACATAAATCAATGTAACTGCTAAGAGCTGAGCAGAGGTGTGAAACGGTGTCCTGTTCTGGAGCCCTCAACATAAAAAGGGCATGGAGCTGTTGGAGTGTGTCCAGACAAGTACCACAAAGATGATCAAGGGGGTTGGAACCTCTCTCCTATGAGGACAGACTGAGACAGATGGGGTTGTTCAGCCTGGAAAAGTCTTTGGGGAGGACCTTGCTGAGGTTTTTCAGTATTTGAAGGGAGTCTACAAGAAAGCTGGGGAGGGAATTTTTACAAGGGCTTGTAGCAATAGGATGAGGGGTAATGGCTTCAAACTGACGGGAAGTAACTAAGGAAAGATTTAGATTGGAAATTACAAAGAAATTCACTATGAGCGTGATAAGGTCCTGAGACAGGCTGTACAGGCAGGCTGTGACTGGTCCATCCCTGGAAGCGTTCAAGGCCAGGGTGGATGGGGTTCTGGGCAACCTGATCTAGTTATGAGATGTCCTGCACATGGCAGAGGTGTTGGAACTAGATGATCTCTGAGTTCCCTTTCAATCCAAAACATTCTACGATTCTATGATAAATAATTTGACCCTCAGGTTTTTTCATGTCACTGAACTACATGCCCACATGAATTGCAATCCAAACACACCACTGATACCAACTTAACAACTTGTTAGGATATAAATTGACAATGAAATCCACAGTCTCTATTCTTTGTACTTCAGCAGAAAGACGTCTGGCAGCTCTAGAGGGTAAAGTCTTCTTTTATACTACATATCACATTCGTCTCCTTGGTAATTTTTCCTTGAGCTTTGGAACTTACTTAATCATTGAGGTCTTTCTGTTTCAGGAACATGAGCATTCTTTAGCATGAAAGACATCTGAATGTGGGATCCTACATACAGTAAGTTTCACCTTAAAAAAGAAGAAAAAAAGAGAGAGACACTTTGATAGTTTGTTTTATCATTTGTGCAGCTATCTGGGTTGTATTTCAAATAGCTAAAGAAAACAGCCCTACGAGGAGAGATGAGTATTTTTTTCATTTGTGAGACTGACTTTCTTTTCTTTAAATGGCAATAGCATCTCATGATCTCAACTTTCTCAGCAAAATTCAAATGTGAATGTTCATGTTTGGGTCAGAGGACCTGAACACTGAAATTTAACTCCATCTGGAAGGGACACAGGTATCAACATGTCATAGATCATAGTGGTGTTAAATGATGCACCCCTGAGAAATCTCCCACATGCTTCACATAAAGTGGTCTCACACAAGGTGATTCATAGTGCTCGATAACCAACAGGAGGTAGGAATCTAGAGCTCTGTCCCTGATACAATAACTACAAGCAATTACACATTCACCAGAGGCAACTGTTTGTTTCCCAAAGTTTGAAGTTAAAGTACCCTTGCAAAAAAAACATCACGTAGCTCTTAACTTACGGTTGCCCAGTGGTATCTCTTGGGGTTGCTCAGTCTCTTCAAGATCAAGTCCCCAAACACAGAAATGCTGACTTTGCATTCCCCAAGTAGCCCAGGAATAAGAGATGCTTATCAACTTAACAACATCAGCGTGATGTCGAGGAGCTAAAAAAAAAAAAAAGAGGAGAAGCTCACCTCCTTTTTTGCAGACCGGCTGATGAAGCAGTAAGCCTCCTCCACATCCTGGGGTTGCAGATCATTCACAGCCACTATATGGTCTCCATGATTAAACAAACATCCCAGTCGGCTAGGACCCGTCCAGGACGAGACACTAGGGAATTTGAAGGACAGAGAATACAGGGAACAGACAGAACATCCAGTTACTCCTAACAGAATGGCAATGGCTGAACAGGGTTGCATTTATGGTAACTGCCCTCTGGAAGTCACACACAGGTTGAATGACTTTGCAACTTTGTGTTCTGCTTCTAGCTGAAAACAACCTGCTTCATCCTCCACAATAGATCCTTCTGAAATCACACAACACTAACGTTGCAGCCTGTTAACAAGTGAGACGGGTGCTACCAAGTGAGAGCTAGAGATTCCGTTTAAAAAGCTGTTGGCCAGACCTGCTGAAGGTACATGCATGCTGCTGCAGATGCTTTAGCCCTGGAATTGAAAATGACCATGTTTTTGTATCTATGATATACATAACTCTGAGGATCAGAGATCCGCTGCTGTCCTGACAGGACTCTTAGGGAAATTTCAGTATCTCTTCCTTCCTGCTGGTCTCTGACAGATTCTCCTTGATGATTCAGAATTAGCTGACAGTCAGAACCAGTGCTCTGTTTCATGTTCTGTCACTATGATTTTCCAATGAGAAAGCTCTGTAAATTTAGATGTAGACCCAATTATTCATGAGGGGTCCCATTTCCAGTCCCTTTTGCAATGGTGTTTTTCCTTCTTGCTGACAGTGCCTGAAACAGAGCGATGTTACTGGTATGAACATTACCAAAGAGCACTACAGATGCCACTGAAGAGCAGCAAAAAGCAGTCTCAGTGCTGTACAGCAGTGAAAGATCAACAAGAAGCACAGGAGTACACGTCCTGAGCACTGTTCCTGCTCCATCCTCTTTATCAGCGTCATTGATATTGAAGATCTAGGGAAAGCACTAGTTTCCAGTGGGACTACTAGACCGATGCGTGTGCGCTAGCACATAACATCTGCTTGCGACAATCTCTGCCTAGCACTGAACCACTGCTGGGATAATTTTGTGCTTATATTGAACTCAGGTCAGCTTGATGCCCTGTTTGCCGCATCACAAGATATACCCCCTCAGCATATCTCTGAGATGCACCATCATTGTGGTTCACCAAAGCAAAGATAAGACTGACTAGAAGTAAGTAGGTCATTTCACACCAACATTAGTAGAACAGTTTTTGGGAAGAGACTTCATTGCTAATTATTACAGAGCATGCTGAAGGATCTCGATTATATATAGCCCTCTTCAACAGCAGTTGAAATAGAGACTCAAGTACATGAAGAGTCAGAAAGAGCAGAAAGGAATCACTAAAGTACCAGCACACACTGGCCCTGTATTGCCCAACTGTATATGGATGTGTAGAGCTGTACTTTTCTGTACCCGACTGTCAGTAATTGATATGTGACAGGCACTGACACAAGACATCCAAAACTTACCATATCCGTCCTGCTGCTTTGGTAAGTTTTAGGTAATTGTTAATGTCATCCAGGGCCACTGAAATATCCAGCTTCTGCAGCTGGGCCTCATCTGTAACTTGACTGGGAGACAAAACATCAGAGATCACAGAATTATGAAGTATCTCAGGTTGGAAGGGCTCTATAAGGAACATCAAGTCCTGCTCCTTGCAGGACTACCTGAAACTAAATTATATGATTCAGATCATCATCCAGACGCACCTGGAGCTCTGACAGTCTTGGTGTCCTCTACTAGTACCCCAAATGAACCCTATGAACACATCTGTCTTCTTTGCAAGGAAAATGGAGAAGACACTTACCTGAGCAGTTTAGACAACTGAATCACTGAAAGATTTGATTTTTGCGTTGTCTGGTTGGTTGGCTGCTGTCTGGTGCTGTTTTCTGGGTCTCTGTTTGCTTCCAAGCCTCTTGGATGCACACTGTTATCCTGGCGTTTGGGAAGAGGTGGGAGCCCATCACTCCTGCCTGTGAAGCGGCCATGCTTATCCAGCAAATTACTGAAGAGAAATCATGATTAAAAAAAAGTGAACCAGTTTGAGCATGCCAGGCACTTGCTGTGTTTGAAGTTGGATCAAATAAGCAAAGAAAAGAATAATAAGTTCTTGTAGAATATCCAGTGGGCAAAATTACAGTGAAGTAAAATAAACAGTCCTTCTAAAAATGGACCATAAATCCCCAAATAAGCCTTTTCAGTATTTAGAGACTATTTACTAAGCCTGAAGACATTCCAGCTAACAACATACCTTGACAAATAAACTGAATGCCTGCTGTTTGCCATGGCTGTACTGGCTTCTCCAGGGATGCAACGCTGTCTCCTGGGAAATAAAATAACTCAGATGTACTAGAACTCATTTTAGATTTATTTGATGAGCCCCATACTGCCTGGAGCCAACAGTCCTCCGTGTCCCAAACAAGACTGCGTTTAGCATCAAAAGCTGCTCTCGGTCTGTTTTGACTTGGATGACACAGGCTTGTCAAGTTTTTATAGTAATACATTCCTATTGGAGCAAACTCGTTTGTACGTCCGCATTTCCAATGTCTCCCACTATGTGGCATAAGACCTGACTGCAGGTGGCAGGCCGTAGCTAACACCTGAAGACTTTCAAAGTGCACAGCATCAGACCAGCTCTTTGAATAGGAAAACAGTATGAAGGCGGTGACCTACTTAGGATCACCTAACTTCTAACTGGAAAAGCTGGGAGCTAATGCCTCATGTTTTTAACCACTCTTTTAACAACTAGGTTACTGCTGCCTACTTTGTAGAGTACTTTTCTGAAAGGTTGCTAGAGCTTGGTTGCAGTATCTAAGTGGTGGGCAGCTGTGTAATGAAAACCTAGAAAAAGAATGAGCCAGAAGTGCTGTATCCTACAGTCAGAGCCTGTCTAAATGCATGAGCTTGCAATGTGAGTTTGAATATCATGTTGATGAGCTTGAGTTCACTCTTGAGCCGCCATGAGTTCTGAACTTTCTGAACCAAGACCAAAGAAGGGCTCATTCCAACAAAATGCAGCATCTACATATTGTTATGCATCTACAGGTGACAGGTCTGTCTGCACCTCTATATGACATTTAACTTGCAAAACCTTAATGAAGTGGTAACTCACAGTGGTTTCATCGACATATAAATATTCTCCTTTACACGGTT
The DNA here is from genome assembly GCA_028565055.1 of Phoeniculus purpureus. Lineage (NCBI taxonomy): Eukaryota > Metazoa > Chordata > Aves > Bucerotiformes > Phoeniculidae > Phoeniculus > Phoeniculus purpureus. The sequence goes on along the minus strand of JAOXOE010000632.1, from coordinate 23,550,772 downwards.
GTTCTGCACTGGTTTCTCTTTCACAGGGACTTCAGACCCAGCTGTAGGGTTAAGCGTTGGTACTTCAGTAGAGCACTGCTGGAAACACTTAACAATTTAAGATGTCAATATCATTGCACTGCCTACAGAGAATTTCTTCTTAATTTCCTTATTTCTTTCAGCGCTTATGTTGTTTAAATACACTGGCTAACATGGCTTGCCTTTCCCCAAATAAGTCAATTCACAGAAACCATAAGCTAGAAAAGTGCTTGAAACTACAAGTTAATGGTATCTGGCATTATCGACACTTTCAGACTGGAACATAACCAGCTGTATTCTAATGTACTACCACAAAAATGTGGTCACTTTTTAATTCAAGCAAGTCAAAAAAAGGTTGCGTACTTTGGGTGTGCTCCACTTACAGCACTGAAATTATATGACAAATCATACTGTTCAAGTCCTTCAGTTAGACGTACAGCCTGAGGAGAGAGGCTATGACTTCTGCAGAGGGCAGACCACTTAGTTTTCACACACCACTAACTACATGGGAAACCTACAGAAATCAGCCTCCAAAATTAGGCGTCAAAATTTGTTTAAAATAGCCACTATGATTCCTCCTTTGTTTCACCATGAGATGTAGATATCAAAATGTTTCACAACATACTGCTTCAGTTTACAGCATCACAGAACATCAGGGACTGGAAGGGACTGGAAGGGACCTCAAAAGATCATCTAGTCCAATCTCCCTGCCACAGCAGGACCACTTAGACCAAGTCACAGAGGAACAAATCCAGGTAGGTTTTAAACATCTCCAGAGAAGGAGACTCCACAACCCCCTGGGCAGTCCCTCCCAGTGCTCTGTCACCCTCACTGTGAAGAAGTTCTTCCTCATATTGTTGTGAAACCTCTCTGTTCCAGCTTATACCTGTTGCCCCTTGTCCTATCACTAGATGACTCTGAGAAGAGCCTGGCTTCATCCTCCTGACACTCACCCTTCACATATTTATAAACATTAATGAGGTTACTCCTCAGTCTCCTCCAAGCTAAAGAGACCCAGCTCCCTCAGGCTTTCATCAGCAAGGAGGTGTTCTACTCCATCATCTTTGTGGCTCTGTGCTGGACTCTCTCCAGCAGTTCAATGCTTCAACATCATTACATCAAAAAATACATCAAACCCATGTCCTGTTATATTTTCTAAATGAAGTTTTCACTTCTGAAAAAAACCCCACCCTGTTATACAACAGGCAAAAGCCATTCACAATGAAACAGCCCATTGGGAGAATTTCAACAAAATCAGCAATGTTTTTGTCAAAATGCCACTTTCTACCAGAAAGAGCTTTTGAATGAGTCTAGTGTATTTTTTCTTGTACAAATGAAAGCTCTATTAACTACTGTTTTATCTATGCATCTCTTTTGCAAGGTACTAGTGGTTCCTCACAGCACTTCCTCTTTGGCTCAATAAATTTCTCCTGTCTCCTTGGAGCTGTTGACAGACCAGCAGGACTCACAACTGATACCCTACCTTTGCTAAAAGATTCCTGGGACTTTGGTAGTAACCTTCTTTGGCCTTTTTGATGTCTTGATCTTCGTCTTTGCCAGAGGACAGCAGATTTGCCTCACCATGTCTCTCATATTTACTCTGTTGAAAGAATGGGTTTGCATGTAACAGGCTTCAGACATACAGTTTAACATAGAGCTTTTCCCTTTACACGGTGAAGAGAGAGAATCAGCAAATCTTCACAAACAGCATAGGAAGACACGTTTCTTTTTGCAGAAAGATATACTTAGAGCCAGGCTCTTTTAGAAGCAAGGTCTCTATATTTGTGTTCCTTGTGTTGTTGAGATTGCCTGCACAGAAACAAAACTGGCCACTGGTATTGCTAATGCTCATAGATGGATTTGTGGTAACAAGGCAGTTACAGTTCATTGCATGTTCACACCCTGTTATTTTATTTTAAAACCCAGTGAGCCAAGCATCTCATGTAACTATCTGCATGCATTTGTTTGGAAAAGATTTTCTTATTTGCATTCAGTTCTGAAGCCCTCAGACGAGGAAATCTGTAGGAAATCTAGGAGTGGACTGGGATATATATGTCCTTTTTATTCATGTATTAACTGCTGTCAAGAATGAATTTGGGACCCTGACTAATAAGCATCTATTATATCATACTTCTCCATGAACTAGAACATGCCCAGCAGTGCTGGGGATCTGACACTGAATCCTTTGTGACATTCTGCCGTCAGACACACCTGAAATGCTAACTTGGTGGCAACTTGGTAAGTCGAAGATAAATTCATCTCTCTAACGAGTTTACCTTTCTAAGTCATAAAGATAAATTATTTATCCTTATGTCTCCTCATTGACTTCACTACAGTGAAGAGTCTGGTAATTAGTATTTAGCAGCCTCCCAGTGCAATTTTCCATGCCATGCCTGTGATGCAACCGTTTTTTTCTCTCTCCACTTACACTCTTGGTTTCCATGGTGATCATTTTAATAATTGCTAAAGTATGCCACAGAATATACTACTCTTTTCAAAGTAAAGCAAATTAAACTAATTACTCTCTTACACATAAAGGGAAGAAACCAGCACTGAATAGAAATTAAAGATGCTGAGTGTATTTTTGTTCCTTGTTTGTATAAATGAATAGAAATTAAAGATGCTGAGTGTATTTTTGTTCCTTGTTTGTATAAATGACATAAAAAGCAACTCATGCACTAGGAATCAGAACAAGCCTGCAACTGGCCCTTTGGAACTGGATAACCAAACCGCAGCAAGAACAAAACTGGCTCTGTGGTCACGATCTGAAGTTTCCTAGGGACTTTTCAGGGCTTTGCATCAATCAAACAAGTAAAACACTTGGGGAGAAAGAGGAAGAGGAAGTGGTTTTACAAAGTTTAGAGATCCTCCAACTCCTGGGAAATCTCAGAGAGCAGACAGCACTCATCAGCTTTCCAAACTAAGCCTTCCACCACTGACAGTGGTGGATTCCTTTTGCCAAGTGGATTGTATTTCTCCTTGGCACCATCGCAGATTATAGAGACAATAGGAAGGAGAAGGTTAAGCTGCAGCAGCACTGCATTTCCTTAATGCAGCTTGCTGACATCTCCACTCCTCCAGTGCTTTACCACTGGAGAAATGCAGTTAACCTCAGTGAAAAGGTACTTTCAAATGGTACAGCTAAACAGGTTTAAGTTTCTGTTAAAGTGTGATGTGGGTTTACACTAGTGAGAAAGCAGACTATGGAGAAAATTGGCTGCAGCACAAGATGGTGACAGCTGGAGAACAACCAACCAATAGCTAGTTATAGGCTCCTTAGGCAAAGTTAGGTGTGCCCTTGGACAGAGGAGCTTCTCTTTCCAAAAATGAGGCATGTCTAATAGTTCCTAACAAGGATGCCCAGGTGCCTGCAATATAGTAATGCAATACCGTAGAGGGTGATACAAGTCCAGCCTCTTTATTTTGATGCATTTCATGTACTGAAAGCTGCGTATCAAAATACATGATACAGAACTGCTGAGTCAGATGTGGTTTTGTAGCTTCAAAATGTGGCTTTGAAAGAAGCCACGTCCCTAGACCTCTCCAGGTCCTTGTCAGCATGACTAGAGTCAAGTGATTTTGAGAAGCCTGTTTGCATGAGTAATGGCTACTGACCCAAGAGTTTTCAAGATGTGGGCCTGGATGAAGGAACGACTGATAAAAAGCAAAACGAATCAGATACTAGAAATGTGGAGTCATATTTCTAAAAGGAAGTAAATACAAGGGATTAATGTGAAAGTCAGCTGTCTAGACATCACTGAGCAGAGAATAGATCTGGAGATGTTAGCAGATGTAAAGCTTATGAGGCAAGGGAAATATTTTTATCAGATGAAGAAACGTTTTTGTTTCTTGTGAGCTGTAGGGCAAGGTTATTTATTTTCATACATGCTGAAACAGAAATATGAGCTTCCTGCTACTCTTCCTTCTTCAGGCCAAAATGGCTAAGTGCAGATTCCTTGTCTATTAACTCTCATGGTCAGTCTGTCCTAGTCTGAATAGCTGCATTTAATACATGCGCTCTGAGCCATCACAGGTATGAAAAGAATTAATGAATGAGAAAGGAAAGGCATGAGTAAGCAACAGACAGAGTCTCCATTTGCATCCAGAGCAGCATTAGTCAAAATCAGACCAAGGGTTAACCCAATGCATTTCAGAGCTAGGACTCACAACTGAATTACTGCAGCTTGGTAAAGTACTGTGCTTACTGCCCACGGCATAGCAAGGTAGTTTCAAATCTTTTCATTTCTTTCCACTAAATTTAGCTGTATTAGCTTATATTTGCTGTCAGCTTCTATACAGAGATGGTGAACTGCAGCACATGATTTATCACCCTGTTAACAACAGGTTATTTCTCCTGTGTCCCAGTCACTCCAGATCATAGTCCAAGCATAAACTGCCAATAAAGATGGGTTTAAACTTGGCTGCCAAACTGCACACTGGTGTGGTGGAGCCTCAATTGTGCCTTCTGTTCTGTTAATACTGCTGCAGAGGCAATAATCTAGCGCAGAGGACGGTGAGCACAGGTCAGAACATTTGCCAGTAATACATGATAACAGGCATCACTGTATATTTTTTAATGATTCCTGTCAGATATGGATAATGACTTACTGGAAGGCACATTTATGCTGACAGGTCAGTCCTGAGGTGTGCCTCAATTTAACAAGCTCTTGTTCTGTAAATCAGTTACACTGATTCAACTGCTGCTGGCAGTGGCTGCAGAAAGAAACCCTTGCTGAATAGCAAGACTATGCCACTACTGAAAAATGTGTAGCAGGACCAAATCTTCAAGCTGTGAACTTCAACTGTGAGGGAGCTGCCACAAGTTTCAGTTGCTGCACAGAAACTCTGAGGATCTGCCTCCAAGGAGCAAAGTAAACAAAGGTATTTCAAGCAAGTTCTTAGAAGTTAAGAAAAAAAATACTTAGGAAACTTTCAGAGCAAAAACCAAAATGTTGTGCTGGATAATCTACAATTACAGCTAGTCAGGTGAGATAACGGCCAGCAGTCACTTTGGCAGACTGAACAAGTTAAGAGCTGCTAGATTTGTGCTGCTCACCACACTTGGAAAAACTTCTCCTGGTGAGTCACACTGAGCCTGATGAGGGCCAGGATCTGAATTACGCCTGGTCTTGTCTTCTGAGGAGCCATTCTCCTGTATACAAAAGAAAAAAGATGACTCCTCCTAAACAGACAAAGAAGGTGCTTCACCTGCACTCACTTTCCTCTAGCTGGGCCAATCGCTCACAGTTCTGAGACTAGAGAAAAGGAACTGACTGCAACTGCTTTCTGCCAACAGCAATGCTTTCCTTCCTCTCTATTTAAATGTTGAGAGGGAAGACTTAGAAGGCACAGAGGAACTGGACAAGAGCTGGCCTTTAAGCTTTACAGTCTGAAGAAAGCAACAAAGAAAAGCACAATCACAAAACAGAAGGAATGTGGCTAGCAGCTGCCAACGCAATCATCTCATGGCTTAGCCCTGACAAGCCAAAGAGAATCCTTAAGGACTTCATGCCCACTAACCCTTGCCAGTTAGTTGAGACAGCCAGTGAATACAATTTCTCATTGCCATCAACAGCTGTCATTATTTACATGCAGACTTTCCTCAGAAGTCTTTCCTTTGTGGGATATGATGTTATCACCCAAGTCCTACTCAGGAATCCCATCAGAGAGCACAACAAACCACCCAGGCACTCATTGCACAAGGTCTGAAGAATTTTTGATGGAAAATAGGAACTATACAAATAAAATTTCACAGTCACCCCTAGGAGCAAACTTATTATTAAGAATAGCTAATCTGTTTACCTTCTGGTATCTTTGCCTTTCTAGGAAACTGGTTATATCTATAGAATTCAAGCCTGTTGGCAAAGAGGAGAGTCGGCTTCTGACTTGAGGATTGGGAAGATCCTGGTTCTAGAAATAAGATAACAGCAGTGTAAGAAGACAGGCTCCTGATGGGTGTGGACTTCAACATACTAAAACATCCCACTAGCCCAAATTTTACTTCTGCTGGCTCACAAAGGTTGCTTAAATGGTATTTTTCTGGCAGACATAAACCCGCCTTGCCCGCGCTCTGAGGAGGCTGACTGGAAGCTGCAAGGGGTGTTAAGTAGCTTAGCCCTGCCTCTGAAGGACTGGCTGGCTGAAAGGGTACAGAAACTTGGGCCTGTGCTTGAACTAACAGGATTTCCAGCTGGTTCTTAACACTGACAGGTGTAGATTGGTTTGCAAACAGCATGCACATAGAAGCAAAAAGCACAGGGTAGGAATAATAACACACAGGTTTCCATTCTGATGCATCAGAGGTGCAATTCATCACACCATGACATGGTCGATCATCTAATTCCCATGTGGCTTAGTCTTGAGAGAGACTCCTTCAGCTACAGTCAATCCCAGCACAGGCTGACTGTGCAATGCCTGCCCCATGCGTAAAGCCAGTGTACAGGATTTACATGGAAAACGGGTTCCTGATTAACCAAGACAAGAGCCAGCTCACAAGGCCAAAATGAGGAAATTCCTTTGCACAAGTTTCTACTGAAACCACAGACTTCTTTCTTTCTAAAATTAAGTGCAGTAACTTTCACCTGAGGGCAGAATTCTCCTCTTTTGGCCTCCCTGCAGACTGAAGATATCACAGTGAACCATTCCTCTGTTTCCTGCCTGTAGGTTGGAACAACAGAAATGAAAACCTACTCACAGGCAAAATCCAAGGAAAACCCCTTTGTCTATCCAGTTCTTCCTATGGGGCCAAATACGGTGCTAAATTCAGTGGGGAAAACCTGCTCCTTTCTCTCCAGAGAGAGAGTGCTTGCCTGGCCATAGCCAGATGGCAAAGTTTGACCTCTGAGAGGTCAAACAGCCCAGTATGGGGTGATAAAAGGTACTACGGGGAGGGGTCTCTGTGTACATGTGGAAGACACACATAGAGGGAAACACAGAGGTGGAACAGTGTTTTCCGCTTCATTTTCTGTGTGTGAGGCTGCTCTGCCAAGTCCCCCCATAAAGACAGCTAACAAGGGTTGAGAATGTGTTTGGGTGAGTGGGATGAGAAACATGCCATGAAAGGACTTCTGAAGCCCTGTTTCATGCTTGCAGTGGATTTAGTTGGATTAATTCTGGAATGCTTCCCACCAAGCCTGGGCTGTGAGAGCAGCGAGCTGGGGTAAGGCATGGGGTGTCACGCTCAAGTAACACACAGGTATGTGTTTTTCTTCTGCTCTTATCAGCATCTCACACATCAGCTGCTCCTCTGTGTAAAGATGGAAAAAACCCTGCCACACTTGTGATTGGGAAACTGAAGAGGAGATGCTGGGAAGCAGCAGCAGGGGAGCACTGTGCCAAATGTCCTTTCTCACCTAACTGATCACCTTGATGACAGTAGTTTTTGCCTCTGCTTAGGACTGGACTGCAGCAATAATATCACCCTAGTACAGTGAAGGCCCCAGTCATTCCTTTTGGGATCGGTTTTCCCTCAGAGTGTTTTCCCATCTATCTGCTTCCCTTTATTAACACTCTACTTTCCGGGGCCAGATTATTTCCTGGATTTAACCATAACTCTTTATTTTTTCCTAGTCCCCAGGCACCACTGAATGAGAACACAAAGCTCTCTGCTCTTCCTTTACCCATACCTGGTATAGTCTGACATGGTACCGCCACACTGATGTCCTGCTGCTGCCATCCCCACTCCCAGATGCATGCTTTTGCTACTTCCACACATTAGGCATTGTAAGCTTGTGGCTGCAGGGAGAGTTAGCTCCCCTGTCTGAACCAGCAAAACTGAACCTGGCCATGGAGGGGAATGAATTACATAGAAAAGAGCAGTTTTCCATTGATTCAATGGAAATGAATTGTTTTCATCCCAGAGTTGTGCTGAGGCACAGGAAGGGATGAGAGCAGCTGTGAAAGCGTAGGACCTTCCTTGGGGCAACAGCTTAGAGTAACATTAGCTTAACTGTAATGTCATATTGCATTCGCACATCTTTGGATGCCTACCTGCTGCTACCAATAAGGAAGTAATGTCTGCTTCCAGTTTTGATGGATATCACCTCTTCAGGAAGGCAGTTAAACATCTTCCTCACCGCTTCCATCATTTCAGAATTCTTTATGCCCACTTCGATCTTTACGATTCTGTTAAGATAACCGTGTGACATACGCCTGTGTATGTGCATATTTTACCTGAAGCACAGCATACAACGACGAGATCTGCATGGGGAAGGTAAACATCGTTCCACAGAAAAAATGCTCAAGAATATAATCACACACATTCAAACCACATGATCTTTCAATGAAGAAAACAGAAGCAAAGCCTTGTGTACACGTCTTAGATCCTCATTTCTGGAAAAAAGGGCTTGTTGGTCTAACACTGAATCTTGAGAAAAAATGATAGTAAGAAAAATTCCTGGCAGATGTTTTTGAACCACCACAGAAGAATACAATTGATTTGAAACTAATTGTATATGAACAGTGTTTCAATGGAGGGGAAGAGGATCAGACAAGAAGTACTCTTAATGGATACTTAAGTAGAAGCGCTACTTCCATTAAATTTCAAAAAGTTAGAAGTGTAAAAATAATAGCAACAATAATGAGGCTATAAAATACACCATAGGGTGTTTTTCAAGAGCTTCACAATGTAAATCCTTTTAATAGAGGAAATACAACAGCAATGTGAGCCCAGAGAACTCAATGCTTAACAATTCCAGGAGCCTGAAATATTATGCTCTAGGTCTGACTGGTAAAATCTTTTTATTTCCCTTCACATTTACTGTTTCCTTTCTATGTACCTCACACCATATATGATATGAGATGGTAAAGGTGCTAGTAAAGAGCCAATGACACTCAGGCACCGTGGTGAAAGGAAGCAACCCAAACAAGCGAAACAGAAAAATTACTTGATGGGGTAAGAGCCAGTAGAGCATCCAGTATCAGCCCAAAGGGCTATGTGAAAGCCAGGAGCTCTCCACACCACTTGCAAAGCACTTTGTAAAGCTGTAAGGTGGGAACAGTCATGTGCCGCAGTTAAAAGAGAGGCACAGCCCATCCTCACTGACATGTGAACAAATGCACAGATAATACCGCCCTCACGGGAGATAAAGTATCTTCTACTACAGCAATACAGCTTTTGGGAACAGGAATACAGCTTTTGGGATTGTGGAGCCAAGATGCCTGGTTTGCAGATACCACATCACCACAATCACTCATAAATGTATCACATTTCATCCAAGCAATTTAGGATTTTTACTTCTACATATTTCATACACTGCAAGTTGCAGCCAAAGCCTACAAAAACTCAAGGGACAACGTCCTGACCTTCAGCAGCATTTGGATCAAGAACCTCAGTCACGAACAAGTGTCTGTGCTGTCAGTCAGTGGCCATTTAAGAGTGTTGATAGGTAATTTAAAATAAAAAGGTGATGCTTTTGAGTTACATACTGATCGATGGCTATGGAGCCTTTTACGTTCTTGTCTTTTAGATACTTCAGGATGTAACTGCCCTTGCTGGATTTGAACAGGATGAAAAAACGCTTTTTCCAGGAAGTCTGCCAAAGAGAAAGTCATTTATGTCTCATTACAATTCAGGATAGCAGAAATAACAGATGCTTGTCAAGAGACTGCTGGAATATGACTAATGTGTAAGCGTACCTGTGAGCTGAAAAGTGGAAGAGGTGGTGATTTGATGAGGTGTCCATACTTGCAGACTTCACCTTCAGAGAAAAACTTACTCGGAACACCTGCTATTCAAAGAGAAATGGTTGGCACCATTACTTAGTTGTTTCCAGTTAATCTGTTAAAATGACCTGCTTGAACTGGAAATTGTTGCTGAGCATGGGATTTCTGTACTTAAATGGCGATACAGCACATTGCAATTAAAGAAGATAAACATGAGTCGAGGCTATAAAATATAGGGCTAGGCCATCCTTCCCCTGATGGCTGACAACTGGCCCAAACAGTAAACAAATGATGGTCACAATGTAGGGGACTCAGAAGACACCCTGAACCTCTGTCTTATTTAACTTCTGGAGCCTTCACTTCACCATTAGTGATCTGAAAGACAGTAAACAGCCCCCCTAACGGAACCTGCAGATGGCATTCAATCTGGGTAGGTTGCCAACACAGTTAAGGATACATCATCTTACACTGTGCATCATGATGTGGTAACAGGATACAGTCTAGAACTAAAATATGAGCTAAAATCTTCCAGGAGAAAAATCACAGAGTCATAGAATCATTTAGGTTGGAAAAGACCTTTGAGATCCTGAATGAATTTGTTCACACCCCTGCATGCTCTGGCCAGTTGTAGTTTGTATAACCTGTATGGTAAATTAAGATTTTCTGAGAATCCAGTGACTGAAAGGAGCATAGTCGACTTCGTTTTGGATCTTCCACTGAAGGTCAGTAGAACCTATATATAGTGTGGGAACACTACCAAACTTTGTGGTGATGCAAGAAAACCTTGGCTCTGAAATTCCATTGACTACTAAGTTCAGTGGAGGCACAGCTTCATAATCTGCGTCTTGGAGATACCGAGTGTATCTTCCAGTTAATTTTTAAGGATTTTAACTGTATTATAAATGTCTGTTCAACCTCTGTGTCACACAGAGGAAAAAAACTCCATAATAAATGGAAACGCTGCTTTAGGAGAGATTCTTTAAGGAAGGAACCAAAGGGGTAGACTTAACACACAGCAAAAGCCTAGATGAGATCTTCAGATTTTTCAGTATGCTATTCCCCCTTATCAAAAAATCCTTGTCAGGTGGAGGGCAAAGAAAATGGTATCATATGTTGATAAGAATGAATCGAAACCTGATTCAACTGTACAAACAACAACCCTTAGTAAATGAAATTTTGTACCTGGAGAATTTCCAGCCATGCTGGTTGCTTCTTCCACTCAGACAGCAAAAGAGCAAAAAACCTTGAAGCTAACTCCTTTTGCTCTGCTTGCTGCTGAGCAGCATTTCACTGCATGCGCCGTTGCCTGAGAAAATAACAAATATCTCACACAAGTGCTTATTTTTATGGTGATAATTAAACAATAAACACAGAAAAACCAATAATACATTCTAAGCAATCATAAACTATACACATAATTACACTAGATATTCATTTAAGCATACTGTTATACACAACAATATTTTATAGCATGAATTATACATTATATACGATCTTAATGTATCTATTCTATTATAATATTATTATAAAATTACAAAGAAAAACATTTACAAATGTATATTGGCCAAAGAGGTGATTTGCCTAGGAAGTGGTGAGACCTGCCGTCAGAACTTCCTTTTGTTCTTTCCTTTGCACTAGACGCAGCACCTGTATATCACAGTATCACAGAACATTAGGGATTGGAAGGGACCTCGAAAGATCATCCAGTCCAATCCCCCCTTCACAGCAGGATTACCTAGATCAAGTCGCAGAGGAACATATCTAGGAATATTGTTTCTGACCCTGCCCTAGCAGCGTGAGAAGCCCTGTATAAAAGAGGCATATCTTTGCCTGGAGAATTTGAAATCTATCTAGAAAAGCTAGTCTTAGTATGGTAATTACAGTAATTCACAAATCTGCAGCATTCTTGCTCCAACGCCTTCAGAGCTGTTTATAAACAAGCGATGAAATAAACTTCACAGGTAGGAGGTGGATTAATGATTTTTCACCTCAGAAGGGTAAACACTATCTGTTTTTATTTATGTCAACTTATTTTTGCAATGCCTCCTCCAATACTGCCAGGGAAATGGGAATCTCACTGTAAACCTGAGAAGAATTTAATTAACCTGCTCATGGAAACAGCCAGGCTGTGGCAGAGATGTGAACACAGACAGGGAAATGATGTGTTTCCATGGACTTCTCCACAGCTTTGTTAACAAACTCTTTAAGAAAAAATGCAGGCAGTGGATTTGCAAAGTGTCAGAACAGAGATGGAACAATTTGAAGTTAAAAAGGTGGGTTTGGATAATGGATGTTTTTGAGCTAATTTCCCTTTTGGTGTTTTCCTTGGAGAAAAGCAGCATTGGGGTCTCAGGATAACAGAGGCAGACCCTCATAGCACTGTGGCTTCTTTGCAATTTGTATCTGAGATCTGCCTTCTTTCCAGGCAACTGCTCTTTGCTGATGGGTTTCCTTTCCTTCTGTGTCCTCAGGCATATATTCCATGGGTCTAGTCTGGAGTGGTGGTCAGAAACAGTTGCTTTTTTTCTGGGCTCAGTCACCTGGTACCTCTGGTACACAACTAAAGCTATACACTTCCACACCTGCTGTTCCAGAGATCTTTGCAAAGCACTTCTGCCTGTTTTTTCAGGGGCTTTCTTCAGAGAAACCTTTGCCATTTTGCCTTTTTGAGAGAAAGATTTGTTGTACAAATGCTATGACAGACTGTTAAACAATTTACTGCTACAGTTTTCATCTGTTGCAAAGACAAAAAAGCAATTTCCAAGCCTAAAAATGCACTCCCAATTCAAATTGTTAGTGTCAAAAGCAGAGGCACACACCCGAGGCTGCAATGAAAGGCAGTGTAATATTCTTTTCAATGTGTCTGACAGTCTCAACATGACCAGCACACAACACAATCCTTGCAAAACAATGTTCCAAGAGCCTGTGGCAGGATAAAATTATCTTCTAGGTTTCAGTAAAAGTCAAGATTTGCAGGTGGGAAAACAAAACACCATAAAGTTACAGTGGTGCTATCTCACTCTGCATTTTGGGACAAACTGTTAATTGTTGTGTTTAATTGTCCTTTCAATGGACGTTTTTATCAGTGTACATCTAATTTAGAATAAGCTATGCCAGCTCCATGATTATACCCCCTCAAAATTTTGTCTACCTGGCATTAAGAGTTTTGATTGCTTTCAACATTTTGAAATGCAACGAGGTACTTCAATCAAAATGCAAATAAAATGCTTGAAATAACAGGCTATATATATATATAAAGATACAGGTATATACATACAGATAGAGGCTAGTTTAATACTATAAAATATACAATATTAAGGTAAGGAAAAGAAACTCTGTTGATACTTACAGGCAAAATATCTTCATGGTGTAGAAGGTTCTAGAGGAATATACCTTTAAGTATCTCCACATTCCTTGTATTCCCTGCCACAGCCAAACACAGTGTGTCCTTGCCCTACATTATCACTCTCTTCTTATAGCCCATGCAGAAATACAAACACCTTGAAATATGACTCACAAGGAAATTGCTGTTTCTGACCTGGGAAGCCTGTTCTGAAAGGGGAATCCAGAAGATTAATATTTGTTTACAAGCAGTGAAAAAATACACACACAGAGGACAGTCACAAGTGGCTCCCATACAGAAAAGAAGCCCAGAGACAGCTTTTGCTTTTTTTTTTTCCTATTGATTCAGTTTTCTGAACAGTCCCCTCACTTCCCCTGAGCTGTGTTTAAAATACAACACCTAAGCACGACTGGAAGATAAAGCAACATTAAGAACCCTAAAAGACCATAAAGTACCATAAAATGTAACCAAGTTCAAAGTTAAAAGAAGGCACACACACTGGTGAACCTGGACTTCTGATGCTGTCTATGTGCTTTGGTTGTATGGTCAGTATCTCACCTGATTATAGGTGAACTTTTTGGATTTTCTCCAGAAACATCCAGCATATCGTTAATGATTATGTGTTTACACACTAAACCATTTGGCTAATCCTGCACATGGCAAGGGAATTGCTTTTAGATAGAAAAATAGTTATAAATTTGATCAGCTAAATGCCCTACAGTTTACCAGTGACTATTCAGGTGTCTGGTGTAGCCCACACGAAGTGGGTCAGGTGTCCTAATTCTGAAGAGCTTCAAATAATGCTGCTACCTCACCTTCTTTCTTAGACAGTTTTTCTTAGACAGACAGCAACCATTTCACAAATTACTTAGAAATCCCCAAGCTGTCATTATTTAGGGTTCATCATAATAAAAGTACAACAAAATCTGATAAAGAGATGGTCTATCCACCCTTTTTTTCCCCCTAGACATTATGTCTAACAGGGTGAATAGCTTTTCCTACTCATAAGGGAAACTTCCCAATATTAACTTCTCTGATTCTTTCTCAGCAGTTGCTTGTAGGTTGGTCTAGAGACTACTTCTATATAAATAACATCTCATTATCAACCTTTAAGAAAAAAGCATTACACCAGAGGAAATGGTCCTTACCTGTTAAGCTTTTCCACTCCTTGATGTTATTTAACAAACTTACATGACCTGTTTCAGAGCCCCTACTTGCTCCTTTACTCCCAAGGCAATCTGGCTTCAGAGCTACAGTTTCTGAATAAAAGGATAGATTTTGAGCTAGGGTAATATTGATAACAGGAATTTAAAAGCAGGCCAAATATTTAGCAGATAAACATGAAAGAACTACCATCAAATGAAAAAGCTTCCAGAGAAGTAACAAATACTTTCATGTTGACGGGACAAATTTCTTAGTAGTAAACCAGGGATGTTCCTAATGCCAGCAAATAGTTTTAGGATGGAGCTATCTGCCAGAAGTAATAGGAAGGACATTTTCATATGAACTGCTAGACAAGAGTAGAATTTACTGTATAAAGACTTGTTACCCACAGGGCAAGATCAAGGAGTGGTAGATCAGGATCACTAAAATGTTTTAAACCTCTACGAGAGGCTGTGGCCCGTATAACCCAGGTCACGCAGTGCTGGCTTACTCTTCCCAAAACTACTTTTCAACTGACACCAGATCTCATCTTCAAAAGATGATATCTGCAAATACCACCTGCAGTCTTGACTGGAAAGGTTTTGGAATGTATTTTGGTTAGAGTTCACTTTAACCAGACTGAGTGACAAACATGCAGGTATTCAGAGGAATTTTTAAAAAAAGGTCTTTATTGACTTCATGCTCCAGACATCCATAAAGCAGTCATTTATTTAATCCAAACAACTGTAAATTTGACTTATGAAAGAAATGTATTTGCCTCATTATGCCACAGTGTTTGTAAGAAAATAAACTTAACTGAATACTTTTGAAGCCAAGGTAACAAAGTGTTATTTTCTTAGAAGACTACAAAACAGTATAAAAGTACATTAACCAGGATAATGTTGAACAATCAATTTAACCAAATCATTAAACTTCCTTTTTTGAGCTAGCTACCAACTTTGAAGAGTAATATAAAAAGTAGGAATATAAACATCACTGATGTTGCTCTAAAATACAAAATCAAGACCATACAGGAACCAAAAAGGCACTTCAGGTTCCTGATTCAAGTAAGTACTTCCAGTCTTGGCAAAATTCGTCACAAACATACATCTGTTACTGAAACATGGAATTCTGTTACAAAATGCTAAAATTTAATGTTGAAATGCCGAAGTCTGACAAGCAGACGTTTTTATTTCTCCAAGAAGAAAAACTGCAATACCACTGTTTCAGAAGGTTCTATCAATTAATCGTCATTTGCAAGGCAAAAATCTTTACAATTGCACTTTAATAAAGCATCATCCAATTACAGTCTGCGATTCTTTCACAAATATTTAAATTTTGATTTTTCTATTTATTACATTCCCATTCTATTGAGGTAAATCATCTACAACATTGAATTTCTATTTGTCCATCTTATGCTAAATTAAATAAATTGATGTCCACGTTGAGCACGGAGCAACCATTAGTCTTCATTAATAATGTTCATTAAAAAATTAATACATTAGACTAAGAAATACTCAAGTAAATAGCTACAAACTATTTCTTCACTGGACATACTCATAATATGATGGTCTTTGGAAACTTCTGAGGAAGTCATGCTTCCATGAGCTAGCAGTGAGAACAGATGGAATCTCAGAATTTAATTTCTTGTTCTTAATTTACAATCTGTTTTCTGGAATAAATCTTTATTGGTCAGGCACTATGAACGTCTTCAGTAGTCATAAAGCATGACAGCCATGCTAAGGGAAATCAAGATACAGTAATTCGTCTTCACTGTGAGATTGACCCACAGCATTTATTTATTCTTTAAAACCTTGCATATTGTCCATCTACCCCAGTTTGTACAATATAAAAACTACATTACTGTTGTTAAGAATGTGTTACTCCAGTTGATAAACAGCTCTTCACCCAAAACCATATCCTGATCACCAGCCGCACTGAAACACACTTTCAGAAGTAAAGTTCCTTAGTGAGCATAGAGACCACACAGGGAATCTGCTTCTTCTCACTGAAACGCGGATCATCAGACACTGATTCAAAATTAGTGGCAACCACATAGTTGACCCGTGTGAGGATCTGCATGATCTCAAGTTGTTTTCCATGCTCGTTCAGCACAGAGCACAGAGACTGCACAAACCAGGAGCCTCTTCCAGGGTTCCTCCATGAGTAGTACCCTTACAGAAAAGACAGTAAGTACATAGGGTTATTTTTCCTCTTTTTTTCCTTATTATCTTGCAATGGATATGGAACTGAATGGCAGAGAGATAGGTACTAATCTGTGTGAAAGATTCTGGGAAAGATCAACAGCTCACACGCAGAAAGTTTAACTCTTACCATCACATCACATATCTTACTTCATTAAGGTGGAGAGTATGACCTCTCCAAATCTCATACTACTAAAGTACTGTCCCCTGGTTTTGCATTTTGGAAACGCCAACAAGGAAGTTTTTATGATTTTGACTAATAATCACTGTGCTGTAACCGTTCCTTTTCCTGGCATCATCATATATTGAACATACTCTCTAAATGGAAGAAAAAAATTGCTACTGCCTTTGCTAACTGTAATGTCTGTGTCTTCTCCCCTGCCAAATCTGGGCTTTCTCCTGTTTTTGCTACAGCTAGTGTAAATGGGATGGATACAACACACTGGCCAAACATACACTGGCCTCTAGTGTTTTGTCCATCAACATACAATACATCACCAACAGGGTCACTCTACAATTGAGTCAATATGGGTAATAAGTTTTTAGGCTTCTGTCCTCACCCTGACCCCCTTCTCCTTACCTGGCACTGTGGAATACGCAAACAGAAAATCTGCTTCTACTGGGATTTTGTATCTTGGATTGGCATCTGTTTCCAGAGTGTCATTTGCAGGTCCAGAGTCAGTCTGTATACCCTCATCAAATTCGGAGCCTCTGCATGCCTGAAAGCAGTGAAGGAAGAACTTATCCAATAAGGAGAAACAAAGTGTCATAACAATACAGTATTCCTTAACATTCTTTCATGCATACAGTTTTAAGTAGTAATTTGCATGTATTAGAAGCAGAAATGCAATTCTGGGAGACATGTAGTTGTTCAGCGATAAAGTTACTAGCTTATTCATTTTAAAAAATACAGATCCCATACAGCTAAGGGAGGTACTGGTGATGGGCTTTTAGAACACCAGTTGGTTGACTTTATTAAGGTAACTTTAAAGGCAACAGAAAACCCATTTTAAACGTACAATTCAAAGAAATATCATTTTAGTAGTATTAAGAGTCTAAAACAGTCTTTTACTCTGAGGCTGAGGATTAATTGATGGAACAGCATACAGAAAACATCACCTGCTGCAACCCCCATATGTGCATAATGCTATGATAAAGAATTCAGACCCATGGTATAACAATTAATATTGTTTGAAACAGCTGTCTTTAAAAGCATAAGGAATATATAGTTAAGTATATGCTAATGCAATAATGCAATGTCCGTATTTGGCTACCAAAGCAAAGAAGAACTATTTTAGCAGAATGCAGGAATTTGTAGAGTCAGTCTTTATTCAAAGAGTCCTGGGATATATTATTTTTGTAAATAATCTCACACTTTCCTCAGCTCTTTGTACAACAGGAAGTTTGTCTTTCTGCTTTGAAGTTGATTACCAAGCACAAAGACAGACCATTTACAAAATTACCATAGCAACATGTTCTTTACATCTATATATACCCGTATGTGAGTCTTGTATATAAACGTTTCCAGACAAGTCAACCCATAGTCAACTTCTCTCAACACAGTTTTTCATAAAACCTCCAGCAAAATTCGGGGCTCTTCTAGAGCAGACAACCAACATAACTTGCTTCTCTCGCTGCCACAGTAGGATACTATATTTACCTGAGGGCTATTACCTGAATGAAAAACAGTTTGGGTTTGCCTATAAGGCTTTTGCACTTGTCTCCTCTGAACAGCGCAGTCAAACTCTTGATAGCCATCGGTCCATCAGTGCCATAAATGAGGCCTTCTTCCCCATGGCTTAGAAGGATACAGGCAAAACAAGCAGCATCACTGTGATTCTCCTCAGCAGCTACAACATAAATACTACTTAGCCAAAAAGCAGCAACATTTTATATGAAAATTACATCTAGCAAACGCATTTTTTTGAGACTAAATATATAGTGGGCATCTACTGGAAGGCATAAGGAGGAGTGGATAAAAGATAGCACGACCCCCCTTTTTAGTAATGTGATGAGTACCATGACTGCATCCTACACCTAACTCTGAGTCTGGACCACCACAGTCAGCAGGCTGGACTGTTTATCTAAAATGACAAGATTTTTCACTTAATACACAGGACAGACACTTCACCTAACATGACAACTGTGTATTTCTCAACTGACATTGGAGGATGACATGACGAATTAAGCCTAACCCATTTAGAAGCTGAATCCTTCTACACGGAATAGGGCCTAAGCAATGTTCTAATTTTACTTGCTTTCAGCAGGTAGCAGAATTGGTAACTTCTAGAACTCTTTTCCAATCTAAATTATTCTATGATTCTAAATGTTTACCTTGTTTCAGTAATTTTTCCATATCATCACGGCTTCGATCATTGTATGTGTGAACCTCAAAACCTAAGTTCCTAAAACTCTTCGCTAGATCTCCAGCATCTTTATCAGTGCCATTGCGTGTCCCCATTCCTGCCAGAAAACAACTAATGTGGTTGATCACGCATTACACAGTTCAAAATAATTCACACGTTCAAAGGTAAATTCTTAGATTCATAATTAATAAACCCAAACAGTATCATGGTGACACGACTTTAGAACTCTAACATCACTCTCAGTATTGAGAACAAACAGTGAGATTTGTTTCAATGCAAAATGAACCAAGGTTCAATGCTAACACATATCTTATCCTGAGAAATGTTGGCATGACTCCAGCACCTTGCAAAAATAGGACTGCAGAAGCCTTCAGCATAGGCCTGATTCTGTCTCCTTTTGGTAGGTATGCGGAGGAACACAGGCATAAAGCAACCCAAGGCAAAACTGTTGAAAAAAGTTCCCATGATACCCATATAAAAGAAATCAGTGTAAACTGTTTGGAGAAAACACTTCATTTAGTGTGTTTGCCAAGCATATAGAAAAAGATCCATAAAGTTGACTATATTAGAAATATCTGCTTCAAAACTGTTCACAATCTGAAGAGTTAAATGCAAGAGTGTGAACAGAGCACACCTACAGAGATCAGCTTGTATACCTCATAGTTGTAGCTCAGGAACTGAGAAGTTACAACATGGGCTGCAGATATCAAAGTTCAATTTTTAACAACACAGCCTTAAACTCTGGGATGAAGGTTTAGTTTGAAGCAAGTTAATATGCTCTTTGAAACATATATTGCAAAGAAGCCACAAAGGGTCACTCTAATATAAGCATTAAAGAACAGGATTAAACTGTATGGACAATGATTTCTCAGAATAGGTAAATATATTCACTAAAATTCTGTGTCCCAGAGAAGTAAAATGAAAATGTAACAATTCAGAAGTCTGTAATGAGTACCACCAAAGGAAGAACATTACCTGTTTTGTCTTCAAAATTTTTGTTGTTTATAATAATGCATTTGCCAACTTTTTTATAGTCCATATTATACTGGAATGTGGGTGTAACAATTCGGTACTGATTAGTGAAAGAGGTCTTTGGCTGGTCATCGTCTCCATTCTTCTTTTTTCTAGGTGCACCAAATGAAATTGTTGTTAGTGGCTGGTCACATGGAATGTCCCTGTTTATCTTAAGTCAAACCATCCAAGCAGCCCTACCCAATGTTTTTAATTCTCTAACGTTTGTTTTCTTCCTTCATATTTCAGATTGAGAAATAAAAGATCTTATGATTTCCATGAAGTGAGTACTAAATGTGATTGGATTCTGATGATGGCAAAATGATTAGAGTGAACTGCAGCCGACAGTAGTACACACAGATGCTGGCCCACAGATAAAGCAAAAGGCCTACACATGAAGGCTGTCACAACTCTGTTTCTGGTCATGTTTTACTTTGACCATCAGTAATTCATGAAAGGATAGACTTATCTTCCTTAATCCTGAGCACAAGAAGTTTACCCAGTGGTGTGGTAAGATTTGTTAAGTGAATCCCGATCATCCCTGAACTCTCTAAAGATGAAGACAAAGTAGTACGTAGTTTCTACTGATAAAGATTCTAGATGGGAACAAATAATGTGTTAATGCTATCTGCTGAATAGCAGAAAGAACCTGTGCAAAGTAACTATTAGTGTTGTAATCAATACCTGAACCTCATTTTAAAAAACCCAATCAAACAAAACGTTGCCTATTAATATGATGGTGCCCTGACTTTTCTACGGCATGCAGAAGTCTTAGATTGAATTAGAAAATTGTGCAAAGGGATAGCACACATATTAATTAGCAATTTAAGCTAAATGAAGTATCGAGAACAGATTAGCTACAGGCAACACGCACACCTGAAGCATAGCATGAGGAACTCAGCAGTACTTGCTTTTAGAGGTAGACTTTTTGGTCTAAGCAAGTGGCTTTAGATGGTGGTAACATGTTCTCAAGCAGAATAAAAGCTTTAAAGAAGGTCTGATTCAACCTGAGACCTGTGAACAAGTTCTGGAGCAAGCCCTGTTAGAAACAATGCTCAAGAAGGGATAGAAGAAGGTATCAGCACTTTTCTTTAGTTATTTGGTCCAGCATTCTGCTTCAAATAGTATTTATTTGCTGATGCCTAATAGGGAAATTTCAACAGCACACGTAAGTGTATGATAGTTTTTTTTAACAAAATTAGCCTTTTCCCATAATCTTGGTTAAGTACTTTCACTACTCTCACTGTAACATCTTTCCAAAGAATTACCAAACTATTTGCTTCAACAATAGACTGTAGACATTAGATTGCTGTGAATTGATTAAATGTGGTTTAATCAGGTAATCTCTTATTACCTTCCTCACTTAAACAATTGTTTTGTTTTGGTTTTAAATGTCCTCTTTTATTACTGAAGGACAAGACTAACTGGAAATTATAAAAAACCTTCCTGAGATGATTCATCGTGTTTAAATGCTACTGCAATTCAATTTTAAAACAACTTCTTATCTTTGGATGTCCTCATGTTCTATTATAAAGGGTGAAATTAAATAGCTATACCTGGCAGGCTTTCTCTCTGCATTCTTTTCACTTGTGGCCATCCTAATACCATCTGTCTCTTAGACTTCTCTTAGAGACTACAAAGCAAGTTATTAAATCATAGTGAGTTGAGGATTTTGTCTGATACTCTGGAAATATAGGGGTTTTTTCTTCTGGCAATCTGCAAGTATGGGTATTCTCAATGCATACTTGAGAACTCCTTGCTTCTTAAGGACTTTGAGAGCAATAATTAAATATACTTTGCCTCAAGAAAATATTTTGACCATTTTAAAGAATTATCCATGGCTGTATGATGTTAATAATACATTTTACTTTTAAAGAGATCTTGAATTTTTATTTTAGCCTAAAATTCCCCTAGAACTAGACTGTTCTTTGGCAAAGAGAGAAAAAGAAAATTCAAATCAACAAATAACTACTGAGGTCAATGAAAAGGCTCATTTCTTCAGCTCGCACTGGAGTCAAGGTAGTAAAGATTTATCTGGCTTCAGTGACCTCCTGAAAAAGCTGTACGACTAACAGTGGCTGTTACACACAATGGGATATTTTCAAGGGGATTATACACTCATTTCTGTTGATGTCCAAATCCCTGAACAGCTCATCATAAGCAGTGGGGTATCATGTTTGCACTGTCTCCTCTCCTAAAATGCTCGAAGTGATCTAATTCTAGTCCAGAAATCATGCAGCCATATTACTCCACAAAAAAGCCTCAGTGAAATTACCAGCTGGGGTTAAGTGCCATAACAACGTAGCCACAAAACTCCTGTAACTTACTTCCCAGTTCAAAAGCTTGAATTTATGCATGCAGAAAAACTTGAGTGTTTTAGGGATGAGGCTACTACTGCTGGTACTCCCAAAAGTCTGCCGGAAGCTCATTCCTTTACAGAGGATACTATAGTTTTTCTTAAAGCTGAACAGGCTAATGAGATACTAAACAGCAGCATGCTTTGTAGGGTCACACCTATCATTTCTTTACTGGCAGACAACAGTTCCAGGAATCTTTTGGTATCTGTCCAAACTGAATGAGTAAGGATGCAAAGGTTGTGGATACCTACCCTGGGCATGCAGGCCAGAGAGAAATTGGTTTTTGAAGATTTTTGTCTTCTGTGCCAGCACAGTGCAGTATGAGAATTGCCTGACTGACTAAACTGTCAGTGTAAGATCCAAGACTTCACTTTCAATAAGCTAAATCAGACCTTGTTACAATGACCAATACAGTAATATATATGTAATCATCAGTCCTTAAGGACTTAAGTCCTTAAGCCTGTCAGTGACAGGCTGCATTGTGACTGAAAGCCTAAGGCTTTCCAGATGAATTTTTATTTTATAAGGTTGGAACTAGACACTTGTTAAGATAAACCTTTACTGCTGTTGTGTTCTCTGAAAGGGATTTCCCAAGTTAGTTATGTGCTGTTATAATTTGTCTCTTTTAAATTCTGCTTCTCTGACATCCAGTGCCTTTAATTTCCTTCTTCCGGGATTCAAGTTTGCCCAGACTAAATAAAAACTTCAGTTTTATGACTGTTTACTTTTTCTTTGGCTTTTAGTTACAATGATCTCATAATTCCTCATACCACTAGCTGTCAGTGATCTTCCCCTTAGACAGAAATAGTCTTCCAATGGCTGCTTTCATGTATTTAATGTTCTCTCCCTGAACCTCCATTCTGACCCCCTCATACAGTTTGTACATTCTCAGTCTTACTGTGTCTCTAAACCTAGTCCTTAGGCTTTACAACAGCATGACTGCTTTGGCCAAGCTCCTGGGCTCAAGTCTGCTTATCTCCAAAGTAAAAAGTGTTTTGGAGACAACCAGCTGCCTAACTTCAAGTGCTGTACAACAGCTTTCCATGGCGAGGGTCTCCACTTGCCACCCATCACATTACATCATGGAATCAATGATTCCTGGGGTTTTTTCCAACCAGAGTGATTCTGTGATTATGAATGTCTGGAACTGCCCACCTCTGCCCTGGTGGAAAGACCAGTGACTTCTGCACTAAGAAAGCTGTTCTGCTGTAACGATATGGACTCACCTTGGCACAGTAACAACATCATGCAGGGAAGTCTCTCAAGAGAAGAGTGGGCGAAAGAGAAACATTAAGAAGTGCAATCTCTAGGGTAGGAACTCTTAACACCATTCCATTTACTAAACCTCAACGTTAAAACTAATTAAAAAGAGCTATGATAGTAACCAACACCATAGCTCTTCTGAAAACATGAGCTGCTTGGCCTTAAAAGCAACATGGCACTAAGTACACAGAATAAACAGCTGTCTCGGGAACAGAACAGTCACTTAAATAGCCCTATGGGTAGAGGCTTAGATGAATAAAGACAAATTTCATAATCATCATTTCCCAGTCACATGATGGGAGTTTGCTGTTTGTTTTTTATCCTTTTTTTTGCTTTCCTAAAAGAAAATGAATGTGTTAATCTAAATGAACTCTAAAACTGGTATTATAGAGGGAAATCTGGGCTTTGAAAACAGCTATAGTCCCTTTCTCTTCCAAGAAAGTTAGGGACTTCTGTTGTTGTACTGAAAAATGTAAGCATAAAAAAAAAATCCTAGTTATGCTACTATTCAGTTCAAGGAAGCTGACATTCAGAGATGGGTGGACAAGGCTCAGCTGCTTACATTCATTTCTGCACACCACACAAAGACAAAACAAGAGAATGCTCTTTTGCTCTATGAAGTTCAGTAAATTTGAGCTTTACTTGCTATAACAGAGCAATGCAAAAGGTTTTACACTGGTGTGTAATCATGTATCAGTTGTGAATCACAGAATCATTTAGGTTGGAACAGACCTTTAAGATTGTCAAGCCTAACCATATACTCTGCTGTACTAAGTCCACTACTAGACCCACCATGCTTCCCAACACCACATCTACAGCTTTTCAATACATCCAGGGATGGCAACTCAGGCACCTCAACTGGGTAGCCTGTTCCAAGGCCTGGCAACACTTTCAGTGAAAAAAATGTTTCCAGTATCCAACCTAAACCTCCTTGGTGCAGCTTGAAGCAGTTCCCTCTTGTTCTGTCACCAGTTATTTGTCAGAAGAGACCAGGCCCATCTCTCTACTACTCTCTCTGAGAGATTCTTTCAAGTAGTTGTAGAGTGGTAAGGTCTCTTCTCAGCCTCCTCTTTTATAGGCTACACAGCCCCAGTTCCCTCACCCGCTCCTCATAGCAGGTAACAGCCTCCTGATAACAAAGCATAGCAGTGGTACAGTGACAATAATGCTCATAGTAAAAATACAAAAAAGGTCTGTGTTTGAATTCACAAAGCATCAAAAAGCTATATGTAGTAAAACTGAATGTGCAGAGACCAGATTTATTCTTCCAAGAAATTGCTCTGGTAACATAATTAATAAATTAAAGAAATTAAAGTTCAATACTTTGTTTTCTGTTTCTACCTTAGTCGCAATAATTAGTGCTCTATTCATATATTGGATGCTCTCTGATGATCATGCATTAGCATGTCTTACCCCTACATAACCTTCTCTCCAAACTGCCAGCTTTAATACTTTTATCCAGCTTTAATACTTTTATCCAGCCTACAATCACCATATTTAGTACAATTCTAATTACTGTACACTCTCCCCTCTTTGAATTTTTTTTTCTCTTGAAACCTATTGGTAATAACAAGCAAAAGACACTTGTTAAACCTGACTAGAGCTTTTTAGATCTTCAGTTCTTTAAGGCAGACTCTTTGTTCTTTGTCAGATCCATTTTGGTAGTGACACACAGATTTAGAGCTGCATGCAAATAATAGATTATCCTGTTGCCTTTTCCTATTAATACTGCAGCAGGTTGGCAGCAGGAACATTTCTGGACAGATAGAATGTATCACTATTTGAACTGTCTTTTATAAAAAGGAATATTCCTTTACTGTTAAAAATCAAAAAGTATAAAATATATATGATAAGGACTAAGTATTAATCATAAGGGCTAGACCAAAACTATTACACTGCATCTGATTATATGATCCCAGCTCACACACTAAGAAAGGATGAAAGTCTAAGCAAATTGCACAATAAACACTAACAGTAGCCACTGCTGAAGACACTGGCATTTGGGAGATCTTACTTACCTGAATGCCGCATTATGTGTACTTTATCTCTTGAATATACTACAGTAGTAGGTACAATTTACATCTCTCTCTTTTCAGACAGATAGTACCTTACCAAGGACTCTTCAGAAAGAGGTTAAATGTAATTACAAAGCAAGAAAAGAAATACTATTCCTCACAATCTTTTTATAAACAAAGGTTACTCAGGCTTCCAAAGTATCTGCAAGTAGATAAACTGACCAATAGTTTAACAGCTGAATCAAGCCTCCTGAGGAAAAAGGTACAATACTAATTATATAGGAGGAAGGTCAACTAAACTTTCCATTCTCAAAGGTATTAGCAAATGACTGCTAGCTTTGATAGACTAGTGCCACCAAAATAACCAGTCCTTCAAAGGCTACTTTTGAATATGCTCCAGATGAATGTCAACAGTAGACAAAAAAAAATCTAACATTAAATTCAGACTATTTTAACATTATTGAAAGTTTACCTTTAGAAGAGAGAAGTCCTGCCAAAACTGAGCATAAACATTATTTCACCTACATTGTTTACTGTGTCAAGGAGATGTTAGACTTACAGAACACTTTCGGGTGTAAGAAACCTTAAGATCATCAAGTCCAGCCTTTTCCTAGCCCTATCAGCACCACTACATCATGTCCCCCAACACAACATCTAACTTTCTCTTTAACATCTCCAGGGATGGTGACTCAACCACCTTTCTGGGCAGGCTGTTCCAATGCCTGACAACTCTTTCAGTAAAGAAATTCTTCCTAACACCCA
Organism: Phoeniculus purpureus; assembly: GCA_028565055.1. Taxonomy (NCBI): domain Eukaryota; kingdom Metazoa; phylum Chordata; class Aves; order Bucerotiformes; family Phoeniculidae; genus Phoeniculus; species Phoeniculus purpureus. The sequence continues at coordinate 23,524,627 of JAOXOE010000632.1, read as the reverse complement.
ACCTGGTGCAGCTCAAGCCCATTTCCTCTTGTCCTATTACTTGCCACTAGAGAGAACAGACCAACCCTTGCATCTCCACAACCTCCTTTCAAGTAGTTGTAGAGAGCAATAAGGTCTCCCCTCAATTTCCTCTTCTCTGGGCTAAACAGATCCCTCAGCTGTTCCTCATACAACACATGTTCCAAATCCTTTACTAGCTTGGCAGCCGCCTCTCCAGCCCTTCAATGTCCTTCTTGTAGTGAGGGGCCCAACACAGGACACTGTACCGAAGGTGAGGCCTAACCAAAGCTGAGTAAAGAATAATCACTTCCCTGCTTCTGCTGGCAACTTTACTCTTGATACAGTGGCCAGGATGTCATTTGCCTTCTTGGCCACCTGGGCACGCTGCTGGCTCATGTTCAACCAGCCCTCAATTAACACTTCCAGGTCTCTCTCTGCCTGGCAGGTCTCCAGCCACTCCTGAAGCCTGTAGCGCTGATGGGGGTTGTTGTGGCCAAAGAGCAGGACCCAACATTTAAATGTTGTCATCCACCAAAGGTATGAAAACTGACAGCTGCAAATTAGAAGAGCAAACATAAACAACACAGTAAAAATAATCCCCCAGAACTTCAAAACAGAAAAGCCAGGCAAATGGTCCTGAATCTCTGTTGCCTCTCATGGCCCTGTTTGGTCTGCTAAAGAGAATTGAAATGACAGTGAAACTCACCTAACTAGTAATACTGGTGTGTAAAGTTCATGCTTATCAGTGACATATGAAGTCTGTGCAAACAAACAAATCTTCATATGCTGCTCTGCTCACATGTCTCAACCTTCAGAGTCATTTTCAAGGAGAGCACTAAAGGGAACTGGCAAGTGTGCTTACTCCAGTAACCCTGAATGAACGCACCCAGCCTTCCTCCTGGGACCGACCCTCCTGCTACACATGACAGGGCCAGTTAGTCAGTAGAATAAGGGCTGTTTGAATCTGTTCTCAAGATCAAGGCCATAGTAATTATTTATCTTCCAGCTCCTTTTGGAAGGGCAAATTAGTTTTTTACTTCTTAGAATTAGATTGTCAGCCAGTTTAGAAGTCACCAGAGGCAAAGCCTGTTGCTTCAATGAATCTGCAGCTAGGAAGTTAGAGAACATTGCTGTGGCAGTCTTGAAAGAAAGGAGTTAGATACACAATGGGATTATCTCCTTGAATTTATAAAGGCAGTAATAGAGCTATGCTGTCATTAACAAATTCTTTGCCCAAGAGAGGTCTGAATTAACTAATCCAATGAAATGGTATCATAGTAAAAACTTCCTTTTGTTCTTACAATAGCACATGTAGCACTATAGCTACAGATTTTGCAGAAAATTGGAAAAAAATGAAATCCTGACATTTCCCTAAGTTTCCTCTAGCCTGCTGTATCACCTCCAACAATGGGACACAAACCACAGAATTATTTATTAAGACTATACGTTAGCTATGCTTTGCCAAACTGACTTGTGAAAAGTATTAAACAAACCAAAATGGTGAGGAAATGGGGGGATATCTTAGGAAGACAGGATAAGGGGTAATGGCTTTAAATAGTGAGAGGGAAGATTTAGATCAGATATGAGGAAGAAATTACTCACTATGAGGCAGTGAAGCCCTGCAACTGGTTGCCCAGGGAGGTTGTGGATGCCCCCTCCCTGGAAGTGTTCAAGGTCAGGTTGGATGCAACCTGGTCCGATGAGAGATGTCCCTGCCCGTGGCAAGGGGGATGGAACTAGATGATATGTGAGGTCCCTTCCAACCTAAGCCGTACTACGATTCTATGTTTTAAGTACTACATCTACTTAGTTGTGCTTAATGGATTAGATTGAATCACAGTAAGGCCACACCTACCATGAAACTTCACAATCACAACAGTCTCAGATGAACAAAATCAGTCAGTGAGTGGTAAATGTGGTGACTCACCTGACTACAAGCATACTCTGCATTTGATCTTTCTCAAAGCAATCCACAAACCTTTACTCAGTAGTTTCTAAAAACCTGCAGCTTCTCTTTAATCTGTAGAACATCGTTTAGATTTATACCTGAACTTCTTTTTAAAGATACACTGAAAAAAATGCCTCCTATCTTCTCATCTTCCATCATCTGCACAGTTCATAGTATAGTACAATAAGCATTGGTATATATAAGCAAATTATTCTTCAACTTTAGTTAAACTACATACATTTTAAATCCCTCATTAGAAGACATTTTTCAGATCTGAGCTAGTCTTGTAGCTTTTTTATCCCTAGTTTCAGACCCTTCTCCAATTAGGAGGGAGAATCTTCTTTAAGAACAGAGAAACCCAGTCCAGGACAAGTGGAAACTCACTGTGTAATGAAAGGAGTTGAACTGTTTCAAGAAGCAAGTCTCAGACTACAGTTTCTAGCATACTCTGTATGTATCTTTGGAGTTCTGGCAGTTACATCTAAATATGTTTTCCTCTCCTTTTAACTATGTGTTAGTGATTGCCATAACATCATTCAGATCAAAACCATGGCTGCAGTTTTATGTATTACATACAAATGAAGCAGACAAAGAGCACTGGGGCTAGGCCAGCAACACTTTGTTAAAGAAGCTTCAAGACAAACTATTATGTCTAATATTGTCCACATTTTGCAAACTAAAAAAAGACTACAGAAAAAAACCCCAAAACAAAAGTACCCTAGTGTTTGTGCACTTCATATTTTAAGCATCATTTACAGCCTACATGACAATTTTGTGGTGTAATGGCTGCAGCAGAGAGGACCAAATCATAGTACATTGTAAACTCTCAACCATCAATTTGTAATTCAGCTTGAGCTCCCTCATTAGCTGTGTGGTATCTGCTGTTCAGGCTTCACAATGTTGCATGCAAAATAATATTCAAATACTATTCAAAAGGTAAAATTTTACAAAGAAGAATATTGCTTGCTGAGAGGCTTTCTGCTCATTTCTAGAAAACCTGCATGTACATGAATTCCCTGGGTGTTCTGGAAACTGATATCTTGCATGATCATATTCTAGGTAGTGGGATGCACACAGGCAATTGCTAATTATATGAAAAAAGATGAAGTGTCATCTATCACAGTCACTATGATACCTATGTATACATATATTGGGGTGTGTATATATATATATATAGCTATATCTATGTGGACTGCTTGGAAAAATTACTCAAAATAAAGCTACCTCTCCAAACACTGTGTTCTGTCATCTCAGAGAACACTCTGGCTAGGATTAGCAACTGCAAAATGCTAGTGGAGCTATAATTAGCTTGATAGAAGCACTGAAACTCTTCTAGCACATTCATTCATGAAACTTCCAAACAGGTGGCAATAAATAACATTTTACAGTACCTTGGCTCATCATCAAATGGTACTCCACACTGCATCTGAAAACAGCTTCAGCTTGTCCTCAAGAGCAAGTCTAATTTTCTTTGCTAATGCTAGGAGCCCACCATGCTCAGGGTTACATCGAGAGTGAAACAGGTTGCTGCTCTCTGTGTTCAGGCCCAAAGATTCACATGTGTCAGCAGTGGGTCACACTGGACTTTTCTGTGGGGCTATTCAAACCCTTGTAGCTATCACCCTGCAAGCTGAGGTCATGCAGGCCTAATCTACCTTTGCTGACAAGTGGAAAACATGCTCCCATCACTCTGATTCTATCACTGTCCTTACCTAAGGGTGTAGGAAAATACAGCAGATCTTGAGAGGGAGACAGGACCATAGATTTCACTTTGTAATGCATCTTCCTTCCTTCTATCTAAACCTAACCCACCAGTACCACAATATTTACACAATCAATGTTTCTAAGAAAATAATGCAAATTAACATGGACAGTTCATTGAAATATTTCCTATATCCTTTTTTTTTTGTTTTGGTTTATTACAAACCTGGGTTAATTTGTTCGTGATTCATCGGAAAGCTTAGAAATGACACTACATAATAACTTTCCTCCAAATTTTGTATAGTGACAGCCCAGAGGTTGTTGTAGTGAAGGAAATAAATTACTACAGTAAAATTTGGATACTTGACTCACTGTTGTGATTAGATACATAGTTCATATATAACCCAGGTTTGTTGTGCTTCGTAAGATGAAAATCTCTAAGGTAACTGGAAACAAATATTGGCTGTGAAATAATGAGTTCTTACAATTTAGACTCAACGCAATTTCAAGATACTTGGGCATTCCCTATATGGTGCATCCAGTAGGTGTCCAAGGGAAAGTAGAAGCACTGACCCCAGGAACTGCAATTGTTAAAAACTACTACAGTGTTCTCCAGGAGTTGAGCTCCAGATCTAACAAAAACTGCAATAACAAAACCAAAACAAAAAAAACCTGAAAACCCTCTGGCTAGAAGAGAGTAATAAGAATGAAACACCCCCATTGTTTCATGTCAAAATCTCTTTACTGTCTTTGCAGGTATCAAATTCAACAGTCTGTAAGTGCCAGAAGACACAGCTTCTGAAATCTGATGTTAATTCCTTTGGAAGAAAATACACTGATATTTAGCTTGTGCAAAGCAGACCCCACAAACTCCAAACAGAACTAAAATTATGTTTTTCTAGACTTGGGAGTTAGGATAGTAAAGAGAAAGATCACTTACAGGACAGACTACAGCACAGTGATTTTCTTAGGAACATAAAGGAAACGTGAAGTTGAATCAAGTTGCTGGCCTCTTAGCCCAGCGCATAACTTCATCATATCTTTTTAGTTATTATCAGCTTTAAAGTATCTTGCAGGTGACCTGCTACATAGCTTGGCCAGTTTCTTCAAATGGCCCCAAAAAGAGAAAATAGGCAAAACATACGCATCTGTATCACTGAGAAACTGTTCTTCATTGAGCTGTACCTGAAAAGCAGCTTCTTACAAACCACATAAAAGTCAGCTGTCAGTAATCAAAAGTGGATGGAAAACAGGTCCCCAAAAGACAACAGAACAACAGAACAACAGAAGATCACAGAATTATTGAGGCTGGAAAAGACCTAAGATCATCCAGCCCAGCCTATGACCTAAATTGCCATAATCACAGAATCACGTAGAATCAGCTAGACCAAGGCACTAAGTGCCACATTCACTCTGTCCTTAAACACCTCCAGGGATGTAACTCTACCACTGCCCTGAGCATTCCATTCCAATGTCTAACCACTCGTCCTGTGAGAAAGTGCTTCCTAATATCCAACCTAAACCTCCCCTGGCACAGCTTTAGGCCCTGCCCTCTTGTCCTGTCACTAGTTGCCTAGAAGAAAAGCCCAACCCCCACCTTGTCTACAACTTCCCCTCAGGTAGTTACAGAGAGTGATAAGGTCCCCCATGAGTCTCCTCCAGGTTAAACACCAGCTCCCTCAGCCTCTCCTGGTAAGACTTCCCTTTCACACCCTTCACCAGTCTCGCTGTTCTCCTCTGGACCCACTCCAGTACCTCAATATCTTTCTTGAAGTGAGCAGCCCAGAAAGTTGAAACACAGACAAACTCCCACACCTGTCACAGCTCCGATGCTGAGGTTCATCTGTGGCTGAATCATGAAAGTCAATATTTGTTCTTTGAAGGACAAGGGTATTTACCTTGAGAAATACAGCTACACTGAGACAAAGGTCATGAAATGAAAGTAGACCGCTTTAGTAACATCTGTGCTTCCTTATTTTGATGCCCCTGTAGTCTGAATAAACACTTTACAAATTAAAAGAAAACCTCTGTATCCAGGAATCTTTTTAACCTAAATACTAGTTTATAAATCAGGTAGGTATCATAACTACATAACTGTCAGCATTATTGAACTACATAAGGCAAGTTACACACCAATGTTTCCAGCAAATTTTCAAATTAATTAAAATGAAAAGTCTCATTCTTCACAGTGGCCTGACCTGGCAGAAGTAAATACTGTACAGATACTTTGGATTTACGGTGCTGAAGTGCTGAAGTACTGCTCTAGGTGGAGTCTCCTTCTCTGGAGATGTTTAAAACCCGCCTGGATATGTTCCTGTGTGGATATGCTCCGGCAGGGGGATTGGACTAGATGATCTTTCAAGGCCCCTTCCAATCCCTACTGTTCTGTGACTATATGTCACTGCATCTTACAAGCCTCTTGCATTCCTCAGTGGGCTTTTATTACAATGTATTTTGCGTTTCTGTGCTAAGGGCACTATAGGACCTCACAGTTTCAATTTTATCCCAGTATTTGTAAGAATTAGAATCATAGAATCATTAGGGATTGGAAGGGACCCCGAAAGATCATCTAGTCCAATCCCCTGCCACAGCAGGATCACTTCACTGGAGAAGTTATACAATCAGAATCACTCTGGATACTGCATTTCCACTGCTTTTACCAACACCAACGTAAGGGACTTCTACATTTACCAATTTATGGTTCTCTACCTCTACTGGCGTTACTGTTTAGCTCTAATCATTTTATTAGAGGTTAATAATATTAATGAAATATAAACTATTCACTTAATTACTTATTTAGTGGGTGAAGAAAAACTGCATGTGCCACAAATGCAGTAGCGCTTCTCCCAATTGCTGCTGCTCTCTAACTACTCCCTTTTCGTCAGTACCAGCTGGACAAAGAGTGGTAGAACTCTCATGCCTCTGATAGCCACCGGCAAGGATAAGCTCAGCCACAGCCCCACTAAGTGGCACATCAGCTCTGGGAAGCGTGGAAGTAGACTCTTACCTTCAGAACACAGCTTGCCAGCATATCCAGTGGTTGAGCAGTCGCAGTGTGGTTCACCATCCAGAAGGAAGCAAGTGCCACCATTTTCACAGGGGTTTTCTGCACAAAGCCCTTCCATTTCCAGTCGGACCCCTTGACTGCCCAGGAGCTGCGGCTCAGAGTTGCCGTATTTCAGATCCAGGATAAATCCTTGAAACGGTGGCTCAGCCAGAACTCCATCTAGGGTCAGGGCGGCAGGACGAATGTCCAGTGGGACTCCACCAACAAAAAGGTCACTGACGATATTCATATATTGACGCTGTGGACGCACCTCGCCTGGCTTGGCTTCTCCATCCAGCACTAGGACTGTCCGAAGGTGGTTGCGGCTGATCATCAAGAAGTGCCAGTTGCTGTCATTGACTTGTTTGTCCGTGATAACTGTAGTCTCCGCACAGTCTACGCTGAACTGGAGCTGGATGTGTCCATCGACAAGGGACAGACAGAGGAAGTCACAGACACCACCATCATCAAAGTAGAGGAGTAGCCCCGCAGAGACGTTGGTCTTGAACTGGAAGCTGAGTTCACTCCTAGTGCTGGCATCCCAGCGGAGGTAGCGGGCCCACTGGTTTGGGATGCCCATGAACTCCAGACCCAAACAGAGACCAAGCAAGGAGCCCAGCAGCAAACTCACCTTCAAGGTGAAGAAGACAGAATACGGAGTGAAGCCCATTGTTTTAGTATCTGATCTTCCCTAGGAGGAAAACAAAAGCCACACTACCGGGAGGAGAAGAGAACACCAGTAGTCAATAACCAAACGTTAAATCCCACAAGAAGAGCAAAAGAGCACAGAGAGCAACAGGGAGAGAGGGTGAATGAGTGGAAATCAAGACAGCAAATGCACGTGACCAAGAGGAAATTTCTCCTTCCCAAGGAAAGATCTCAATTATCCTTTAAGATCCAGAGGCTTTAATCTTAAAATTACAGCATGTATGAAGCGACTTGTCCAGCCAGCGCAATTTCGTGAAGGGGAAGGTAACCCACGGTGGCGACTTCTGGTAGAACACAAAGGTGACACTGGTTGTTCCCAGGAGGAAAGAAATGCAGAGCTGAAGCCCAAGCCTCAGATTCTGGTTTCCTAGAAGTGATGCCAGTATTGACAGAGGTGGCAGTGAGATGGAGGAGAGAGTGAATTCATAAAGCACGTGATCCTCGACAGTGCAAAACCAAAGTCAATCTTCATGATGCATCAGTGGCTACCCAACGCATAGTTCACTGCTTGGCACTCGCAAAGCTTGCAGGATCTGCGGGGTCAAGAGAAGACAAGAAAGGAAAAAGTTAGCCCTACGGATCTTTACCACGAAGCTTATTAACGTGTAAGTTTCATTGACATCTCTTGACGCTCTGGCCACTTCTTCATGCCTGCAGTTGTCTTACAGAGCCCCCCCAAAGCAGCAAGGACAGCCGTGTCCCCCAAACGAGGAGAACCAAACAGAGAACTTACCGAGCAATGCGCAAATGCCACAACACCGAGCAATGTAAAAATACCCCAAACGATTTCGTTCCTTTGATGGCTGCCAACTTTACTGAAAGAAACAGATCAGATGTGGGGCCACAGTTCAAGAGAGACAGGGAACTACTGGAGAGAATCCAGTGGAGGGCAACAAAGATGACTGGGGGCTTGGAGCATCGCTTTTGTGAGGACAGGTTGAGAGAGCTGAGACTGTTTAGCCTTGAGAAGACTGAGAGGAGCCCTGAGCCAGCTGATAACTACCTGCAGGGTGGCTGTAGGGACGATGGTGCCAGGTCTAGAAAGGTCACCCTCCCTCTCTACTCTACCCTGGTGAGGCCACATCTGGAGTACTGTCCAGTTCTGGGCTC
>JAOXOE010000632.1:23486831-23516014 GCA_028565055.1 Phoeniculus purpureus | reverse complement strand
TCATCTACTCCAACCCCCCCTACAACAAGCAAGAACATCTCTAACTAGAATGAATAGACCCCATCAAGCCTGACCTTGAATGTCTCCAAGGATGGGGCCTCCACCAACTCTCATAATCACAGATCATAATCTGTGGTGTGTGGTGGATCTGTTCCAGTGATCCACCACACTCATGTTAAACAACTTCTTCCTCCTGTCCAGACTAAATCTCCCTTTCTTTAGCTTACAAACCATTATCCTTCATCCTTGCCCTTGTGAAGAGTCTTCCCCAGCCTTCTCAGGGGCCCCCTTCAGGTATTAGAAAGTTATCTCAGACGCAGGGTTCAGACCTTCACTAGGGAAGCGATGAGCTTTCCAAGCCCTGCTGTTTAGTATAGAAGATACCAAACTCGATGTCCTACCTTCCTGCTTGTAACAACTTTTCCATTCCCAAGGACAGTAACTGCAGTGACAGCTTCACAGGGCAAAACCAACGCTGAAGCTCCATGGTGGATGGATGGAGTTCTCAAGTGAATAGACAGCACAAGGGTAGATTTGACATTTTTTCTGAAGCAACTTCTTCATTAACATCTAACACTCTGCCCAGTGTTTGGAAAACACACCTACTGTTTACAAGCTGCTGTTAGGAGCTCAGAGCGCTGGTGAGCCTACAGGCTCTGCTGAAGGGAATGCCCAAGACAGGAAAACTACGGAGAGCTGGAACTAAGGGTTACAACTTGCAAATGCCTTCCCAAAAAAAGAAACAACATGTGCTGCTGCAGCAGCAGCAATACTTCAGAAAGCAAACCCTTTGCACGTGAAGGCTGCTTTAATGTCTCTGCTTACGGAAGGGGGCAAAGGAGAACAAAATGGGCTCTACTCACCCAAATTACAGTGGGGGTAGAATTTTGCTCCGCGCAGTGGTAGATAAAACAGCCACTGGGTATCATTTTCAGCGTCTGGTGGGATCGTGTGTGCAAAATACCAGGGTGACAGGCAGAAAGATAAAATTCAGATGGGCAACAGGGTCATCATTTTGAACAGCCACAGGAAACTACTTCAGATGGGAAGGACAAGGCAGAGAGAGAAGCTGTTTAAAGCCCCATCCACCTAATCTCCAGATAAGTTCATCTTGGCAGGAGAATGCAGAATCCCTTGCAATAACAGGAAACTATCTTGACCCCGTTAGCGAATTTCACATGAAAGGCTCCTTTTTGTTGCCTTTAGAAACAATCTAATTAATTGTTTCCTCGAGCAACGACTTTGTGACCACAGAAATCATTCCCGGGCAGTGCCACCCTGGATTCTGGCAAGAAGCACAAGCCCAGCACGTCTCACAAATGCTGCTGCACACACAGGCATCGTAGAGTCATTTGCACACAGAAGGTGTAAGCCTGTGTACGTACAGGTTTAGTGCCTCAGGAATACTTAGGTAGAAGTTGGGCTTGAAGGTGTCATTTCAGGGATTATGACTGAAAGCAGATACATTTTCAGCTTTATGATCCGAGGCAAATACTCACCAAGATGCAACTCTGCCTCAGCTGGCTAAGGGAGGGTGACAGAAGCTTTAGATGCACTTTATAACAAAACACAGAAATTGCAAATAAGCTTTTGGAATGTTCGTCAAATTCATACTTACCGCATCAGGCTAAGCTTGAATATATTTAATCTGGATGGAAATCAAAGAAAGTTAGTGGAGTTTTCTGCTCAGTGTGTATAAATGTATTAAATATTTGAATAGATAGACATGAGGAATGATCTTTACTAAAGAAGCAAAAACCAGCATAGTGAGACTACTGTTGCTGGGGCTCACCTGTAGTAGATAAGTCAGAACTTTTGGCATACGATGCTTTAATTAATGATAAATCATTGCATAAATAAGAACATGATGAGCAGCACACAGGACGGGCAGCCATTCAGAAAGACTTGAACAGACTGGAGGTTTAATAAGTGCAGAGTCCTTCTCCTGGGAAGGAATAATGAAATGCATCAATACAGGTTGGGGGACAATCTACTGGAGGGCACTTCCATGGAGACGGATCTTGGAGTTCTTGTGGACAGTAAGTTATTGATGGAACAGCAATGTGCTCTTGCAGCCAAGAAGGCCAATGAGTGTGCCCAGCAGAACAAAGGAGGTTCTTCTCCCTCTCTACTCTGCCCTAGTGAAGCCACATTTGGAGTACTGTCTAACCTGTCCAGTTCTGGGCTGCCTGGTTCAAGAGGGACAGAGATTTGATTGAGAGTTCAGCAGAGGGCCACAAAGATGATTAGGGGACTGGGGCACTTGTCTTACGAGGAGAGATTGAGAGAGCTGGAACTTTTCAGCTTGGAGATGAGGTTATGAGTGGACTTAATCACTGTCTATAAAAACATGAAGACTAACTGTCAAAAGAAAGAGACAATCTCTTTTCACTTGCCCCTTGTGATAGGACACAAGGGGCAATGAGTGTAAGTTGGAGTACAGAAAGTTCCATCTCAATATGAGAATAACTAGCTTTCTTTAACTGTAAGGGTTACTGAGTATTGGAACGAGCTGCCCAGGGAGGTTGTGGATTCTATGTCTCTGGAGACTTTCAAGACCCATCTGGATCCGTTTCTATGTAACGTGTATTAGGTTCTATGACCCTGCTAGAGCAGGAGGATTGGACTTGATGACCCCTGGAAGTCCCTTACAACCCCTAATGATCTGTGCATAAAGGAGTATTTTTGTAGGTATGTTGTACTGGTGCACGCAGGAAGCCTCTATTGGCATTCTGTATCCATATGTTCTCAGTCAAAGCTGCAAAGCTGTCATCCCAGTAAAACAATTACAGTTTTTCAGAAGCTGCAGTTAAAATATGGTTCAACCCTAATTATGAAACAAGCACCCACTTACTGCAAACTGTGGCACAGTTTAACCACAGTTAACATGACTAACAAAGAGCACTTCCAAGTGTTGTTCCAGCAGCTCTCCTTGCTCAGGGGTCACTACAGCAAACTGAAGGCCACAACGTGGTCAGTCTGTGACTCATGCTGCACATCATTTCTCATTGCTTTCGTGTGTAGACATGGAATAAACCCAGATATCTTGTTTCCAGAGCACTACGTAACATTGAAACTGGGGAGTCCTCATGACCTCAGGTCACTGCATGGCCAGCTGACACCCAGGGCTGCAGAGCCCCACAGGAAAGGGCGTGCGACATGAACAGCCCTTGTTCATTAAAGGAGTTTAATGAAACTCTAACCTCTTACATAAGATGCATTTTGTAACTTCCAACGTCTACACTGATGTAAAGATTGACAGTAAAACCCAGCCTTTTAATGTTTATTTTTCCACGAAAAATCTTTACAAGGAGAGAGGTTTCACAGGAGAGAGAGTACATTCTTTTATCACTATTTATTTGCTGAATTGATATCCGAGGCTGTCATTTCTTCTACAGTGTATTTTGTTTGTTCTCATAATATTACAGGACATTCACCTTTTATTTTAAAAGGGTCATAATCCACGAACACTGTTAAGAATGTTATTAGGCAATGCTGTATGTGAAGAATTTACACAATCTACATCGGCTGTAGATTAAGTGCCTACAGTTTTAATTCTTCACATATTTTGTAGTTAAAGTATAAAACACATCTTTTAAACGTTCAGATAGTTGAAAGGCTTTATATCACACGTAATGGAAAAACAGAGGTTTAGTATCTCAAGGAGCAAACCAAAATATTTCAATGCCCACAAAGCAACACTCAAGTTCTCAATGAACAAATACAATTCCTGTCTTTACTCTGACCCATGTGGAGACAACTACCAAGGTGTTAAGTGCCCAGATGTGACTTTCTTCACTAGTATGATACTGCTGGAAATTTTACCCATCACAACATCATAACCCAAATGAAATTACGTGGTTTTACAGTGAGAGAACCTGACCCTTCCGCCCTGAAGAGCTCTAGACGCAACCTTCTGCCATTTAAAGAATCTTTGCTGATCTGCAGAACCCAAACAACAGAACAAGGACCAACACCCACTCCTCAAATACAAAGAAGAGTAACCTTCATCCTTTGAGACCAATGAATGGTTTGCCTTCCATCTCACTCACACCACAATTTCAGCAAGCTGTCTGAAATCCCCTGCCACGTTTGTTCTGGATGTACAGAAGTGGTGACAACGGTTTCCAAAGTTCACAAGAATGAGGGAAAAAATTAAGTACTTTATGAGAAAGTATCTTGAATGAAAAGCACCTTGATTTCAACTTAACTAAAAAACAAGATGAAGGAAAACTCTTCACAGTTTCAGAATTAATAGAATCAAACCCTTTGAAACTTGCAAACCATGATGGTCAAATACCCTACTTCAATCACAGCATTTCTGTGAAGATACACTTTCAAGTATTTTTATGCAAGGCACTGATTTTTTTCCTTCAGCCATCATAATGTAATGAAACTGTGGAACTTGTCACACTCGGCTGAACTACAGGCCCTAAAGATATCTGCCACTAACCTTTGAGAACTTGAGTTTTACTGGTGTCAGCTTTACACTTACATGGATGTTATCAATTTCTTTATAAAATCACATCGAACCATCTCGGGACTCAAGACTACAACGATTAATGGTACATTAATGATAATGATTTCCAGAAGTGAACGCCTTAATTGCACTAATTCTCCTTTAAAGTGAAATTAGCTAGTTTTGAAATGAAAAATATAAAACATTTAGCAGTGATGTTCCTCTGCTGTACTATTAATTCAAAATTTTTAAAATCTGGAAGATAGTTACCTGATACAGACAACTCTCAGAAAAGATTCCCTGAATGTATCATTCAAAACCAGGTACTGCAGTTTAATCAAAAGCTTGTAAAAAAACCCAAGCTTTTGAAAAAACGCTTTTATGAAGACACAAACGTGAAATCAAATTGAGAATCACTGTCTTGCTTTCTGTAAAGTCTGACAACAGCCAAGTAGGTTCACAGAATCACAGAAAGCCAGGGATCCATTGAGTTTCTTATTACTTAGAAGGAGAAATACAGAGCGTGGAATCTTGCTCCTCTAAGGCACGTTGAGTACGGAACATTACATTAAGGTGGTCTTAGGAACTGATTTTTACAAGCGGGATTTCTTCGGCTTGAAATTGTTGATGATTCAGGCAAGACCTGAAAAATACTTGCAACTCTTTTGCTTAACCCTAGGACCTGCAACTAGACCAAGTGTACGAAGTGTTCCCTGGTACGCTTGAAAGCAACGGACCAAATAAGAGGCACATCCACTAAGCAGTAAGTAACTACTGCTGCAGAGCCACTCTCCCCTCAACTTATACCTAAGGTTTCTGGTTTTGCAGCTGCAACAAAAGCGGGTTACCTACTGAAAACAATTAAACACAACCTGCCACAAGATACCAAACTGAGGTATCTTTCAAATCACCTACTAGCCAAAGTAGTTCATTCATAGTATCACGATTTCCTGAAATGAAGAGCCATCATAATCCCTGCACAAGTACATTACCAAGTTTGACAGGATGCTCTGGGAGATCTAGAAGCAACTTTAGGGCCTCATTGGGCAGAGTGAAGGAAAAGGTAAAAATTCTGATGGTAGCTGCATCACTGTAAAACTTGATGAAGTTGATCTGAGGACATAATCTTGTTCTAATGCTATCTAGAAATGAGGGAGAAGGCCCAGATACGTCCTAGAATCCCATAAATACCATCGTTATCTTATGAGTACTAATGAATCAACTGATTGAAGATTTTTGCAGGGCATTTTATATCCTGGTATAACTCACACTGAAACTCTCATCTCATTTGCACCCTTTTGGAGTGAGCTGTCAGGTAATGTTATCTCTGTACGGCGCAGGCCTACTGCACTTGATGTTTACATCCCCATCCCTAAAGCAGGGAGCTTTATCTTACTTGGATCCTTCCAGGGTAACAAGATACTGGTTGCTTGTAAACTCAATTAAACTTGGAAACTCAATTATAGGTGTGCTGCATCCTTGACAGGAATGAATCCTGATCCTAATGAGGGGTGATTTTACATATGATAGATCAAAAACTATAAAATACAGAAGAGCTGCTTCTGTTGGAAGCCAGCAGTCAAATTTGGTTATATGAACAAAATGGAATGTAAAATATTAGAAATAGCTTTTTCTAAAGTCATGATCTGTTGTAGAATACGAAGAGACTTGTGGTAGTCTAATTAAAAAAAATAACCAGGTCTTCTATTTTCCACAACCGTCTCTAACTAATTGTCACTATTCTTAGAAAAGTTTTCTGCTTGGGACAGAGAAGCTCTTCTAATCACTGACAGATGGATTTAAATGAAAATTATAATGATTAATTCTAAACATTAAATGTTTGCTAACATAGATCAATAATTTTAATTCACATATGAATAACCCATCTAGCAGATTGGAGTGGTGAGTTACTGAGAGGTGGCTGTTAAATTGCTATGCATGGTAAATTCTCCTCAGGTACCACAACTTCAGCCTGCAGGACACACACAGTGCGTCACAGCATCTCCTGCACATTATACAAGGTAGAAAACTCACTTTTGAGCTGCAATACAAAGTTTATGAACACACTTCTGTGGGAGTTTACCTGCAATGTGTCTTTGAGGTAAGTCTTAATGAATGAAGATTAAGATCAGTAAAATTACAGATCCTAAGAATGTACAGAAATCTCTGCTATGGTCTGCTAACCTATAAGCCATTTTAAACTAGACATAATAGTTCATAGCTCTACAAAGTCAGACATGTAAGGCTTCCATGTATATAGAAATTCTTGTTAGGATTCAAAAACTGAAGAGCATTTGTGCTCAATAATACAACTCTCTGTGCTAAAATAAATAGGAATTGAAGGAATAGAAAGATGTGCCCCTGCACGAGAAGGAAAGTCAGTTCATTCTGACCATGCCCCTCCTCTGTAAGAGAGAAAGAATGCTTTCCTTGACGCTCTCACAAGAAATACAATCACGCATGGTTTAAGGTACAAGATTTGCCTATTTGAATAAAAAAGAAGTGCGATACGAATATAGTACAACGTATGGGAAGCCATATGCACCTTTTGTCAGGCTAAGTAGATAAGGCATTTCCATGAGGCTTTAAAACTAGTTTCTCACATGCCACTCACCTTGCTTTGCATCCCGTCACCACAGCATTACACAAACATAATAATGGTCTGCAAGCGTAAGACATAAGGGACAAAACACAACTATGAAGGAGTGAGTCTAGTAGGAAAAGCCCAAAATGACCAGTGAGGATCTAACACAAGAAGGAATGCACGACAAATATACCATAAAATATGGGCCTGTCATTAGGTTTATACAGTCAACATCCCTTCCCTTCCTTCAACAGAAAGCAACAAAAAGCAGAAAGATACTTCCGAATTCAAACACTATGCAAAAGCTATTAAAACACATGACACTCAGTCTTTGAAGCCACACTTTTTCCTAGTCTAAAGAAGAATACTGCATTGTCATGAAATAAAAATTCTAAGACTATCTCATGGAACTATTAATATATTCATTCAAAAGCAATACAGAAAGCAAACACTTATGAATCCAATCTGCAAATGCCACTAAACTTGTTCCCATTACACAGTACAGTCATGACCAATATTCTTTAGAGATTTCCTATAGTATTTTAACACTTTACTAAAGTCTGATGCAAAACCTGTGAAAGCCAGTAGAAAGACATTGTTTGAAAAGGCCTTGAATTCCAACTTACATTGAAAGACACAGATCTGGGAGTGCTGAGCCATGCCAGTCTGTCAGAATTTTTGTATCAGGAAGCACTAATAAACTACATTACCACACAGAGAGACATGACTGTAATCAGTAGACATTTTTCAGTATTTACACTGAGTAGTAACCTTTTCTATTTGTTTTGAATCATATGCAAAAGATACTTTGTGGTAATTAACTGAAACAGGTTTCTGCAGCCTGTACATGCTCCTCTGTTTGTCTGCCTGATTACAGCACTTGTTTTATGGCAAAAGCATCTTGTAAACCCTAGAGGAAGCAATGGAAGTAGTATCCCTAAGCTTTTAACCACCATATTTTTCTACTTACAGAACTTTCACATGTCCACACACCACAAATGAAACAAGACAGACTTTGGGAACGTGCACACTATTCCTTGAACAAACAAAACAGCATTAGGTTATATGACTAAAGACCAATCCCAGTGCACACACACACTGAGCAAGGAGCAGAACCCCAGTAACATCAGTGAGAACTGGAACATGTTGAGAATCAGCTGATGAAGAACGATTAGAACAGTGCTTCCGCGTGAAAACACGTAGGACCTACAAGGGTTTAGGACTTACCGGGTGTGAGGGGAAAGCATTTTGGGATATAAAGCTGTTCTTTGTAAACAGTGCATTGTGTGTCTTTTTGAGATGGCATCACGACTTCTGCCTCTCCTTCACCATAAAGCCACTACAGTGCAGTAGCAAGGAATGCTGACACTTTGTAGAAAGAGTAAGAGTAACATGGGTATAGTGCATCACTCCGACTCCCCTAATTTATTACAGTTATCTGCCACAAGAAATGGGCTTAAAAAAATCATAAAATACAAAAAGGTAAAATAAGAAAAGCTGAAACTGCTTTCCTTGAAATATGATGGATTAGAATTTTGGCTGCGGCTAAATATTTAAAGGTCCTTTAGAGTTTGATCCTGGAGCCTAGCCTGAGGCTTATGCAACACTTTTCCTGTTCCCTACTATCCCAATTTCCCAATAAGCTTATAGTGGTTCTGAATGTGTCTACATACAGTGACTAAAAGCTGAAACTTGAAAACAAAAGGGATATGACACTTACACACACATTTATAAATGTACATTTAAATAGAAAACCTCTCTACGATACTATATTTAAACTTACACACTATAGTTAAATAAAGTTGTGAACACACAGTCTTTCCCCTTCAGCAATATGTTAGAAGTGTCAATGAAAAAACAGATTTGTTGCCTTTTTTGTTTGAATACTGGAGTACAGGCAGAATGTGATGATCTCATTCACTGAAACAAAAAATATGTCATTTTTCTAGTTGAAAATTAGAGAAGAAAATAAATCCATCTGCTGAATTGTATGTTCAAGAATTGTGATTCTGAACTTTTGAAAGTACTGCTTGCTTTTTCCAGTAAGCAACAAAAACTTTGTGGGCTGGGTGGAAGGTGATCCTGGCTACGAATCAAAGTTAAAAGAGCAAACAAAAAATTCTGAAAGACTGAGTTGAACCAAAACGTAAAAAATTATAAATGCCCAAATAATTTTCTTTACCTTCATCCTTCAACAGCATTTGCAGTCTGTGAACAAAGTAGCAAGGCTTTCTCCTTTCTCAAAATGGCATGTGAGCACTGACAGGCTTACCCTAAAGAGCTGAAACACTGCATTAGCAAGGTTGCTTAAAAAAAACAAACACAAGAAAATGAATAGTTCAGCCCTTGCCTTGCTGACAGGTGAGACAATAACCATTCCTGGTACTACAGACAACTTGCAGATAGAGTGGCATTTCAATAGAAGGAAAACCACACCACTCCATATGGTCCCTTAAAACAAAAGCCTCTTGGGTTCATGACCAACATTTCAGTGAGCTTTCAAATACGAAAGAGCAACAACAAACCATATCGAGGATTTACTGACAGGTGTCAGGAACAATGGTGATTGTTTTAGAAAAGGCCATATAAAAGTTCTTTTACTACTGTATTATATGTGGAAATACTTCTTCAAACTTAAAATGATCCTCTCAGAACTGATCCTCATGACAATCAGAGCACTAACCTTAAGCCAATTACCACTTGAACACAGGGGAAAGTCTTGCAGTTCAAGTAAAAAACTTGCACCCCATTCTGTATTCCTGCCACTTACTATAGCTAAGTAAAGGAATTTAATTTGGAGAACACTTAACCACCAAAGGCAAAGGTTAGTAATACAGTTGTAAAGCACCTTACTCAAAGATTAGGTTACTGGTTCTCCAGAAAAGCTCAGAACCTCTAAACATGAATGCAAAAAATCCATTATTAAATTTATAGCTCTGGTTCATTCTATTATAAATCTGAGGACTAACAGTGACTTCAAATGGTTCTGAATCAGAATTCAGGAGTATAATAATCTTCTTAATATTATATATGTGCAAGACAGAAATCTTCAGACAAGTTTTTACAGAGAAATTGTAAAAGTAGGAAAGTGATTTATGCTGCTTGAAATGGTTGACATTTAATTTCTGCAGTGTAGATATTCAACCATCATCTTCTACTTCCTATAAAATATAAATTGTTATGTGTCAGAAAAACTCCTGCATGGTTTTGTGTTTTTTTTTTTCTTTACATACACAGTAGAGAGAGGCACATTCTTCGTTAGTAATCAGCATTAAATTCTTCAATAGGAACTGGAATACTTCCTTTCACAGAAATTGATCTACGAAACTATGCTCCGCGTGTAAGGCAGTTAGATGTAGTTAAGCAAAACACTCAGTTTGTAAAACATTTGAGCTGCACCTAGTTTAAGATGTAGTTTCAAAATCTGCATGTCATAAATGCCATTACAGAAAAATAAGCAAAATGCTTCTTTTACAGCCTGGAGAAAGAAACTTCATTTTGACATTCTACTAACATTTAATAAGGGCACAAAAGGAATTTGTAACTATCAGTCCAAGTGATCTAGCTATTCTAGCAGTACATACAGTGCAAAAACCTGTTATAGCAACATTGCAAAGTAACACCAGCCCTTTCAAAAGGACTCTAAATATTACCGCTCATTGCCTAGAGTGGCATACATCCAACATGTACACTATCGGCCACAGAGTCTAGAGCATTACAGCAGTGTTGCTGCTACTGCAAAGACAAAGAATGAGGCTGTGATGATAAATTTTCACTTCATTTCACCAATTACATTATTTCTTAGTTTTGTCAAAAGCTCCAGGAAAAAGAAAAACAGAAAAGTGATCTATTTGTATGTTCTTCTGCAGAAATGGTGGACAGTAAAATAAAGTCTGGTGTTAGCTGGCTTTGGGTTAGCTGGTTCAAAACGTGTGCACCAGTTCAACTTGAGTCAAGTTGCCTTGGTCTGTACTAGTGACCTGTAAAGGCTGACTGAACGAGATTCCTTTCATCATACAGGCACTGCTACCTGTGCTGCAATAATAGAGGCACACTTTGATAGCCAGGAGAGCTTCAGCTGACAGGCAGCTCTTGGGTAACTGAAAGGGAATGATAGTTTGACAGGAAACATCCTTTATGTCTCCAGAGAGACACTGTCCTTGAAGCAACCAGGTATTATCTGTAAAAGAAGAACAAGTTTTGTTATTAGGATATTTAACAGCGTGTCTCACAGCTACAGAAAACACTTGAATTTATCTATATGATAGCATGATCCACAACTTCACTTCAGAACTATAGGTATGTATCAAGTACATCTCACTTAAACCCAGTGAAGATACAATTTGTCCCACACGCTCTTAAGAAGATATTAAAGTTTATTCAGAGATTTGCAGACTGTTACAAGAGAACTTGAGTTTCATATTTGTTTAAATATTTAAGAGTATGTGATCTGAAAAATGAAGTACACAATAAATGTACCCAGCTCATTGCATGGTACTTGGTATTTTACTGTAAGTGAGATGGATGAAGTACCCTTCCTAGAATTTTTCAGAAAATACCTAAATATTTGCTCTAGAACTTATGAGCTTGAAATGACTCGGTGATTTGTAGGTTGCTTACATTCCCCATGTTTACTAACCATTGAAGCTATCACATCTATCTGTACTTCAACAGCATTTGGAAATTCTGTAGGCCAAAAATTCAGCAACCTAATCTACTTAAAGATGTTCCTATGATACTATGACTCTAAGAAAAAGTGCAACAACTCTCCTAGAAATACTCTGCACTCCAACAGCACAAACTGGATGAGAAACTACTTAAATCATGAGGCATATAAACAAAATACACTCATTTAAGCAAAAAGCAGGTGTGTTCTGCTTTGCTATTATTTTAATCTTTGCTGTCCAGCTGATAAATGCATCAACTCTAAATAACATATATTGCATCACATGGTCAAATGGGAACACAGGACTGGGAGGGACAGCTTGATTGCTCAGACTGGGATCCCTCATATAGCAGGTACATCATGATATACCCACTTCGTATCTTGCTTACTTCTTTTTGATTGATCATACAAACAGGCACTTTACCTTCTGCTGTGATAAACCAGGAATTGGGTGCTTCTTCATTCAGTTTTGAATCTGGAGGAAGAGTCAATTTTAACAGAAACTGAATTGTTTGACCAGGAGCTACAGTTAATGAAGGAAGTTGGACATTTGGTGCAGATTTAGGAAGTTTTGGAAGATTTCTTATTGTATCCTTTTGCACAGGCAGGTTATCCGGAACATCACAGCCTTCTGGATTTAGGATAGGCAACTATGAGTAGAAATCAAACAAAAGATTTATTTTCATTTATACTTAAAGCAAATAGGCTTTCACCATACTATCACCGTTTCAAAGCTGACTAGGAAAATTAATACATGATAATATGCTTATTGGACTAAATCTTTCTGACAGACTCTGTCAACACTATGACGACAAGGACAAAATTGTCTTTTTTAAGTGAGAAAGATAAAACTGATCCATCCAAATAAAATAATATTTACTATTAGAGCCATAAAATCCACAACTACGTTAGAGGATCTTTTAAATTAGAATATTAACAGTTGCGTTATTTTTATTCTAAATAAAATCTATAGGTATTTTCTTCCAGTCTGGCAGTAAACTGTATGCTTCAATAATCAAATCCAAGATGTGAACCATGGAGACAGCACAGTGAAGGATGATTTCCCAAAAAAGCCACCAGTATGTTAAACTATATGAAAATTTAAACACATTAAGATGGTGCACTATTAAACGCATGAACCATAGGACAGTTGGACCATTGTATCATCTGTCTGTCTATCTAGCTGTCCGAAAACATTAAGACACAGTGCCATTGTAGGCGGGAGCACAAATTCGTTTTGCCTTCATATTTATAAGCAAATATAGCTGTGCTTAGTTATGCCAGTGGTTTTGATCTGAGAACTCAGAAGTCCACTATGTCTCCTGCTTTAAGTCTCTGACTTCCCAAAATAACTTCTTACAGCTTAATTACAGGACTTGGTAATTGATTTCAACTGCCACTTGTTACAAAATGCTCACAAAATGCTTTCCATATGGAAAACCTGGGCTGTACTTTTAATAACTCATGTTTTTGTATTATTCTTTTATGGATCATCAGATTTTGTTTTCATGTAAAAACTGCATTTCCAAAGATTAACACTTTCAACAACTGTGTTAACAGGCACTGTTTATTTTCCAGATGATCCCAAAACACTATGTGAATAATGCTACTGCACCCCAAAAATTTATTAGCTACAGGATTTTTAGAAATCTTCTTTTTATACCATTTGCCAAAGTCCATAATAGTAATCTACATCAAGAAACACTGCGATGTAATTTACATCTACTGTTTAACACGCTGTTTAACAGGTATTACTTGCCATGGAAAGAATTTTAGTTTCCAAATCCAGTACTTTGATCTGATGATTATTTGTGTCTGCAACATACATCAAGCGACCGCTTTCTTCAACACACAAACCTCCTGGTTCATTAAAAGTTGACTGTGTAAAGCTGGAACCGATAACACTGCTGGCTTCTCCTGTGCCTGCCAGGGTAGCACAGTTCTTCATCTTGGGATCTACAACCTTAATCTGAGATAAAAAAGGACACAAAAAAACTTCTTTGAAAAAACTCCACCAGAATTCCAAAGTTTACACTATCTTAGGCCCCACATTTTCAGAAGCCAGAAAGACCTTTGAGTACCTCAACTATCAAGTGTGTGTCCTAGAAGCTAAGATAGCACACTTCAGCAACCTACATGTCCCATCTTCCTCTCACCACCATTCCCTGACAGACTTTACTTCTTCCTTTGGTCTCCATTCAGTGTTCCCTTTTATAATTTCAAAGGCACATACCCCTCTGGTATAAAACTATTTTAAATGGCTTGTTCTTCTAATGTTTGTTGACTTTCTGAAAACATTTGCAAAATAGTAAGAGCATTAACAAAATTGATAGGCTAACTTCTGCATTATCTTCTTCTTACAAATCAAAGATTGGTTTTTTTTTAAAGATAGAAAAAAGTTTATAATGTTTTACCCAATACCTAAAACAAAATCTTCATCACCACATACATTTCACTAAGTATTTAGTGTTTTAGACTGTTCTTCAAATTAAAACAGATTTCTATCAATGTATTTAATCAAGCATAGTTAGACATGAAATGCTGTAAAACATTACCTAAGAACAATCCCACTAAACAACCTCTCTTATCTCAGAGTTCCATGGAGGCAATCTATAATACATCTTCTCAAAGCTTACGTGGCTTTAAGAGGAAAACAAGTTCTCCTGTTCTCCCATTTTATCAAAACAGCAGTATTCCTGACTAAACACTTGTAGCTCTTTTGAACTAGATCAGTATCTTTGGGAAGATATAAGAAAAGTGTTTTTATTCTGAACTGAGTGTAATGTAGCTCTTGAAATTCACCTTCCCCAAGGGGCCATCACATCAACACAGCAGCACATGACAGCAAAACAATGATAACAAGAAGGACCCACAAGGGAAGGAATGAAAGAAAAAACACCCACAGTAGAATTCATATCATTTGTTTCCGAAGCTCAACCAAACCAAGCAAAATATTTTTCATGTTCCTAAAATAATCCTTCACAGTAGTAAAAATTGCAGTCTGTATATAACAAGCTGCTGTGTACTTACTTACCTTATGATTATAGGAATCTGCCACATAGAGCAGTTTTCTTTTCTTGTCCCATGTTACTCCTAAGGGATGCTGCAGCTTTGCATTTATACCTGCTCCATCCACATCACCAAAGGCAAACAGATTCTGAAAAAATTATTTTACAAAATTAATTCATTTGATTATTCAATGCTGACATGAATTTACATGTCTGGAATTAAACAGAAATTCACTGACTTACAAAAAAAAAAAAAATGAAAGACAACTTCAAAACAAGGATACTGAATGCTGGGAAGTGTCAATGCTAACCATGGAAATGGAAACTCTCACATTTAAGTTACCAGTATAAATCCAGCTGGTTTTAATGACCACACAACAGTGAATAAAGTTGGCTATTTTAAATATAAGTAATTTGTTATCTGAGGAGCAACAACCTGCGTGTCACAACCAGCACACATTTGCATTCCAAGCAGTGATGTTAAGAAATTGATGGCCACGGAAACTGATTTGCCCTCTCACCCCAAAAGTGGTTCCTCCAGGTCAGGCTTGAGGAATATTAGTAGGGCAGTGTGGGGGAGTTTGAAGTGATTACCAATGGATCTCTCTCTCCTCCTACAAGGTGCTTCACTGCTCCGTCTTTCAGAGAGATGGTTCGCACAGTGCTGCTCTCACTGTCTGCTACAAAAAGGCAGTTCCATGGTTCCTCAGAAGCCAGAGACAGACCAGAAGGCTGTGCAAAGCCTGCCTTATGTGGGTATGCATTGTTCCTGTTCTCTTCATTTCCACTCCCAGCAAAACGAAGGCAGACTCCTTTCTTTAAATCACTAGAAGAAAATAATAACAGTTCAAGAATGAATTTGAAATACTTCAGACACTATGTATAATAAACTGAATCTACGGGACAAGCATTCTTGAGTTATAAAACCAACTATACTGCAGCACAAGAAATTAATCAATGCCTCTGAGCTAACTTTTATTCCATCTTGATCTATCAGTGCTAGGTAATTCAGGAAATGCAATGAAAACTCATCATTTTATAGCCAAAGTAGCATCTTTCATCTAGTAGGATGTGGGGAAAAAGCAGGTAGACTTTCAAGGACACACACCTTTTTAAGTCTGAACAGAAGCAGCAAGCTTCAGGCTAAGTACAGTCAAGAAAAATTATTTTTAGTTTAATATGATTATCACTCTCTTTGGGATTTGAAAGCAGTTTATCAAGGCAAGCAGCAATTTCACATGTCTTTTATTACAGTTACTTACCTCCCCTTTGGTAGTTTTCCACCTTCCAACATCAGTGCCCATACCTGATGAGTGCCTGCCATTGCTATCCATAAAACATCATCTTCCTCTGTCCCTGAAACTTTAAAAAATACTTTTATAAGAACAGATAAAAAACAAACACCACTTTGTGAGTGTTTTATGAAACAAAGAGAATAACAAACCAAGCCTGCTGTCCCTCCAACTCCAGCTCACCTTTTGCCACAGGGCATTAAAAACAGAGCAAGAGAAGGGGGGGAGAGAGCGAGAGAGAGAGAGAGAGGGAAAATGTCTTTCATCTACTAAACTCCCTATTTTTCTGCTCTTCTCTTCTGAAGGATATAAAAATTGGTTTTTTAATATCCCTACCTGATAAAGGCAATACTTCAGAAGGGATCTGCTCTTTACAACATTTTGCTATTGGATCTATGTTTCACCTGTTATTGTTTGATTCATACTGGCCAACAAGCATATGCATATTTTTGGAGGGTGGGGGACACCTGGTTGGGTTTTTTTGTCCAGTTGGCTTTTTAAACTACTCTAGTTACAAAACTAGTTATTTCAAAGAACTACTGGCTGTTGTTTACCCGTTTTGAGAGAAAAAATCGTGGTGGGTCCATTGCACATTATATACAGAGAACACAATATTTTTAAGATAAGGGGAATGGATGCTTGTGCAGCATGTAGAGTTATGCTCTGGAGAGCAATGACTGCTGTTTATTCAAACATTAGAATGGATGTGGGCAATTACTAACTTCTTCCTGCACTGATCATCCAGTTTTGAGGTTGTTCTTCCTATGGACGTGTACATCTCGTATCACAAATGCAAGATGCAGATCTGTGTAACAGTGACCTTCTGATGAGGAATTGTTCACATACGTGTCAGGCATCTCGTTTTTTCAGCTTAAAGTATAAAATTGCTATTTATGAATTCAAACATATCAGTTATGCAAAGCTTGTCCAGACAATAATTCATACATAAAACGATACAAATGGAAAGCAAAGAACATACAGCTCCACAGCTTTAAAACATTACAGCATAAGAAAGAATACATGAACGCAAGTTATGAAAGACCATTAAAAAAAACCCAACAACCCAAAAGCAAAAGAAATTCACTTACCTTGGCCTTAAGGAACAGAACGTTGCATTAAAATGGGAACAGTTACCTTTCTAACACTGTACTAGTTTAAGCATATGGTATACAACTGTCCCATCAAGTCAGAGGCAACATTAAAATGTTGTTCTAGTTGAATGCATTGGGTATTTGCATAACTATTAGCCATTCAAGAGAAAAACATCTTCTAATCACTCCAAGAAAAAAATTTATTCACATGGGCTTATAAAATATTATGCCTCTCATAACCATTACTACAAACAATCTAACGGATACCTCTTCCTCCCATCTTTTGGAGTTTCAAAATAAAAGCAATTATATGTAAAGTGTTTGCAAGCATCTCAAACCTGAGAAGTTAGTCCAAATCACTCTTCCTAAAAATGTAACTACTATCTTTCTCCCAACTGAGATTCTGTTGTTTTTCTTCTAATCCTAAACCTCTCCTACACTACATGCTGAAAGAGGGGAAAAACCACATCCTTCTGTCTACAGAACATACAGAACATACTGTGAACCCTCTTCAGAGAACCACCAGCACGGTTTTGACACAGTTTATGTTCAGCTTTTCTGTTTCTTGGATAAAGATACAAGTTTCCAAGACTGTGATCAAAGGAACTCTGCTGACTCTCTCCTGCACCTCCATGTGCCAATGGAAGCTAGAGCTGCAAGAATAAAAGTTAAACTTCCAAAGCACTAAAAAGCTTTTTACTGAGCAGAAACATTTGCAAAATGAGTTGAAAAATACATTTTATGAATCATCAAAGGCATTACCAAGTACTGTTAATGCAAAAAACACTTCAATTAGAAAACCCACAAACCTTGCCTATGGAACCTCTTTTGATTTGAGGTTGTTTAGAAGAGATTCAAACTGAGAAAATGGCCTGTGGAATCATCTCACTATTTCCTATACTGTAAAAAATATTCAACTTCAGGATTTTACATTTCCATGATGCCTATCTTGCACCTTTCAGATGCTACTGTTCTGAGTAATGTTAAGATCACTGGCCAATTTGGAAAGTGAGTTTTTTATCTTGCTGTGCTGCGCAGTTCATTCTGAGGGATCTCTGAAAGTGCTTTGTTAATTATTCAATATTCACTTCATCTATCAAAGAATGAAGAAGTAAGATTTGAACTGAGCACTTTGGGAAGGCCTGTTTCATTCATCTATCCACCCACTGAAAACTCCTTTGTGACAATGATACGTTGAAAAATTGAAAAAGTTTCTTACTCTGTTTCTGCACACAGGAAGGTTTATCGAGTATGAGACACAGGAAAAACACATCAATATTAATTTCAAATTTTACTAAATATGCAAGATCAATAGACAGAAGATCCTCTCTTCAACTAGAGAACAAGACAGGAAAAATAAGTAAGAGCTGTGTCACTGTTATAAATTTTAATGCAACCTAAATGCTTTCCACTGGATGGCAATTAGAACCAAGAGAATGAACGCAAGCATGGAAACAGCACAAGCACACTGAATTGTGGAAAATATGTCAGAAGTTCAATTTATAAATTTATACAAACTCAGAAAAGCAAAATCACTGCCTACAGTTGCATAACTAAGGTATTTTATCACACAATAGTCCTGATGCTATAGAGCTTAACGCTTTACATTCTGCATTAAAAGACAGAAAAAGCTCTTCTTTCAGGATCGCTCAGTTTCAGGACATTTCACCACTGTCATCCCTGTGCTCTTCTCGCAGGAGAAAGGTAGCAGGGAGAACTAGCATATGAAAATTATGGCAATGGCATCATCGCCGCTCCTTATCCTCCTTGAACGGAAAGAATTTATTTTAAGAGAATTTATTATACAACAATATAATAAAGCATTTTTTTTACATTTATTCAATTAAGCACCATGTTCCAACTCATCTTGAGCTGTTTTAAACAGTGTAGTTTCTGCTTATTAGGCTATGGGCTTTCTTATCTTTAATGCTGCCTGTATCAAAGCAAAGTATGGCTTGCAAATGTTGAAATACTTACAAAGATTCACTCATGATGAACTAGAGCTCTGAATGCACTGGTGTCCCATATTGAACAGTGCTCCAGTTATTATATGATGATTATTCAATTCCTGCCTCTGCTCTATCTGTTTCTTAAGAACTCGGTATCCTGTTTGTACACAGACACATCTTCAACAGCCCACTGGTACTGCTGACTATTAACTATGAATCAATCTGAATGTCCAGAAAAGACTTGCTTTCATAGCAAACAACAGCTCTATTTGTCCAAAGAGATTTCACTTCCAGGACTACCCACACTTCCAGTGTCCCTGTCTGAGGACTGCACACTTACTTCCAATCTGGGAATTAAAAGCCTGGGAATCCAAGTGACATTCTGTAGCTGGCACTACTGATGTTTCCTAAACAGATAGAAAATATTATTCTTGTCTACTAATTTTATCTTTAAAAAAAACCTCCCCAAAAAAACCAAAGAAGTCTGTTGGTACACTCATCCTCTGCTAAAAAGTAAGGCAAATAGGGCTACACAACACACCCTCTGGTTTGCAGAGAGGCACGTGTGCACATGTCAATGCAAGTCTTGCCTTCTCTTAAATAAGTGGAAGTTTGATGGACTAAATCCAAGTCTGACAGAACAACTAAAGAATTGTTGTTCTTTGTCAGTTAAGACAGCGACAGCAGAGCCCCAAAGGAATGTTTTAGCACCCTAAGTCCGGACTGTTGCAAGAACTCATCATCCTTTTTGAAGAAATAAAAATTACTTTTCTTCTCGTCTTCCTGTGCTACCTGGCACTCTTTCACACTCATCAAACAGCATCATGCAAACAGCATAACCCTTTATGAAACAAAATACTTCTAGAATTTTCCTCCTTAGGTAATACACTTGCCCTCTCATAAAAAAAGAAAATCCTCAGATATAGACACAAGGGAGATGTCATACAATGGTGGATAACAGGGAGCTAAAAATTATGACTATCATTAAATATTTTCTGTTTTGCAAGTTTTGTAACAGAAGCCTTCTGACTGTAATGACACTTAATGCTTTTAAAAAATCCAAATTAAATTGTCAGAGTTTGGTAACATGAAAGAACTAATTTAGATTATTTAGTGTTGGGATACATCACTACAGCTACAGAAAAAGCTAGTCAGGTTATGTGCTTTATTCATTCCTATTTAAGCAGAACAAACAGATACACTTGAGGGTACTTCGGCGCACAGTCTCTCTCAGCCCTCAACACACATGATCTATATTCAAAAGCACTTTCAGCATCACATGAGAACAGTTAAAAACTGTGTCTCATTCTAATCCCAGCATGTCTGACAAAATCTGTATGTAAGACTGCTAAACATCTGTTAAGAATGCTTATTTTCAGCAGCTCTGCATCTGGAATTTTGCATTAAAACCAGTAGGCGATACCTGAACTAGTTTAGAAACTAGCTCAGGTTTAGAAACCTGATTTGTAGCGTTAACTCCTTTATCATGAGCATGCATTCAATTCACTGAATCACAGAACATTAGGGATTGGAAGGGACCTCGAAAGATCCTCTAGTCCAATGCCCCTGCCACAGCAGGACCGCCTAGACCAAGTTGCACAAGAACATACCCTGGCGGGTCTTAAACATCTACAGAAAAGGAGACTCCACAACCTCCCTGGGAAGCCCATTTCAGTGCTCTATCACCCTCAGTGTGAAGAAGTTCCTTCTCATATTTACGTGGAACACCTCCCATGTTCCAGCTTACACCCATCGCCCTTTGTCCTATCATTAGATGACACTGAGAAGAGCCTGGCTCCATCCTCCTGACACCCAACTTTCATATAACAAGACTACACATTGTGGAATGAACAGACTGAGAAGTCATCATTCCAGGTACAGTCATAGTATTTAACAGAGGGCAGTTTCAACTCATGGTCTTCAAAATGTTACTGAATTTAGTATGTGTTAGGATGGTAACTCTACTAATCCGAACGCTTTTTATTACTGTAGAAAGTAATCATTGTCATCATACTCCATTTTGTCAAGATGAAGATAAGTCAAATTTACTAGAAAAGTAGTTTGTCAAACTAAATTGTGTGGGATTACTGTTAGATAATTCAGCCACAACTCCTACTACATCCTATTTAAAGTTTTAGTCTTTGAATCTTCCTGCCAAAAGCATGTTTATGCTAAAAAACTAACATAAATTTCTAATTTCTTGACCATGTTTCTACAGTGAACATGTGAAATATCAACAACTTTCACTGCTACTACTATTCAACAAAAACTCCTTAATTTCCTAGTTTTAGCTTTAAACACATAATCAGAACACTCAGACAACAGCTGAACTTTGTTCCTGTAGAGATAATGACTGTTGGGCTGATCACATTAGTTCTCAAAGTTTATTTCTTTTCACTTCTCTCTCAAATTCTTAAAGGAAAACAAAAAAAAGTCAGTTTAGGAGCAGGAATAAAGGTGCTTAGAGGTGACAGAACTCATACATAAATTATCTTAGGACATCTACTTGTCTCTTTCTGTGATTCTGCCAACAATATGAAGGTGGTCGACCCACACAGCCAGTATAGAGAAGAAAACTCCATTTCAGAAGTCCTCCCAGAGCAAGACCGGGTAATGTTCTGCTTCACTGCAACTTGTTATATTTCTCAGAACATTTTTTTCTCCTTAAACAGTTCTTACACAGGAATAGAACTCCATATTTTCTTCCACTTCAACACTACCTTTAATGAAGCTGTTGCTTTTTCACCAACAGTTCAAATACTTAAAATAAAACAACAGTTACCATTTACAAGTGAGAGTCAATAGACAATGCTGTTTGGTGTCAGTGCTGTCTCTTAACATGATTTTCACTGTAACTGAATTTGTGTGAGGGCAGATGCAGCCCAACACTGAATGGGGTATCTCTGAGCCTGCACTTTGCATAGGAAACTGCTAAAGAGATGAGAAAGCCTTATGCATTCCAACTAAATCTGCACTGCTACACCATGCAGTCAGAATTATGTATGCAATGTACGTTTAGAGCAATTCAAAGTGTGAGTTGTCCACAAAAACGATTCCTAATTAACCCCTGCCAATCATACAAGATCAGCTCTTTTATTTCCAGCAGTTACCAAGGAAAATTCCTCTTATAGGGCAGTGAAGAATAAAGCCTCAGTGCCAGGATGAGACCAGGAAAGAATGACGTGTAGAAAGCATAATTTCAAATACAGTTTGGATCTATATTGTTTATGTAAGGTCTGAGCTCACCTAGGAAGTGCTAATTGTTTAATGTTTTCTCTTTTCTTAGAATTAGGGAAGGATCACCATGAGTAATCCAGAAAAATGTGTTTCCTCTGGAACGTGGAGGTACTAAATAAACCTCCAGCAGAAACATGGAGAGAAGAAAAAAATTCTACATACTTTTGCATTTTAAGGCTTATAAAAATCATATCGGTATGATAAGGTACTATACTGTCATGTAAAGAATAGCTACGTAAAACCAAAATTTATGTAAAAATTTCCAACTGGTTTACCGAAAGCATGGTCCAAACTGTACTTGGGAATTTCTATAAATAGATTACAATCATGCAATTTAAGAGCAATTTTGGAATGTGAAGCAGACAGTTATGTCACCAAGCACAAGCCATTGTCCTGTTCCTTCCAGCAAGAATGCTGCTATCAAGTACATTTCACGCTCAGATCAACTGCGCACTGAAGTATCACTTGCTTTCAACACCCACTGAATAAAAATAGAAGGGGACAACAGAGAAAGCTAAAAAAGCACACAGTAATTTAATAACTTATTTTTAAGCTGCTGGCCCTCCCCCTGTATTTCCTGCACAATCTATGTCAATGCAAATTTCAGCACCAACTTCAGCTAAGCCAGAAATTAATTCATGGAACTCATTCAAGAATTTGAAAGGGGGAGGGGTAAAACGCAAGCTCAGTGAACACAACTCAAGAAATAAAAAAGACGACAAGGAAGAACTGTGCCTAAACCTATTAAATCGTCTCCATTAACTCCTGTACTTACTTATGGAGGCACATTCCTGTGAATTCTCTTTTAAATGCTATTTCAGTCACTTAAGCTCTTTGCCTCAGACATCAACATTTGTATAAAACCGGGAAACAAAAGCCTATTATCTCATGGAAATGCTATGAGGATGCTTAAAAGCATGACCTTAGTATCATTTGCTCTCATGACACCCTACCTGGAGTACCGCATCCAACTCCGGTGGAGTCCGCAGTGCAGGAAGGACATGGACCTGTTGCAGTGGTTTCAGAGGAGGCCATACAAATGATCAGAGGGCTGAAGCACCTCTCCTATGAAGACAGGCTGAGAAAGTTTGGGTTGTTCAGCCTGGAAATGAAGCTCTAGAGGAGAACTTATTGATGCCTTTCAGTTCTTAAAGGGGGCCTATAAGAGTGATGGGGACCATCTTTAGCAGGGAGTTTAGCAACAGGACAAGGTGTTACGGCTTTAAACTGAAAGATGGTAGATATAAACAAGACATAAGGAAGAAGTCTTTCACAATAAGGGTGGTGAAACACTGATGCAGGTTGCCCAGAGAGGTCATAGATGCCCAATACATTCCAGATAAGTCTGATAGAGGTCTAAGCAATCTGATCTACTTAAAGATACTCCTGCTCACTGAAAGGGTGTTGGGACTAGATGAGCTATGAAGGTTCTTTCCAAGCCAAAACATTCTATGATTCTATAACTTATTTTCTCAATATTTTTAAATTCTCACAACAACACATTAGAATTTTAAACCACAGTCTTTTAACCCATCAATACATTCTCTAAACTACATGTAGGAATAATCCTAAGAAACATAAACAACTGAAAAAACCCCTCACAAGAGTTAGCACTTCTGTTTGAGATTTTGCCTCTGTACAAAGTTTTAGCTGCACAAATCCAAGGAAAACAAGACAGTATGATGTTATTTCTCCACACCAGTTAACATGAAAGTCATGTTTAGGAACACTGTAAAAATGAACCTAGTGTTGCTAAGCTGTACATTACCTCCTGCAATTTGCACAGGGATACAGATAAGCATTTGTAAAAAATGAGTACTCCTGCATGAATACAAACAAAAGTCATTTTTTAAACTCTCATCAATTACTTAGTCCATCCAAATGCATAAACACGCACTGGCACAGTGGTTTTCATATACTGATAGCAGGGTATCTATGTGTAGGAGAATCTGTAGGACAACGCACTAAGAATCACCATCAGAAGGTTAGGTTGCTGCCCAGAACAGTAAAGGTTTCCTACAAAATGGAATTTACTGAATAATAAACACTGTCTGTGATACTCTCGATAGCAAGAGAAGATCCTACCAGGCTCAAGTAATTTGCAGGAACAACACAACTTTGACAAAGCCTGCTGCAGTGCTGGCAACAAACTAGAAGTCACTGCAGCTCAGGACACTATCTATGTTCTACAACAAACGCACTGCAGATGACACAGTCCTGGCTGCTCCTGCTCTTGGACAGACCCGTGTTAGCATTCTACTCAATATAACTTCCGTTTTGACAACTCTCTGGGTTAGACTTCTAAAGGGTTTTATATAGCTATTACAGCAATTTACACTTCTTCTAGCTCACTTTGCTCATGCAAAGCCATATTAAAAAATATTATTAAAAAATTAAAGCACACAGCTCCACATTTTATCTATTTGGCCTGTTACCCACTCAAAGAAGGAATTTCAATTGAATTAGCATCTTCTTAACTGACAGCTTATATTATATTTTGTAGAGATCTGAACAGACAGCTGACTGGTAGGTTCTAATTGAATATGAAAAAGTCTATACTGGTCTGAACAGAGTGCATTCAGAAGATCCGATTTTTATGTAAATGCTTATAAAAATTCAGCAGTCAGTGTTGAACAGTGCAGATGACTAATCCTCCACAGGTGACTAATTCAGTGATTGCTATGTTCATGTTGATAACTATCATATCAATTAACATTTAACAAGCAGAGCTCTCAAAAATAAAA
The DNA here is from genome assembly GCA_028565055.1 of Phoeniculus purpureus. Classification (NCBI taxonomy): domain Eukaryota; kingdom Metazoa; phylum Chordata; class Aves; order Bucerotiformes; family Phoeniculidae; genus Phoeniculus; species Phoeniculus purpureus. Next base: position 23,490,984 of record JAOXOE010000632.1, on the reverse strand, counting down.
AGTATCAACAGATATTCAACTACTGCCAGAAGTACAAGAAAGCATCATGAAAAATGAGAAATAAAATTATAGGATACTTTGAATAGTTCTGTTAATCAGTTTCTGAAGCACTGATGAATTATTAGTCTCCTCCTTTGCTGATCGGCGAAACAGCTCTGCAATAACATCCCACAGAGATCAGCTTGCTGATTCAAGATACCTTGAAAATTACACTATTTAGCCACACAACCTACTGCTTTACAAAAGGAAAATCAGATTGGACAAAATTCAGCAAAACTCACGCCTTCATTAACAGCAGCCCACATCCAGAGACATCCTCTTTCAAGTACTCCTCCTTTATCTTTCAGGAAGGAATCTATATGCTTAACACAGACTGTGTCACTGACTAAAATCTTTCAAAGAAGTGCCCTTTTTCTCTTTTGTTGTTTCTGGTATGAGACCTGTTACTGAAAGTGTTTAAAAAATTGATTGCTTATATAAGTAGTCAATGTTGCTGGTGGCACACTGTCTACACTGACAAGCTATTTCAGAAGACTTCTATATCAGAAGTATCAGAAGATTTCTATACATTCCTATACAATCATGTTTCCTTAAACTTGAGAGTGTTTTTCCTCCCTTATAACTGACCCAAGGTTGTAACCAATCCTTCCAGGTCAGAATGCATGTTCTAACTTACTAGACTAGCACTTAATTGACTTGGTAATATAATGGGTATTAGACTTTCCCATTCATCTGAAAAAACAAAAAATCCCAGTACCAGAAGACAGCCTGAAATGGTGCCGGAAGGGTTTTAGGTCACATGAAAGCATTGTTCTGTCATGGTTAAGAAACCAGCATTTGCAACTTCTAAATTATATTGAAATGGAAACATGAGAAAATAGAGTATCAACTCACAGTTAACAACAGCTAAAAACACAGCAGTTACACAGCATCAAGCTCAAGTGTGTGTTAAGTTAATCAATAAAGCAAGCTACTTATATACTCTGAAGCTGATTTTTGTGTCCTATTACACAAAGATTTGATTTTTATCCTGATGCTTGCAACGTTTTTTCTGAGATACTCCCTTCCTATCTGACTGACTCCATCATGATCTTAAGTCTAGTGATCTCATGTCACCTAAGCAGGAATAAACAGAGGTCCCCAAATAAAACTATTTTTAATTCCTAAACTCAAATATTTAGAAGTGGTCAGACACATCTGTACAGCCAAGGAAAGGAACTTCTGGGCAATGCTCACTTCCAGTAAAATGTAGCTGCTTCTAAAGTGCCCCCGGCATAAAGCACTGGCCTAACAAAAGCAAACACAATTTTCCTTTTATATTTGGACCCAGTAACTATATAAAGTGCTACAAAAGAATTTTTCCTCCATCACGTAGCAGTTCACATTTTACCAGGACCCAAAGCAGAACAGCAGTTATCACTTGCAAATGAAAACATTGGTTTTTTTAGACTCAGTTGTAAAGTAAGTCTTTACTTTTTCATATCTCATTACCAAAAAAGGAAAATACTTAGCAAACAGTCCTGCATGTTTAAATATGAGATGTTAAAAGCTCAGCTGATACAATACCAGAATTTCCAAAGACCACATCCCATGGAGAGCTGATAGGTTGTTCTTCTCCTTTAGCTCCACCTTCCTTGTCAACACCTTGCACTCCGATACCTGCTACAGTAGTCACCATCTCTAACTCCAGGTCAATCTACAAGAAGCAGAATTATACACACTGAATGTACAGAAATAACTTGACTGATGTCACGGATAATTTGAGTCAAAACAGAGTGTCAAAAACAGAGAGGTTCTGAAGACAAATAAAGCCAAAATCCTAATAAACATCAGGTATTTATTTGTGGAGAAAAACAATTAATTTTGTCACAGTGCTTGCTGATGTGGTGTGGGCTGGTGGGAAGAGGAAACAGCAGGCAGCAGGATAACCAGCTGCCTGGAATTCTCTTCCACACACAAGACTAACATTGTCAAGGTTTGTTGAGCAGTTGCAGCATCAAAATTTCCTAGAAAAATACTCTGACAATGGATGTTTCATTTTAAATTTCTATAGGAATATGACATAAAATTCACACATTGTCACAGTATTTCCCATATAAATAACTTGCACAAAGCAAACTGTATTTGCACTTTACGTCATGTCCTACAGCATAAAATGTTGGAGTTTTTTTTCCAACCTAAATCCCTTTATTTTCTCTCTTCTTTTACCATGCAGAAAGGGAGTCGCTCATACATACAGTCTTCTTACTTTTACAGCATTAAATGGACTCTTTTTGCAAGGCCTATGCCCTGTGCAGTGAAAGCATGTCCTGTAGCTGTTGTATTACCTTCATTTTTGGATACAATCACAGCACATTTAGATGAAAAGGAAGAGCTAGTTATAATGAAAAATGTTGAACTGTGATCCAGATCACAGAATCATAGAGTCATTCAGGTTGGAAAACCAAGTCCAACTCTCAACCCTACTCTACAAGTTCACCCCTAAAACAGATTCCCCAACACCACATCTAAGCGACTTTTAAACACATCCAGGGTGTTTAAAACAGGTGACTCAACCACCACCCTAGGTAGCCCATTCCGGTGCTTGACCACTCTTTCTGTGAATTTTTTCCTGATGTCTAGTCTAAACCTACTCTGTTGAAGCCCTTCCCTCTGGTTCCATCACTAACTACCTGTGAGAAGAGACCAGCACCAACATCTTTACAGTGTCCTTTCAGATAGCTGTAGAGAGTGATGAGGTCTACCCTTAGTCACCTCTTCCTCAAACTAAACAGCCCAAACTCTTTCAATTTCTCCTCATAAGATTTATTCTCCAGGCCCTTCCCCAGCTTCGTTGTCCTCCTTTGCACTCACTCCAGCACCTCGATGTCTCCCTTGTACTGAGGTCCCCAAAACGGGACTCAGTACTCAAGGTGCAGCCTCACCAGTGCTGCATACAGGGGGACAATCACTTCCCTGCTTCTGCAGGACACATAGTTTCTAATACAAGTCAGGATGCCACTGGCCTTCTTGACCACCTGGGCACATTGTGGGCTCATATTTAGCCTCCTGTCCATTAGAACCCCCAAGTCCTTTTCTGCTAGATGTATCTATACAGTCTTTGCTTTCTGCAACACTTCATTTCCTGTGGTCACGAGCCTACAGTGATGAATGTTAGCAAATTAAGACCCTGGAGCAAACTACTCATTTTTAGTAACAACACTTCTGTACCGGCTGGGAGCCTTGGTCTTTTCCAGAATAAAGCTAGGTAGCCAACAGCAGACAACACAGCACAGAGAGTTTGTAGACTAGTGCTCTGAAGTGAAACAAAATGGACCTACTTAAAAGTACAAAGGCAACCCAAACTGAGTAAGGATGTATCTCCTCTGATCATGAATAAGATGTATTGGTGAAGATCTGCGTACAAGATATCTGAGATGCATAAAATATTTTTAATAATAAGTAACATTATATTGCTCTAAATAAACTTAACTCCCAATTATTCTAACCAAATGAAAGGTCTCATTACAATATAAAGAGTAACATTCCTATATGCTGAAACATTACGAACATTTAATTAAAAAAAACCCACATGCTGACAATTCTGATATTAAAGCAGTTACCTGTACCTCAGATATCCAAAGAACTAATAGAAGTTTAGACATTCACTCAACACAATAACTTTAGATAAGAATCTGATACTACTGGAAGTGAAACATAAAAAAATTTCTCCCTCCAGCACTAAGAATAGATGTTTCTCATAACAGGAAAGTAAGAGTCACTAGAAAAAAAAGAAGAAAAAAATCAGCTATGCTAGACTGAGTGGTGCATATCATCTCCATTGGACAGGAAAGCAGAAAAGTATCTGTAGCTCTTTAAAACCAAACTGCAAGACAGTTTAAGATCTTGAGCCAAATTTCCTTCTTCATGTTGTGGATATGCAAATTTGTTGTAAATTTTCACCTGTGTAAGTAGAATAAGGTCTAAAAGATTAAATTTTAAATTTCCTTATGGACAATTTACCTTTCTAATTAAATGGTTTTCTGTGTCAGCTACATAAATAACGTTATTTTTTATAGCAATCCCTTGCGGTGAGTTGAAAGCTGCCTCTGAATATCTTCCATCTCGCCTTCCACTGTTTGGACCTATACATGGAACAAATCAAATTCAAAAG